>VWZY01005707.1:21377-90594 GCA_013399075.1 Chloroceryle aenea | reverse complement strand
ATCACATTTTTTTTTTTTTTTTTCTTTTCTTTTTTTTTTTTTTTTTTTTTCTGAAGCTGTATAGACTGGTCACATCTGAGACTGGTATCTCTGATGGCAGTATACAAGCACACAACAGAAGCATTGAGAAACCAGTTGCTGAATATGGTGTCAAGAGAATATTTTTCCCATATTAGACTCAAAGGGATTGCTTTTTCCCTCCCCTGCCATGCATGGCATGGTTTGATTTCTAGTCTCATCTGTTAGCTTCCTTTATGAAAAAATATTTATTCATATCCTGTTATATGGTGTGAACAATTGAGAGTGCCTTTGTTCTTCTATGATTACTTTTTTTTTTTTTTTAATACCTCCGATAGTACCTCCTGCTGAATTAAGTCTTTCCTTAACCATCTCCTGCAATTCCATTTCTACCTCCAGAAGTGTCCTTTCATTATTTCCTTGTTCAAATAACTACAGTGGAACTACTGCAAGTTGCATTGTTTTCCAAAAGACCCATTAAATTCTGTACATATTGGATAAGGATGTACTTAAGGGTGTTTGATTTGATTATTTTTTTTTTTTTTTAGTTATACAATCTTTATTGTTTTTGTCAGAAGAACTTGGGTTTAGCCTTTTAGAGTCTTTTGGCTTTTTTGGGGGGGGTGGTGGTGTGGAGAGGTGGATTGTTTGGTTTGGTTTTGCTTTTTAGGGTGGGTTGTTTTACTTAATCAGTCTAGTGACCATAGTGAATATTAATCATTACTTGGGAAATATATATATATAAGAAAGTCTCTTCTCTGATCTCAGTGGCATAGGAGTATCAGTGAAATGGTTCTCTGAGCCTTGGTTCAAAGATAATAATGATAAAGTCTTTCTGTTGTTTATGAACACTGTTTTCCTGAGTATGTCTTCAGTAAAGGCACTAGAATTTAGTCCTTAATTACAAAGCATGTTTGTGGATAGGGAATATGATTCACTAAAAAAACCCTATTATTTGTGATAAGGCTACAAAACAAAAATTTGTAAAACATTTCAGTTGCAATTGAAATAAAAATTATAGGTATTTGGGACGTTTTTTTTTTCTCTCTCTGGTACCATGACAATCTTTTTTGTCCTCTCTCAGTATATTGACAACACAAAACTAAACATCTCATATCTTTGTCTGTCACTGCATGACTTTAATCCCTTTAGTAATAACAATGTGGTGGGTTGAACTTGTCTTGATGCTAGGTGGCCACCAAATCCCCTCCTCAGCTGGACATGAGAGATAAAATATAATTAACAGCTTGTTGGTCAAGATAAAGACAGGGGATCACTCACCAATTACCATCACAGGCAAAACAGACTCAGATTAGGGAAATTAATTTATTTTATTGCCATTCAAATCAAAGTCCGATAATGTGAAAATAAAAACAAAACTTAAAACACCTTCTCCTCATCGCTCCTTTCTTCTCTGGCTTAACTTCACTCCTGATTACCTCCTCCCCACCAGTGGTGCAGAGTGACAGAGAATGGGGATTGTGGTCAGTTCATCACATATTTTCTCTGCCATTCCCTTCTCCTCATGTTCTTCCCCTGTCCAGTGTGGGGTCCCTCCCACAGGGCACAGTGCTCCACAAACTTCTCCACTGTTCTTCCTTCCCATTGGTTACAGTTCTTCACAAACTGCTCCACTGTGTCTTCTTTTTCACAAGGTTCAGTCCTTCAGCAACAGATTGCTCCAGCATGAATACCCCACAGATCACAAGTCCGGCCAGCAAGTACACATCCTTCTTCAAGCATTTGCCTTTTCCAGCATGGAGTCCTCTCTCTCTGTTGGGCCACAGGTCCTTCCAGAAGCCTGTTGCAGTATGGCATCTCCACTGGCAGATGCTTCAGCATTGGATCTTCCACAGGCTGCAGCTTGATATCTGCTACGCCATTTAACCTCCATTGGCTTGGGGGAGGCAGCCTGACTCACCATGGTCTTCACCATGGTGTGAAGGGGAATCTCTGCTTCAGTGCCTGTAGCACTGCTTCTTATGTATGTTATCATAGATGCACTACCACTATCAATGATATGGTAGTGGCTTGGCCAGAGGCAGGTCCATATTGGATCTGTCTGGCATTGGCTTTTTTGGACATAGGGTGAAGCTTCTGGCATGTTCTTACAGAAGCCACCCCTGTAGACCCCTATCCACCCCATCCCCCTCCCCTCTAAACCTTGATATGTAAACCCAGTTAAAAAACCAAAACAAACAGATTGTGATAATAATTAGAAATAATGTTAGGGTTTTTTTCCCAGTTCTATCCTTTATTCTGTGATAGTAGCACAACCACACATAACATTGTGTAATACTTAAAAGCTATGTTTATTCAGAGAGATATTCATCCAGTAAATCAACAGGATTTTTAAATAAACTTCCTAGAAAAATATTGAGGTATAATTTTAGTATTTTGTGTATTATTTCCAACTATGGAAGTATACAAACAAGATGTCTTTCAGGTATTGAACTCATTTAATTCTAGTTAACAAGGAAGAAAAAGAAGTAGTAGGACAGAAAGTAGATAAATACACAAACTTGATAATGCAACATACACTCTTGAATATAAAAAAAAGCCTTACTTCTATTTTTCTGTGAAGTCCATATGTTTATGTATATGTGTGTTGTGAGTTAATAATTTACTCAAGCTCTCAGGTATAATCACATAAGCAGGTTGCCTCTATCAGTGCAATAGGGTACGTGAGTAAAGCAGGCTAATTGACTTAATGCTCTCATCCTTGCATAAGGGGACATTGAGAGGACAGAAAAAGTTAAGAAGAGTGAAACAACAAAGCTTAAAGGATGCCTGCCTACAGGAGGCCTTAACATACAATAAAGAATACTGAAAATAGTTGGTTGAAAAGATATTTCTATCAGCACAGAGAATCAATTCTTAACTATCATAGAAGGCCCAGAGACTACAGACAAAATAAAGCAGTTCAGGACAGATAAATCAGTATGTGCTAGTGATCCATCCACCAACAAAATCACACTTGTTCATTCAGATGAAATAATAAAGGAAATATTAATAATATAGATTGTGACATCATGAAAAAAGGGATGTCTGAAAAAGTAAAGACAGTGTGTTAATCCCATGTTCTGAAAGCATAAGGACAAAGAACAATGTTTAATCAAAGCTAGAAAATATGCATGTTGCCTGACAGAAGCTTATGAGGAAGTGTCAGCTGAGTTTACCAAGGAAAAATGTCAGATACAGTTTGCAGTTTGGAAAGGAGTGCTGGATTAATTCAGGTTAAAAGTCACTATTTGGTTATTATTCATTCCAGTGAATACACTTTAGTGGAAGTTCTACTCCCAAGATGGTTCTGAGATTAATTGGGTAGATCTAAGACAGCTAGAAAGTTTTCAGAGTTTGTAATGGATGGTGTTTTAATTTGGCTTAGAGAGTTTAAATTAAGCAATGAGAGATTTTGGCAAGGTTTTCAGAGAGTAGGAAGAAGGAAGTACACCAAAGACTTAGATTAATCTAACAAATGTTCTATGCATTAGACAGAGAGGGACTAATTCTTCACTGTTTTGTGCCCTCAGTGTAACTGTGTAACTTCCAGGAGAACTCTGCTTTAATAGCAACTATATTACACATTTCCAAATAACTGTATCAAATGTGAGGCAAAAAGCTATGGTGAGTGTGAATCACTACCCACAGATTGAGGTGAAACTGAACTCTGAGTCACTTTTCTCTCACTATAATCTCTTTGCAATGCCCTGCTAGTACAAATGCCATTACAGGCATTTTAAGTATAATGCAGGATTTAGAGTAATAAAATGAAGTCCTTTAAATTTAATCTTTTTTTTTTTTTTTTTTAAATACATTTTATTTCTGTGTTGAACTGGAATGAAAATGTCTGGAATCCATCATTAAAATCCATTTAAAACTGCATGAAATCTATACAGCAAACTAAAAAAAAATGGTCTTTCTACAATGGGTTACAGAGAAATTATTTAAATAACTGCATGAGATGAGACAGCTCTATCTGTAGAAAAAACAATTTCCTTTAAGTAAACTATCAGAACAAATCCGATATTGCCATTTCAGCACCAAACTGCCTCTGTCCAGCTATTTACAGTGTAATCACCATCCCTATTTCAGTGAAGTTCTGAAATAATTTCCTTTCATACTGTTTCAAGGAATTTTTAAAACACAGCTACATTTAGGGAAGCAGAGGATAGGAGGAAAGCAAGGAGCACCATCGCCCAAGGCTGTAAACTGTAGAATGCTATGTTGGATAGAAGTTCAAACATTCTACCCTTAGATGGAAGGAGAAAGGAAAAAGAGATACTTCCTATTATGTCTTCCCAGGTCTCACTGAGTCACCTCAGTCACTTTCTGCTCTGGAAATCTGGGGTGAAATGTGAAATAAAGACCTTGCCATCTGAGAAGTGCTTAAAAAAGGTAATTTCTCTATTTTCTTATGTTACAAAATATTATTTGAGTAAGAAATAAGTTAAATTGTTGGTAAGTATGGAAAACAAATAGTTCTCCAAAATTCAGCACCATAAATATTTCCAATTAACATTTTAGCATGAAGCATATGGTTAAGAACTTAAGTTCAATTCAAGCAGAACATCATTTGGGATTTAGCTGATAGATATTCAGTAAAATTCTAAAGCGTGTTTAGCAAACAGCAGCAAAAAATGTGTGACCAATTTAATCAGCGTGTGCATTGGGAGTGGTTATAAATATGTTTCTAATGAATACCCAACTACCCTTATGAAATCAACAGTTATGTCTTTTTTTTTTTTTTTTTTTTCTTTCTCTCCTCCCTCCACCTGCCTCCTGAACCTTGTGGTGTGTGGGTATTAACTGACAAAAACAAAGCTAAAGGGAAAAAAGCAAAATCTACATGCAAGGGCAAGAAAGGAGCTCTTGCATTTGAACAGTCTGACAGAAAAGAAGGCATGTTTCCTCCCCACTTCTGTTGACTGGATTAATGTGCACACACTCACGCACACAAACATTTTCATTTGCAAGCATGTGGAGTAGTGCCAAAGCTTCTCTTGCTTCTGGAGTTTTGCAAATCTTCATTCTAACCTGGGGATAGCCTCATGATGACATCACGGAAGTGGTCCACAGGCTCTGTTTCTCTGAAACAAATAGGCTCAGAATACAGATGTGATTCTACTGGGAGTGGCGAAGGGATTTTTGTCACCACTGTGCTAGATCTTTCCAGAAGAGGACAGCCTGTCCTATAAACTGCTTTTCTATACTGACTATGGTGAATATTTTGTCCTGAATTGATCGCCAAAATGCTAACAGCCTTTTCATGTACTGCAGTGTTTCTACAGTCTTGTTAAAAGAGCAATATTCCATTTACTTTGAATAGCAGAGTACAGGTTTGAAGGTCTTCTGTCTTAGTGATGCCACAGTAAAAGCTGATCATACTGGAGTTGCTTTTGGTACTCGGAAAACACAGTATAACAGTCACTGTGGAGTAGGGAAAGGAGAGGACTAAGCAGCTGTTGAAGAATGAGCCTATGCTTTTCATATTCTGTGACATTAAGCAAAATGTTCTTGCTCAGGAGAAGAACTTAATCAATCAAGAAATTATTTTAAGTACCTTTAAAATCACTTGTTGTCTCAATTCTGTATGCTAATGCAATGATTCATGTGGCTTCAGTAGTGCAGGTTGCAATCAGTCTTTCCAGTAACTAAACACAATCCTTTTAACTAGCATCCTGTAAAATTCACATTAAGAGGCTGCAAGCCTACTTCATTAATCTTTTCATTAATCTACCATTCACCCATAAGACAAGAGAGGTACTAGGCATCTGTAGGCCTTTTTATGCAGATTTTAGCTCTTAAATTTCTAAACCACATAATATTAATAGCTTGGTGTGCATTGTTGCAAACATGTCTGACAGAACTTCTATCTTCATCTGATTGAAAAAAGCATATAAACCAATAAAAAATTATATTTTGGGGATTGGTTGATATCTAAAAACTTTCTGAAGTATGTAAACCATTTTCTTTTAGAAAAAAATATGAGATAAGGGTTGACAGCTTGTATGACAAGTTTTAACCCAATCGGATTTAAAAAAACCTGATAAATTAATCCTGAAAATCCAGGTTTATAAAGGAAAGCCTTGTAGGCTCTTACCTGCACTGCTCATGAGAGCTGTTAGAATGCTAACAATCCTTTAGAAAGCCTTTCAAAACGTTTTATTTTCAAATTTAAAACTTTAAAATAGTTTAGTTGTACCCAAGTGCCAAAGCTATAGCTTTGGGAAGGAGAAAAGTCCCTCTATTAGATTTTTTTAAAAAATTAATTCTATTTATCAGAAACATTTAAAAAACATTTTAAATATAAAATTCTGCATTAAAAAAAAAACCACAAACAAACCAAAACAAAATCCAAAACCTTTAATTTTTGTGCAGCATTCCATACGGATCTTGGAAGTCTTTGAAAACATTCATGAGCTTAGGCTCTCAACCTGTATGTGAAACATATAATTGCTCTCATTTTGCAAATGAATAAACTGTGGCATATAGTGAAAGTGGCTAAGGTATTGTATTGTAGTTTTTCCCTATCCAACTTACACAACGCATTTCAGTAATTACTTACTCATTACCTCAGAATTCACATCAAAATGATTTATATTTCTGTTCATCTAGGACATTAATTAATCTACTACATTTACTACACTTACTAAGTGTCTTCACTAAACAGAGATTTCAACCAACAAACATTCAAGTTCTGAGGTACATTACTCACCTCACTGGTGAGCTGTCCAAACTAGGAGCTTAATTAGTTTGCACTTCTAAAGATAGCAGAGGAAGATGGTGATTCAAGTCACAAATGAAGAAGATTTTCAGTCACAGAGTGAATGCTTAAATGGAGAACAGGTTTTTTTGTTGTTGTGTTTTGGTTGGTTTGTTTGGTTTTGTTTTTGATTTTTTTCCCCCCTGTTACTTAGCTTAGGTAGTACCTCAGTTTGCCAAAGTGCAGTGGCTTTCTGTTTAGTACATTATTTTTGTGGGTAGAATATTCAGATGTTTTTTCTCCATGTAAATCCCATGCAAAGAAGTGCAAGCATCTCACTTCAGTCTTTCCAATGCCCTGGTATTTCTCGATGGTATGATACCTTTGTTCAGAGCTCAAGCTAAAATCATACACAGAGAAGGATAGGATAGGATAGGATAGGAAATTTATCTCATTTATTCCTTGGTTTGTATTACTTCTCAGAGGCATGAAATGGCTTTGACTATGATAGCTGTCATTTTGAACATCACATTTACTTCCTACTCTTATTAGTGATTTACTGTAAGAATCTACTGTCTAGTCTCCATTTCAGCTCTTTCTGCCCATTACATTATTTCCAAACAGGCCCAAGGACTCGATATCTTTACTACTAAATTATAATGAAATAACTTACTCAAACTTTTTTTTCCCTAACTCAAAAGACTTGAATCTCCTGAAGTAGCTTCAAAGACCTGAACTTTCTAAAGTAACAGGAATCAAGCAGAAAAATGAAATCTCATCTGCCTATGCACCTCTATGGGTAGGAATAGAGTTAACAGCATAAACATAGTGCATTTTCGCTGTCCAGAAAGGCAGCACTGATAGATATATTCCATCTATAGAATGCAGTTCTGACCCATGTTAGGTGAGTATTAGATTGTATTCAATAATTGCTGTCTGGTCATCAATGTCTGTGAATCCTTTTGTGGCATCACATAAAATTCTCCCTCGCTAGGAGCATTTACAGGTATTATAATTTCCCCAAAGAGATAGGAGATTTATTTAACCGAGCGACGCTACTTGGGAGATTTATCAGTGCTGGACATTATACAACTGCTAAATGACCCTCCTGGAATACATGACAAACTAAATCTTCCCTTCTTCCGTTTTCTCTGTCTTTCATTCTTCCTTCCTGCTTTCCTCTCTCTTTCTCCCTCCTTTCTTTCTCCCATTTTCTGTTTCAAATTTTTCCTTTCTTGTTGAGAATGACTTAAGAAAAATAGAAATGTATGAGAGTCTAAATAAACGTTACAGCATCACACTTAGCCATTATGTTCCTTCTGTGCTCCATTGTGTTGACATTCATATTGTCATTTGCAATGCACTCAGGCATTTGGTGGATCATATGATGATCTGAACCTCATGACTTACAGTCCATGTGTCAGTTACTTCAGTTGTCAGGGATTTTATAAAGGAGAATGTCAGCCAGTGAGGGATGTCAAAGTGTTATAAAGACTATGTCATTGTTCCAGCCACATTAAATGAAAATGTTTTCAGAGTTTCTGTGTCTCCTCTGCTGTCACTAGTCATCTTCTATCTGTTGAGCGGTAGAGAACTTGAGGAAAAGCAAGGGAGCACAAAAAAAAAAAAGAATTCTAAAGATTCTGGGACTAACATAATTGCCCATGATTGTTTAAAGAGGACAATTTTTCATTTTCAGGTCATGTTTTACTATTGTATGAGGGCTTCCTCTTCCCTAAAGCATTACAGGGAAGCAACATATGTTCAGAAATCTAACTATATGCATTGAATGTTCATTTTCAAAACCACCTGGTAAAAAAAGGACTTATATCATAATTTTTCCATTGGTGTACCTCTAAATATTGGGAAACTTGCATTTGTGACTTTTTCAAGAGAAATATAATTGTTTTACTCAGCGCTGCTTCCCAGGCTGTAAAATGTCACTCCTGCAGCCTCTTTTTGTCCAATTATTGTTTTGTGCTGTCCAGAAAATCTTCAAGCCTGTTTAAATGGATTTGCAAATGTAACTGCTCATAGCTTTTTATACTATGCTCAAAATCTTGTTTGTGGACAAGGAAGAAGCATACTGTAAAAGTATATATGTCAAGTCAAGAGTTTACTGTTAGTGTAACTGGTATTTTAACACTATAACTCAATTATTTTAAGTCTAGGTCCAATTGAAAAAAAACAAAAAAAAAAGAAAAGACTGAAGGAGTCATAATGCAGCTAATACTTGTATGGAGAAAAAAGTCTCAATAATATTGGTAATGCAATTAAAATTGTAACAGATTTCTCAATTTCTATCCCATTTTCTGTGCTATACCTGCCTGTCCATGTTTTTTTTTTTTGGATCTTAAACCATGGACTGCTTAATGTAGGTAATCAAAATAGCTTTGGACTGCTAGAGAGTGTAACCACAAGTTGTCTGCTTGTCTTCCTTGCTCTGGCATCTTGTTGATGTTGGTGGCTTCTTCATTCTAGGATCAATATGGGGTCATTTTTGTAACTTTACTATCATGCTTCAACATATTTAATCTGTCTTCAGTGGTCACTAGCTCTGTGTTATATCCAAGTTTATTGTATATGGTGCCTTTTTTTAGATACTATTTTTGCCAAAACCACTTTTGCCAAACTCCAGATTTGCATTGC
Organism: Chloroceryle aenea; assembly: GCA_013399075.1. NCBI lineage: Eukaryota > Metazoa > Chordata > Aves > Coraciiformes > Cerylidae > Chloroceryle > Chloroceryle aenea. The sequence continues at coordinate 81,221 of VWZY01005707.1, read as the reverse complement.
TGTAACTGACCATGGATGAGTTACTAACAGCTGTGAGATGTTTATAGCTTTGAAGTCATCAGTGCCAAGCCTTATCCCATGGCATTTTGCCTCTACAATAGTCCTTCAAGGCCTTTGCTATCACACCAGGATCATATTTCTCTACCTCATTATGTTAGAGTCAAAAATCTCTCCCTCCCCATAAAGTAACTGCTCATAACTTCTATCTCCATACACCTAAGAATGTACCACACAGAGCTAAAGAAAAGAAAGCCAATTAACCACAGTCACTGGAGTAGTTAAAGCAGTTGCAGTCACAGTTAACCAAGAGAGACAATACTGCAGACAAGTTAAAAAAAACTCGAGCAGAGCAGGTCTGGCAAACCTCACTCCTGCAAACCTTGCAAACTCAGTGAAAAACATATAGCCTGTCACTGGTGATGACAGTATCGTATTAAAAGGCATACACATTACATGTGACATGTATCACAAGGGAACAAGAGGAAGTTGGACATTGTTTCAGTAAACAAATCTGAGTGTGCAGCAACATGAAACAGGGTGAATTTTTCACCTGTTTCAGTCTTCCTAGTGTGATGTTACTGAGGAGAGTGATGGGGAATTTGCAGCTGATACCAATTAATGCAAGGACCAAAATTCTAAGTCCAAACCCTTTAAAATGTTGCATGTGTTTAAAATCTTCCCATGAAGCTGTGAAATGAAGTTTTTTGTGAAAGAAACTCAGAGGCATTTGGTTCTAAGATATTTGTGTTTCCGGTCTGAATGAAAAACATTGCTTCAAAATTTAGTACATAGTACAAGGTCTGTGATCTGATTAAAGAAGTCTTGGTTCTGGTCATTTTATATAACATCATGATACCATTATTTCAGAGTAAGAGAGACCATCTGGTGGGATTTCGACTATGGACGAGTTGTCTTTTCTAAAACAAAATAAAAAAGACTAATTTTTGCATTAATTATAAAAATTATGTGAGCTGTTCCCATACTTAGTCCATCCGTCCTTCCTTCCTTCCTTCTTTCCTGTCTTTCTGTCTGTCTTTCTGTCTGTCTTTTTTTTTTTCTCCTTTCCTGAGTGCAGCAACCGATAAAATAAGTAATAAAATAACCTCTGAATTAGAAAATAGCCCTGTGCATCCGTGGTTCCTTATGAAACACTTGTGGCATTTCTTATTTCTGCTTAACATATAAATCCATCCTGATCCCCAGTGATCATAACATAAAAGCAACCATCTTAAATAAGGCTTTTATGGAAACATCTTGTATCTCCTATCTTTCTGGTTTTAGTTTTTATCAGTTATGACTGAGGTCCCTAAGGATGTAAACACATGTCTTGAACTTACTGTGCTAAAAATGTATATTCCTTACTTATACACTCTCTCCATCTCTGAGTAACGTACTATTACTGGTAGAGGTGACATGAATTGATACTACTTCTTTCTCAACATTAAATGAAACTTGATATATAATATTTAAATATTTTTGTCAGTCTCATTTGGTGTTTTTTTTTTCTGGATTGTGATTTGTTTGGTTTTGTTTTTTTTTAATGCTAGTTAAAATTGCAAAATAGCAGGAAACAGCAAGAAGAATATTATTCTTAAGCCTGGCAGAGGTGAATCAACCAAATCTGAGGCTGAAATGACAAGCACATCAGTCACTGACACAAACCAGCTGCCAGGCCTCTTTATATGCAAGTCATTCAATGAGATATCAAAACGTGGAAAATATAATGCTCCTACCAACATTTCTTGTTGAATTAATGCCCAAGTGACTTCTTCTGAAATGCTGCAGTTGTATCTTAGAAAAAAAAAACCCAAGAAGCAGTAAAGCATCATACTTATTAGGACCCAATTTGCTACAGCAGCAGTCAAGTGCTTCAGCCTCTCCCAGTGGCAATGGGGAGGGAGGACTGGGGATACGGAAACTCAGATTAAATTCATAGTGCACTGCACATTTAGAATTCAATATTGACAGGTCTAATTACACACACCTTTCCATCACAAGTTGATTAACTAAGAGGAAAACGCTAGAAACAGCAGTAACAACTTTTTGTGGAAATAAATAAGTGAAGAGCTAAGCACTCCAGAGTTTCTGACCTTTCCCCTTTCTCTCTGGCAAAGCCCTTTGTGTTATCCCTTGCACTTTTGTTTATTTTTCAGAGTGGAAGAAACGAAAAAGCTAGCTGGATATTAATCCTTTTTTTCGAAATATAACCTTAGAATGTTAGTCAGAGTGTAGGGTAAGATATACTCTTAGGGTATTTGCAGTCTAGCAACTTTTTGAAAACAACGACTCTCAGCTACTCTTCAGGTTTCCTCTAAAATAGATGAAGAGAAATAAACACCCTGAGAAAGCAAATATTTTAGAATAGGCTGAACTATTTTACTGGAACATATATTTTTTCATGGAAATAATTAAATCTCTCCATCAGAAAAAGTGAGAGCTTGGAGGGACAAATGCTGTTTGAAGTGAATCCTGGTCTTTCAGAAGATACCACTAAGAATGCAAGAAGTCCATTACAAGGTGCACGATCAAAGGAAGACCTACCTGTTGGTTATTGGAAGTACCAATGATCTCTGTGAAATTACATATGACAAAGATAGTCCAAAGGCAGCATTTTACAACATTGGAACGGGATGTTGAAGTCAGTTAATTGTAAATATGATTTCCATCAGCATAGAAGCTGATCGAAGTAATTCATTAGCATATCCCAAGTCAAGTAAGTGAGACAGCTTAGTCTAGTTACAATTCACAAATTGCAGATATGAGGAATAGAGTTTTGTTGTATAAGGTATTGTTCCATCATATGCACCATAAATTCTCAGTAAGACCAGATTATGTATTGCACCAACAAACACAGTTTTTATAAATTATTACACGTAGATAATTCTAAACCCCACCAGTGTAAGTACAGACCCCTGGTTTTCCTCTCTGTGATGAATTCTGCATATTCAGCTTGGTACCATTTGTTGTACTTTGAACCCTTACAAAGTATGGGCCTCTCTTTTCTTTGAGCATAATGTGTCCAGAGAGATTCAAGTTCTATTTTAAGCTAGGCTATGCATTAACTACTGAAAAATTTGGTTTGGTTTTAGCATTGATTTGAGGGTGTGTAATTCACATCAAATATAATGTTCATATATAATAAATTACCTGTGATAAGGAAGTGTGCCAGGAATTGGAGAAAAGGGTCACTGGTGCATCCTTCTCGTCATCATGTGGCAGCATTGGTGGGGAGCCTAAATAGGATTGATGCATGACTAGCTCAGTATGTTAGGGCAAGGTTGCCATGGTCAGTAAAGAATACCTTTTTTGATTTTCCATTTAATAAACATTTATTCAAAATTTCATAAAACACTGAGGCATTCTGAAACTATCATGAGTGAAATCTCCATTCATTAAAATTTTAAATAATATGGACACATGAATAGTTGTGGAACACAAGCTCCTTACATTCATGAAAACCATGATGTATTCTCCTTGTTCATTTTACAGTATTACTTCGCTAGTGCATGAGACAGTTTGAAAGATTTGTTTAGGATGAATAATGTCTTAAAAGGAGAAATATGAATCAATCTTTATTGAGATGTAAATCAGTATTTTATCTATTGATAAGCCATGAAATCTATATGACTTATTTCTCTTTATACAAACAGTAGACTGTAGAACTTTGCAAGCTAGCAGAAGTTTCTACTTTCAAAAATGCCCAAGAATTTGCTATATCTATGAAAAAAATAATCCTTTTATAGGCATTATAGATATTTTAATATGCATATGATTCAGGTCCTCACAGCTAGTTGTGGGATTCAGCTGTTACCATGCAAACTGCTGTAAAGATTACTATGTGCTGTAAACATTACTATCTTGCTGTATCTCCTACTGAAATTTTTTTTAGTCTTCATTCCAGATACTCTTCATTAAAAAGCACATTTTCTCATTAGATGCATTCATGTTATGATATATCAAAGACTATTCTGTTAAGATAGTCTGATACTTGGAGAAAGGATGCTAGTTTTTATTAAAAAGATTGAATATCACCCACAGATCAGGGCTCCATGTTTTGTTTGTCTGCCAGTCTTTCTGCTATCTAACAGGAAAAAAGTACTTGAGTAGGTGAAAAGGAGCATTCAAACAATTTTCATCGATTACTTCTAAAGTTAGGGTGTATGGAGTCTCATTTCTGTCTTTTGGGGAGATTTTTTTTTAATTTATTTTTATTTTTTTAATAAAGGTACCCATGAATAAATATTTGATAGAAAAGAAGATCTAATATGACCATTTACAATTGCTGCTGTCTTTCTATGAACAAGTGGTTAACAGAATTATGTCCTCAGTCTTCAGTGTAAATGCTTGTCTGTTTACAGTGTTTCTTGCTTTAAAAAAAAGGACATTCTTTAATCAGTAAATTTCCCATAGCACTGAGGCACCAGTTAGTATTTTTCAGATGAAAGCACTAGACACCACTTTATTTTTCAAAGTGATTCAGTACAGCAGGTTTAAAGAAACATCTGATTTCTTTAGCACATATGTAATAAAAAAAACCCCTAAATGTTATACACATGACAGCTTAACTGGGTTCCTCATTCCATGTCCATCCAGGGATATAAGAAATATGAGTATTTGACAGTTCTGGTTTACATGAACATGTTGGCGTCATTGTATGGAGCTTTTCTTTGGCAAGACATCTCTGTTTCAAAAGTAAACAATATGATCATAGTTCAGAATTTCTTTTAAGAAGTATTGTTTGAAATGGCTGCTTTTGAACAACTATTATTTTTTTTTAATTTTAAGTGTCCATTACTAGAATAGAAAATACAAAACAGAACTGCAAGTCTGTGCAATGTATTCAAACCAAGTTTTTTCTAATATTTACAGTTTTATTTATTTAAATGTAATTCAACTTTTAAATAAGTTGCTGAAGTAAGCAAGTCCCAGATTCAAAGCTGCAGCAGCTTTATATTTATCCCCAGGATAGATTTATTTTCAGCAAATATTCATATGGTTTGTATGTGCTCTTATAATTACATCAGTAATGCCTCTAAAAATCATTTCCCTCTTTAAATATGCAAAATTTATCAGTGATTAGTAAACATCTGTTACCAGGTCTGTTTTAGAATATTGCCTCTTCATCAAGCTAGGAGGATTGCATTTAATCTGTTCAATCTCAAAAGATTAAAGCTGTAAGAACTTTAAGAAAAGATTTTTAATTTTCTTGTTTACAAGTTTTTTTCATCATGTAAAATAGTTCTTCAGTAGATCAAATATTAAAATGTTTAAATCGATATATTATTATGTTGACAAATGCTTGATGATGATTCCTCTAATCTTTCAGTAACAGTGGAATGCTGCTTTTACCCTCTGCACAAGAAATTAGTTGAGGTGAGAAAGAGAAAGAAAGGTACTGATCCTGTAGTAATAATACCTGATGGAGTGTGTTTTTCCATGTCACAGAATGCCCAGAATTTGTTAGATTTTTTGTGTGGGATAAATTCACGGACAGATTTAAAATATATATTTTCAAAAGCTCTTTGTGAAGGAACAGAAGACCTCAAGAAGAATGCAAGACTGGATAAATCAATCCACATTGGTTGTTTTATTGATACAGCCCAGCACTAAACACTGTTCAAACAAAAAACTGAAATAGGTTTATAATTGTTTAACTGTGAACCTGTTCCTCAAAATCACAGCATTTCAAGTTTTGAAGTAAACCATATGTTGATAAATGCTTAAGACTTAAGACTCCACAGCGTAACAGACACGCCAGCTGTATCTGGTTTCATTTTGCTCCAGTGAGGAACTTATATGTCCCAATTTATCTAAGCATTTAAACATGATCTTACATCTTCTTTAAGCATTTTGTTGAATTTAAGTAATGAATTCAAAACTGAAATTCCCATCTGCCATGTGCACTTCCCTTCAGGCCCTAATGGAGTTAGAGGATTATTGTTGGACTGCAGACTTCACAGAAGGAGCAGACTGTAACACCATTGCTGCAATCTTTCTGAAGGACCTGTTACAAACCCTTATAGGCATGGGATGTCCTGCTGTTATATGGCACATTTATTTAGCATACATTGCACATGTTTGATCCCTGAATGGAAGGCAATATCACACTATTTGGACGAAGGTGATGTCTTCTGAAAACTCATGTAAAATATGAGTGCTTTGAGTTCAATTTCTTTGATCTACTAAAGGTGTGAGCATTTTTAATTCATTCTTTCAAATACTGTTAGTTTACTTCATTCAACTTCATATGTAATTTCCTCACAGTTTAAGAGTATGTGTGCTTTGCCATAAATGTAACTCAATTATCTATGCTTCCTTTATCCTTCATTTTAAAGTCAAATTTCTCTCAATCACTCCAATAGCACACCACATTTTCCTTGAAGCTAAATACATATAATTAGTGTATTTCTGTGGAATACGCTTACCCTCGCTAAACTCTTTAATGCTGTGTGAAGTAAAAATATTTATTTATATCTTTTTCCTAGGTGTGACAATGAGGAACGGAAGTTTATTCACTTTGACTTCATCCATAGCGTCTTTCTAATATATGCCAGACAGCTAACTTTATCTCTTTGCTGTTAGGTATTGACTGAATCATGCCTTAACATTTTGTTGGCTAGAGGCCTTTAGAGCTCTTCCAATTTTACTTTGCAAGGGAACTAAGTGATTCACCTGTACTTGAAAATCCAGAAAATAATATCTAACATAGAGGACAAATTGACTAGGACTTCGGATAAATAAGGGGAATTGTATACTTGTCAGTGAAGTTGTACTTTTGAGTAGTTCAGAACCCCAGTTCCAACATCTATGTGTTATTTGGTGTTTAGGTAGCTTAGGATGTAAGCTGAGTGTGTTTAGGATGCATGTCTCTCTGTCTACCCTCTTTGGAGTGTCAAAGCACCTAGATATTCCCAGAGTATGTCCACTAGAAAAGGCTTTGCATTTAAAGACAGCTGGAGTAAAACAACATTGTGTCTTTCAAGACCAGAGCTTAAAAATTGGACCCTGTACATTCTGGAGTATATAACTTGATGTCTCCCCATTCATTTCATATTCAGATTCCAAATTTAGTGCCTGAATGCTGCATATTGCAACACATTTCTTTTGTCATTTAGCTGAGCAACTATGTTCATAATGACTGTTACAGTGGCAATAACTAAATTCAAATCTTCTTTTTGAGGCTACTGTCAGCCATTCTGTAGATTTTTTCCTACTTTGTATTCTTCTGTCTCTGTAACAGAGCTAGGAAATGCTATGCTAGCTACAATTCCAAGAGTTGTTTTCTGTTCTGGTATCTTTGCTGTAAGTGTTCTTCAAATAAAATAAGAAGTTGTTGACCTTCTTATGTTTGTGCATGCACAAAGCATATGAACAGTAATAAAAACTCTGCGGTCTGTTTCACAGAATCACAGAATCACTATGGTTGGAAAAGACCTTTAAAATCATCAAGTCCAACTGTTACCTAACTCTACCAGTGCCACTGCTACACCATATCTTTAAGCACCATATCTAGACAGATTTTAAATACATCTAGGGATGGCAATTCAACCTCTTCCCTGGGCAGCCTGTTCCAGTCTTTGATAACCCTTTCCATATAGAAGTTTTTCCTAGTAATGTCCAACCTGAACCTCCCCTGTTGCATCTTGATGCCATTTCCTTTCATCCTATCAGCTGTGACTTGTGAGAAGAGACCAACATCCACCTCTCTACAATCTCCCTCCATGTAGTTGTAGAGAGCAACAAGGTCTCCCTTTGGTCTTGAAGGGGCTGATTATTTCTCTGGTTTATAAAACAGCAGTCATACCTGTACATTTTTGACTTTTTTTTTTTTATTATGCCTGCCAATTAAATTTAATTTTAAAACTACCAATTTAAGGTAACAGTCACAGCCAAGACTTACATCCTTATTCAATTTTAATTGTTTGAAATTTAGAACTAGATTTGGCTAAACCTAAACCTAAAACTCAACCTCCAACTTCATAGATCTGTTCAGCTAAAAGAAAATAAGAGTATTTCCTTTGCGACCACATGTAAATATAAGAATGCATAACACTTATACACTTTGCTCATGCAAACATAGGTTTATCTGTCGAAGTTTCAGCCTAATTTTCTTTCTCTTTCATTCTGAAAATGTCATAACCTTTTCTTATTATCAAACCATGAGCCCTTTTCCTCTGCTGTATGTTCTTTTCTTGAGGTCAAGATAGGTCATACAGTTCCCTCGAAACATATGACTATCAAAGTACCAGTCATCTAGCAGAGATGTGTTGCAACCATGAAACAATTGAAGTGTGCCACTGTCATAATCCATTGATGGAGGTCACCAGCACCATAATTTGTCTTCTATCAAGACCAGAGTTCCTGAGTGCTCCATTAGCACTCATGTGGTTTGGCTTTCCTGGTGCTTGGCAGTGCACCTAATAGAGATAATTAACTACAGTGTCAGAATGTCCTTTTGCATGCTTTTACTTTGAATGTCCAGGTTGAATAATACCAGTATTTTTTTCTGTTGATATATAAGAATAAAGATACTGTGTTTGAAATAAGCAGTATAAGATTCTTCAGCTTCTCACTAAAGGTCATTTTGACCAATTACATCAAAAAAAGGGGGGAAAAAGAATGAAATAGCACTTAGTGTAAATCCTAAATTTGCTTAATCATGTAGTAGTTTGCATGTGTGAATGTAATTTTGCTTAATGTCTTCAGTTATGAGAATGGTTTTATATGTTGAATTGTGCTTTTTATCTATAACATATCCAGGTGTAAATTAAAATAAAGCTAGTTAATTAAGTGTAAGTGTATTTTCATCGAGGCAATTCAGTATTGGTAAGCTGATGGAGAGTTTTACCTTCCTTCTTTCTTTCTTTTCATAATTACAGATTTCAAATTGAATTCTTCCTGGGCTTTATCACACTAGAAAGGATTTCAGCATGAATTCTTGCAAATCTGAAATGTTAGTATAAAATAGCCCTCTAATAAAACTTGTCTTTTTCACAGTAAGTTCTTTACAACATCCATGTTATCTGTCTGGATTGGTCAAACTTCGAATGAGAAAGCTAAAAGTAAAAACAGATTGCATAATAAATTTATGCAAAATTAATTGGGTGCTTTAGAGTAGAAAAAGCCTTTTGGTTTATTCTAAATCAGTTGAAAAGGTAATATCTCATAAATTTTTTATCCTCTGAAGTGTTGATGACAGTTTTCCAAATAGTTTGAAAGCTGTTCTTGGTACCTTTACATCTGTCAATGAAAGTACATTCTACCTACTAAATTCTATCTGGAAATACCACTATGTGGCTGAGGATTTTTTGGTATCCACACTACTGAAACCTATTTCCTTTGTTAGTAGATGTCTCTTGGAGACACATTCAAAACAACAAGCCATCCAACAATTCAGTGGTGTGGATGAGTAAAGATCTATGGCTCAGGTCCACTCCCTGGGTTGTTTTTATTTAGCAATGTAAGTTTGCTCTGCTACCTGTTCTGGATTGTCAGTGAACCTGAGATGGGTCACAGAAAGCATCAGCAAATACAGCCAAAGCTAAAGATGTGGCCATACAGAAAGAGGAATAGGAATCTGTTTCAAAGCCTTGATTGTAAACAACAGAAATTTAATTGGTTTGGACCTCAGCATGTGCAGAAAGAAAACACAATTTCCATATTTTGTATGGCATTCATATTTGAAAATCCTGGCTTAGAGTTAACCTGAATGAGGAGCCACTGGCCTGCACCCCTGAACTCTGTGGGTAGGGGCAGTGTGATGGACTTGTGGAAAGAAAAGGAGATGTGTGATGAGAGCTTGGACTCCTAAGGTATTCTTATTCTCACTTATCTTTAAGCACACTTGGAAGCTGTCAAGAAATTAAAATCATGGTGTCTGAAGAAATCAGGATGAAGTCAAACCACTTCTGCATGTGCTAAAATATACTTAAATTTCAGTATCTCCACAAAATTAGACAGAAAATATTTTCATCCTGTGGATAGCTACATGGCTTGTTGAATACATTTTTTTGACTAGTTTCACTTATTCACTTATTCACTTATTCTATAACTTATTATTGGTTTACAAGCCTGATCTATCAAGTCTTTCTGTCTGACCTGTCTTGTCTGTCAAGTCTTTTCTGTTTTATGTAAGTGGGGGTGTAATAAGTGGATGCTTTGGAAAATTGAAGCTTTGCTGAGCAAAAGCAAGCAGATCTCTGACAGAATTTTTCCAACATGCTTCAGATTTTGCCTAGTTTTTGTCCCACTTGCCTCTGTTTGTTTCACCATTTAGAAAATAAAAAATAGTAAGACAAGCTCTCTGGAAAAGGTAGCCAAGGCATCCATTCCTGGGCAAGTAATGATGTATGATGTAAAGATGGCACCAGCATGCTCCCTGCCATTTCTCCTTTGCCCTGAGCAAAATGAGAGCATCTTGAGAATGTGGGGAAAAGCTGCTTCAAATTATGTGCTAAATTATGCTCTAAATTACACACATTTGTTAGATGTTATGGAAGGCTTGTTCTCCCTCTTATTCCAAGATATGATCTGAGCACAGGTCATAAAGTCAGCCCCTATTCCTGTAAACTCAGGTCATTTGAGTATTGATTCAGCTAAATAGTTATTTTATTTTTACAATGACAACAATTTTGTGTTTGGGTTTTTGTTTGTTTGTTTGTTTGTGGGGTTTTTTGTTGTTTTTATTTGGTTTGGTTTTGTTTTTAATAAAAGTAGCTATGTATTGCATTTACTTCATTTGTGGAGGGAGGTCATAGACATTTTCCTTGTTTAATCCATTCAATTATATTTTGAGCAATAGAGCAGCACTATGAAATCTGAATTTAATATAAATCAACATAGTTAATTTGATGACACACTTAAAGGAAGTAGTTACATTTCATGTAATCTCCATGCGTATGTGTCAGCTATGATTTTCAGTGCTTCTGTGCAAAACATTTCTGGGCTTAAATATAGTCATTACTTCCTCTAATAAAGTATTTTTAATCTACAGATGAGGTAAATCTGAATTGTCAGAACACAGGTTATGCAATGGTAATGACTTAGTTAAGAGTCTCTCCCTCAGCAATCAGTAGGATTTCTCCAGTCTAGGATGTCTGTTATCAGCTGGAGTTATCACTGTAGTGGGTCCTTTCAGCTATTCAGTGGACTTGCTAATGAAGCCGATGCTATCTTTGTGCCTGCTACCTGCAAAACAAGGATTAAATAATTGTTTGTAGCAGTTAGAGCAATAAAAGGCTCAGAAACATCTTACAAACATCATGAGAGTTTTTTCTGACACTATAGTTCTAAAAGCCAACGTACTATTAATTATCTACAAAGATCACTAGATGTGATTTGAACATTTTTTTTTAACTGAGCTTTCAAATTAAAATGTTTTCTCTGAAAGACAAATATAATCTCCTTTGTAATTTAAAGCCCTGGATGATATCATTAGGCCAATAACAGCTGTGATTTCTTCAGGGAGAGTTTAATAAGCATGTTGTGACATGGTACCAGGAACTCAATTGTGATTGATCACTACTGTTCAAGAACTGGCCAGAAGGGAGTCTGAGCAAATCATTTCAACAGTGCCTCTGAGCTGCAGAACCTCAGATTATGAGAGGTTTCTTGAATCTGGCAGAACTAGCAGGCTGCAGGAATGGAAACGTTTCCGTTGACTCTGTAAATGCTGCCTTTGGCATGTCCAGGGGATCTTCTGTTATCCCATTAGTCAGTGCATTGGATCTAAAGATTGGACAAAGGGTAAAACAAATCACTCACTGAGGCTGCTTTACTCCTAGTAGTAAAATATCAGTGAATTTTCAGGAAATTTTAAAAACATTCTTTCTGTTAAAAATATTTTTCTGTGATTCTGCTGGTCTGTAGCAGGTTTCCTTTTTTTCTTTTCATAGACTCAGATGACGAAAGAGACCCTTATACTTTTCTATGTGTACCTAATATCTATCCTAGACTTAAAATTTCATCAGTGTTGCTTATATCAAATCAGTATGTCATGGCTGACTTAGAGAGCACCCTTTAAAACAACACTGAATCCAAGGACTCATGTCACTGAGCAAATCAATAGTCCACCAAATCCCAATGTAAATTATTTTAGTGGCTATTTGTCTTTTTATTGATTGCATAGTGGCTCTCACTTTCAGTCCCTACATCTTCTTATATTTTCTTGCATTTTACATCATGCCTTTATTGTAAGAAATTTTCTTTTATATAACTGCTCATAACAACCAAGATCCCTGAAGATGTTTCCCCTCCTTGCTAGAACATACTAATAGTTGTGCAATCATACCCAAACCAGTATTGTTACAGTGCTGTAAAACCATTTCCTTCAGGTTCCTTCTTTTGAGTCTTTTCTTAGTATGGAGAGAATGATAAACTAAAAATTTATCCCATGCCCCTCAGAACCTCTTTGTGTCCCAACAGTTTGTCTGGACATACTACAGTGATGCAACTATTTTGATGACAGTGATCAAATCTGACTTTTTCAGGTAATTTAACTGAACCAAACTCCTTTAATAACTGATTGAAAACATGTTTTCCTGATCCCACTTTTTTTTTTTTTAATTCTAAGCCACATTTTTTTTTTTGATGTAGACACTAGAATCACTTATAATATTCTAGTAATAGCTTTTCTAGTGCTGTGGAACTGTTTTTTTTACTTCTGTTCAGTATTCCTTTCCCTATGCATCCAAGGATTACAGATGCTTATCCAGATGCCATATTAAAGTAAGAGCTCATGACCATGAGCTATTTAGTTTTCCAAGTTACCAGTTTCCCAAGTAATTTATTTCCAAAATATTGTCCTTTATGCTGTATATTCTTTGCCTTGAAATGGTAAAAAATATGAAGGGTGAGACAAAATCACAAAAAAGAATAATGAAAATGAAGGCCAGCTTAAAAATAAAAAAATGGGGGAAACCGCCCACACTTTCATATGCAAAAGAGAAAAAAATACCTAGGTGCTCACCTTTACTAAAGGAGGAGGCAAGTAGTTATAGGCTTGCACCTCTTCCCAAAATTACTTAGTATAACTGCTTGGAAGGCTAAAAGCTTTAGGATTAGGATACGTGCAATCTTCTATTCCAGTTTCTGTGGAATCATTATTTATGTCCCTCTATCAATTTCATTTTCTTCTACATTGCTGATTTTACATAATACTTTTTGGAGTGTATATATTTTAAATGGATAATTTTGTATGTGTTTTAAAATCTTACACATCTTGGCTAACATCATGACTAGACTGAAATTAAATGGTCTCTATATGTTCCAGCCAAGCTTAGCTGGACAAAAGGTGTCTAACTCTCCACTAGAAGCACTTATGCAAGATAACAGACGACAAGGGGAAACTGTACGTTAGGAGAACTGCTGACAGCAGGTGTAGAACTGAAAGCAGCATCAAGATGAAAGAATGTTTTGGTAACTCATAAAGTACATTTAGCTTTGAGACGATTATTCATAATCATATAAATAAAACCAACAGGCATCAAGGAGAGCATGCCAGGGGCATGCTCAAAAAGATATTGCAAGACTAAGAATATGGTGCACTGAATTGTGAAGCCACAGGAATAAATGCTCCAGACAACCTTGTGTCCAAAGAGACAGAGAAAAAGAGGGAGAAGCGGGAAAGAAAACATATTAACCAAACTTTACTGGATAGTTAATTTGAGATGAAGAGAAAAATACAGAAAAAAAATTATTTTGACTAGAAGAAGGACTGAAAAATATCAATATCACAGACATCTTTTTTTCATTAGATGAATGCAACCCATTTATTTCTCCTGTTAAAATTGGATGCTACTCTATTCACAGATAGATACTTTGATAGCTTTCTGACGATTCATTTCTATGGTATTAAAAACTACATTTCTTGGAAGCTATTGATTAGATGACTCGTTATGTTTCCTGAGTGAATGAAGCAATACTTTTAGTGTGGGTTTGCTTAATGAAGAAATGTAGAATTTGCTCTTCTATTGTTTGGTAGAAAAATCTTTATTTCGAGAACGTTTATTTGAAAGTACCCTACTGCTCCTAAAAAGTGAGTTCAACACTTGGTATAAGCTTTTCTAGGCTGTGAAATAGTGATTGTGAAGACAGAGAAAAAGAACAGAGATGGGCATATAGGTGAGTTTATAAGACGTGTATTAGGCAGCTAACAAAAATGCTAACAGGAGTCTGTATTACAGTCCATATCAGAAATTAAATAAATCCTTAGGAAAATATTTTCCATTATGGACAAGATCCAAAGCTCACTGAGGCTGACTTACTCAACTTTCTCTCATAGTGAGACTGGTCTTTTGTGTATGTTGTTCTTGCAGCAAGCATTACAGATTTTCTCACTGCATAATGAAATATACCTTTGCAGTCAGGATGAAGTGATTACGAAGGAGTTTAGCTCTTAAGTACTGCCTTTTCAGACTAGAGAAGATACTTGGAATTTTGAAGTAACTTAAACAAATATTTCTTAAATATATCAGTTTAATGACATTTTCTGTCTGCCTTCTACTGTGTAATCATTCAGACACTTCCATCAAGTCAGGAGGGATACAGTGTATGTAACATATGCACCTAGCCAACTACCAGGATCGGCTGAAGACACATGTCCTCCTAGAGCAGAAGTTTGAAGCTGCACATTGAAAATATTACCAGAGACCTTTATCTACAAATTAACTGAGGCTCTTTTCCATAATAAGTGATGTCTGGAGAGCTGAAGATCTGACCCAATCTAAATTACTGTGTTGGGGTGATCTGTGTAGCAATCTGTATTAACAGTAACCTCCACAGTCTATGCTAGAAGTTTAAAAGCTTTATCTGACAAATAGACATTTACATTGACACACTTGAAGTGTCTAAAATCTGCAGATGAATCTGGAAGGTGACATACCACAGCATCTAATGCCCTTTGAGATAGTCCAGTGCATACCCACTGTGCTACAGCCACTATTTCAGAGAGTGTCCTATGAGCATCTCCCATAGACTGTGATTTCCATTGCTTTTCGTTTTAGGGTGAATCTACTTTAATGTCTTAGATCAGACCAGTAATGTACCTTTGGAATGTGTGTCCTGGTTGTACCCACCTGCTGTGTTTGGATTCTTGTTGTGAAGCGGTCCCAGAGTACATGAACCTGTTTCTTTTCGGGTTAAATTTAATCAGAATATGTCTTTAGTAAGTGAATCTAATCTTTTCAAGTCACAAATGTGATTTTTGTCACTAAAACAGATTAAAAAAGCTGAAATGTCGGCTTATCACCACTTTTCAATCTATGGACCTGCTTCTATAAATTGGGCCTGTATGCTGGGCTGCATAAAAATAAGTGTAGACAGCAGGTTGAGAGAGGTGATAATCTCCCTCTACGCCATTCTTGTGAGACCCTACCTCAAGGTCTGAAGTCCAGTTCTGGGTCCCCAGCAGCAGAAACACATGAACCTGTTAGAGCAGAGGGCCAGAGAAATTATCAGAGCTGCAGCAGTTCTCCTGTGAAGAAAGGCTGAATGAGTTGGCATTTATTCTGGAGAAGAGAAGGCTCCAGGGAGACTTTATTGTGGCCTTTCACTATATAAAGGGAGCTTATAAGAAAGACAGTGAGAAAACTTTTACACTACAGGCCTGTAGTACAGTACAAGAGACAGAGTTTTATACTGAAAAGGGGTAGATTTAAATAAGAATAACGGAAGACCTTTTTTTTTTTTTATGATTAGAATGGTGAAACATTTGCAAAGGTTGCACAGAGCAGCTGTTGATGACCCATCATTTGAATTTTTTAAGGTCAGGTTGGATGGGACTTTGAGCAATCTGATATAGTGAAAGAAGATCCTGAATATGGTAACTGATGATCTTTAAATGTCCCTTTCAACCTAAAACAAACTAAGATTCTATGATACTCGTTAATGTATCTGGGGTAGCCTAGGTTTGTTCAAATACCACTAGTTGTCCATAGTTCAACATCTTACTGCCCAGATTCCATTAATTATCTTTATCAGGTATTTAATTTAGTTGCCTAAACATAGCTATTCAGTGATGTTTAAACTGCCTAAAACATTGGCACAGGAGTGGCAGACATGACAGGAGACCATCAAGGAAAGCTGCTCCTTTCTGGAGAAGCCACTAGAGTCTGTAAGGGTTACTCTAGGAAATCTAAAATGACACTAGATGCCTCTTTTTAGGTGAGAGATTTTAGACATCTTCATCGCTTACACTACATTTAGAGTCTATATATGTTACTCAGACAGCTATGAGCATGGTAGTATCTCTGTATAGAACTTTGTGAAAAACTCCACTGAATGCAGCTAATGTCTGGATAATAGCTAATGAACTGGATCAACCATTAACTGTTCAGGTCTCTTTGTTTAATTTTTTCCTCCTTTGTTTCCCTTGTAGTCATCTTCCAATGACTTAATTATCCATTCCTTCTCAGTTCATTCTATCATGTTGATTTAGATATCCCAGCAGTAATGCATATTTTTATATATTTGCTTTTAATGCTTCTTGTTATTCCTCCCACTATTTCTAAATCATGCATTTCTACTGCAGCAACAAAGATAAAGACTATGAAGTAAATATATAATTTTCAGTGTAAGGAGAAGTTCAGAAATGACCCATGCTTATAATTTTCTTCACAAATGTTGTTTGTGTTACTATATTTACTATTAATATAGTTGCTAATAGTTACTGTTAATTACTATATAGTTACCATTGTGTTACTATAATTAAAAATTAAATTGCAATTTTTCCTCACTTTTCACACACTGTCATTGCTGGAGGTAATTTCTTTTGACTGCTACTTTCTGTTGGTATCTTGATTTGCTGAGCAATGGGAATGTTGTATCAGAGAAAAGCAAAGTGAATATTCATAGAATCACAGAATCACCTAGGTCGGAAATTGCATCTTTTCCTCCCAGTAAGTTTCTTACTTTGGAAGGAACAATGTGCTGGTAACCATGCTATCAAGTATATTAGCAATTAAAAGCCAAACATATGCTAGTGTTTGTATAATTCACTTGGTTTACACTATCTGATGGTGTTTACACTGCCTCAGGGTTTTTACACTTCAGAGATTCACTGTGTCTTCAGACATTTAGTTCCTGATTCAGCAAAATAATTATTCAGTCCTAAGAGTATAGCATATAATTAAGGGTATTGACTTTACCAAAATGAATGAAGAGTAAGGGGAATGAGTAATGATCAGAACTCTTGATTCAACAGTGTAATCGTATGTTTTGCCACATACTTGCATGACCTCGTACAATTCACTTAGATACAAATGTGTATGTTTGTAAGTGATAAAACCAGTTTAACCTAAAGCTGCTTGTAAAGGAAATGTGAAGATTTTAAAGATTTAAGAGCACTTTTCCAGTTTAAGAAACAGAGGTTGGCTCACTACTGCTGAAACCAGCATGGTAGTGTTCTCATCTTTTGTTACTCACACTCATCTCTGTACAAAATTCTAGTGGCAGGTGGGCACTTAAGTTCCAGACTCTCTTTAACTTGTCTTTTTTCTACTTCTCATCTCCATGGACAGCACTTTCACTAAAAGGTTATGGAAAAGGCTTGGATTCTTTCTTAAATTTGCTGGGAAAAGTCAGATTCACAGTGCCAATGTCAGATTCACAGTGCCAATGCATAGGTCTTACCCAGAAGTGCATCTGGGTCATGACTAGGTGCTCACCAAGACCGATGAATTTAGAAGTGCGGGTAAGTCTTGCATCACAGACTTTGTGGGTCTGCTAAAAAAATGTCAGTGATAATCATTCCCAATCCTAAAGGAAAATTGTGAGGACAAATGGGTTATTCATAGATAGTAGTATAGTTGAAGGGGTGTAAATGCTTAAGAAAGATGTATTTGAGTGCTAATATAAACATAAGCTTAAATGTTCATGTTAATTTAAGTGTATCAAATCAGAAGATGGTGTTCTACCTCCAGGTCATATTTATACTGTTCAGGACTGCAGGAGATATAAAATAATTAAGGTATGAGTTTCATAAGCCATGTGGTTACAGCACTTTTATGCCACTGATTTACACAGGCAGAGTAACAGATGAAATTAAAATGTCATTCAGTATTTGGGAAAAAAAAAATGTCGTGTTGTTGGGTTTGGTTTGTTTGTTTGTTTATACCAATGTTTCTCACTGAATTTTGAAAACTGAAATAATGATGCACCACAGAATACCTTAGTTTTTCTGCTAGTATACTTTGTTGATATCACTAGCAAAAGCCAAAGATTTTGATCTAGACCTTCGAAAATCTTACCTATATACTTTATGTTAGCATGAAGCATTTCATTGGTTAAAGTGCTGTAGCTTTTGCGGTGGTATAGATAAGGTAGTTGAAAAGATGCTCATAGAATAAATAGTACTAACTAGGTTTACAAACTGTTCTAATATAATCAGTGGAGAAATATGCTAGTCACCCTGGACTTTGATTCTGTCCTCAGCTAGAGCTTATGTCTGCCCTTGAGCAGTTTTTCCCTCTGCAAAACAAAGGAAATGGGTCCTACATTCTGTGAAAATCACTTTCCAATGAACAGAAAAATAAATAATCCGTAAAAAACAGGCATTATCAAGGACATACATTTTGGGAGTTTTCCAGTAAACTCAGTTTCTCTTATCCACATGATGGCCATAGTTTTAGAAAACTTTTCAATGAACAGCTATGTAGTCAGAATTGTACTTTGTGATAACGTGCGTGCCACTGCCATCTTAGCTCATTTTCTTTATATAAACTGTATTTCACAGATTACTTCCACTTATTCAAGGGCACAATGACCTTTGTAACAATAAAATACATTATGCAGGAGGAAAGTTATTTTAGGGCAGAAAGGACTAATTTTTTAACAAGTCTGACCGATGTTCTTCCTCCTCTAATTCCTCACAAATAAGTTATGGGGTTTTTTTGTCCTCTCAGCAATTTTTCTGCTCATTCAAAAGTCAACAAAATTAGGTCTTTGCCAGTGTATTTCAGCCTTTTTGGGATGCATAGTAACATATGAAACACAGGATTTTATATAGCAATATTTATTTATTTAGCAATATTTCTATGATGATTTGCACTTTAAGAAAGATGTGCATTTGTTTGTGTTTCTCTCAGATAATTTGTTTTGGGAATAGCAGTTCATGATTAATTTACAAGAGGAGTATTGCTCCTTTGGTAACCAGATAAGTGCAAAGTTAGTGTCAAAATAATCCTTTCTCATTTGCTTTCACAGTCATGGTAATGAACCAGAAATTCTGGCCCAAGTATTTTAAAAATATTTTTTTAAGTTGTGATTTTTATCTTTGTTGGTTTGTATTTTTTATGGACATGATCTTGTCTGATGTTTAACTATGAAATTCATGGATTTCCCTCAGTTTCTTTCCAGTAGAGCTTTGGCCATTTGCTACTGGAAAGGAATTGAAGTTCTCTGTTAAAAGCAATAAAAAACCACCCAGTAAAGAAGTAGCAGAACACTCACCCTTTGATAAAATATGATATTCTTGGTATTTCTCTAAGTACAGCTTCTGTTTTTTAGGTTCTTTCACAAGGAGAAAGCATGCCTGAAAAAAAGCCCAAGCAACCAAAGAAAAAACCTCAAGAACTCCATTTAAATATTGCATTTTACTGTGAAGACCTCAAGAGATTGCAGCTTTCTAGAAAGCTCAGAGCTGAATTGTCCTCTCTGAGGTTAATATTTTCATTATAGCAACTGCATTTAAATATACACATTAACTCAATTATATGATGTTTGATGGACTCTTAGAGTTTGTGACTGACTTTATTGGTTGATATTTATCATAATACAGTTATGCATCATATAGATCTACAGTCACAAATCACCTATCACTGATGACCTGAATTCTTTCTAAAGGATGCTATGAATAAGGTGAAACCTACTTATCATAAGCTTTGAATTTTGCTGTAGTTAAGCTTTCCTGAGAGTAGATGCAGAAGTGAGGCATTTGGAATATGTCCATGGATAATTTGTTAGGCAGCAATTGTAAAGTATTTAAAGCTTTCATAACTTTAATATAAATTTAAAATGAATTTTGGTAAACATGTTGAGGTTCTGTGAAAATTAATGCATTTTTGCAGATAATTCTGCCTTGATGGACAGATCATCACTTGTTGAAATGTGAAGGACAATTTGTTTTTGCATATTTCTCCTTGTTTTTCTTAAGTACAAAGAAAAAGTTTATAATGTAGTCTGAAAGAAAATGTGGGCAGGCCAGACTATACTCATTCAGTCATATGGAGGAAAACAGAAAAGAAAATTGGATAAAACACTTTCAAATATCTCAGTAGTTTTTCTCTTGAAAATTTGCTATTTTCAAATTTATAATTTTCCCAGAGTAAGAGCTGCAGTAATGAAGATATTATTGGAGTTGGATGTCTTGTCCTTCCTCTGTTCTTCTGAATGAAACCTGACTGCAGCTTCCAAGAATAGCACAGACCCCGATAAAACAAGTCTTATGAGAGTGGCTCAGGAAACTGAAGCTATTTTATCTGGAGAAAAGAAGGCTGAGGAGATACTTTATCACTGTCTACAATAACCTGGAAGGATGTTGTACAAGGATAGGTGCCAGCCTCTTCTACAATGTAACAAATGATAGGAGAAGGGGAAATGGCCTCAAGCTGTGCCAGAGGAGGTTTAGGGTTATCAAAGGGTTTCCACCAAAAGGGTTATCAAAGACTGGAGCAGTCTGCCCAAGTAAGTGGTTGAATCACCATCCCTGGCTGTGTTTAAAAGTCATGCAGATGTGGTGCTTAGGGATATGGTTTAGCAGTGGACATGTAGAGTAGGGTTATTGGCTGGACTCTTGAAGGTCTTTTTCAACCTAGATTATTCTATGGAAAGCTCCTTGGATTTTTTAAACACAAGAGTCTCATTCTTTAACTCCTTAATGAAGTTAGGACAAACGTTAGCCAAGTGTGCAATTTGAGACAAGTATTGTAGCAAAATTTTACTGGAAAGAAATTTATTTCAGTAAAAATCTTCAGCACCAAAGCCATCTAAAAAAGATTGGGACAAAACAAAACCTATGTGACTAATTGGATAAAAAATAATCATTTGAAATAGTGTTCCGGAAAGAAATGAACCTTCCAGACTTAAAATCTTGCATGATAATTACAATCTCAAAATTATTTTCCTCAAAAGATTACTCTCCCCCTACCTTGCCCTACTACTCAGTGTCTTCAGTGAAGACAGAATTATTTATCTCCTTCCTCACATACCTTAATAAAAGGCACAATTGGCAAATTAAAGTCCTATGTGCTAACTCTAAATTCACACAGCAAAAAGTTGTGGGTTTTTTTTTTTTTTTTCTGATTACCAGTTTTCTATTTATCCAGTGGTGATCACTCTCCTCAGGACCATTTACTGGATTAGCTTCATTGCTCTAACCTCTGTGAATTTTCAAACACCTTACAAAGTGTATGTGATTATTAAATCGTGGGGAAGCTGTAGGGGTTTTGGGGATGGTCTTTTTGAAAAAGTTGATGAAAGCAATGAAATATTCCAGTGCTTCCACTTATTTTTCATTAGTATTTCTGCTGCATTTTAGAATAAAGTAATCATCCCATTTCATATGGACAATCCGCATTTTGAATGAGCCTAAAGATTTGATACTTTTGATCAGAGTTTAACACACATCCTTCTTATCTAAAATACTGTTAAAAACATTATTTGGATTATAAGCGAAGCTTTCATTTGTACAGCCCATGGCTGTCTGTGTTATAAATATGCACATATCTCTGCCTCAGCAAGACTTTACTAAGCACATTTCATGGTACTTTTCATATCCACTGGATTTGATTTGTTTTAGGGCATAATATAAATTCTTGCTGTGATACTTGATAAAAAAAAAAATCCTTAAAAACCCCAGCCTTAGTAACAAGGCTGCACTCATTCTACAGAACTCCAAGTTTTATTAACTGTCCAAATAACCTGTTATCGTTGTTTATGCACAGAGTCCTTATTTGGTTTTGAGTATTGAATCTATCTTTTCTTGAAATATCTTCAAGTCTATGCATTTGCCCTCAGTTACTTGTATGAATTTCTTTAGCACATAATGATAGCATTTCACATTCCAAACCATGAGCCCATGTTACATGCCACAGAATACAAATGCGCACAAGGTGGTGGTTTCATTATCTTAGGGTCAGTAGAATTTCAAGAGCTCCGAAATTACCTCTATCAGTGATGCAAGTGTCAACTTAGTTTTAATAAATCTTTGGAAACAGCCATGAGTTACTTTTAGGACATCTTCCCATTTCCGGAAATACATCATTCAACTGCCAAACCTGCTATCAGTTTACAGCAAATAGAATTTAATCTTTTAAATGCAAAGTCTCACTTCAGCTTTGTGTCATCACTCAATGATAGCTGGAAGTGTGATTAACCTGAAGTCTAGCTGATATCAAGCCAAATGCATGCTTTTCCACTTAAACTGGAACAAGGTCTTGAAAAACTGTATTTTCTCCAGCATATGCCTATGGAATGTTATATTTACCATACTTCTGATTATTTCACATTATCAGCTCTGGATGCCTTTAACACTCTGTAAAGAGTTTTTGATAGTTTCTCAGTTTTAATGTATTCGTTTGTTTGTTTGTTTGTTTTTTTGTTTGTTTTGGTTTCGTTTTGCTTTTTTAAAAATGTCACCAAAAAATCAAATCCAACTGAAAAGAAAATCCTGCCTCCTATTAGTAGGAGAATCAAAATATAACAGAATATCTTATCTGACGATAATAAACTAATATTACTTTATATATTCAGGCAGAAATCCAACTGAAACTAATGGGACAGCTACAGTATTTAATTCAATGGTGACTTAGAAATAGCAAAGACTTTTTAGACTTGGTAGCTACACTAATTAATCCTGACAACAGCTCATTGAGTGAAAAAAAATCACCATACTTCTATAAATGGGAAAACTGGTGTCTATGTCTATTAAGTGTTTTTCCTAAAATGGTGCTTAAAATCTAAAGAAAACAAAACAAAACAAAAAATCAAGATACAGAAAAACAAAATTAAAAATAAATAATTTCATGTTCTTCACAGTAGCTTATATGCATCTATATTTTGGACTTGTGATGAAAACCATGTTGATAACACAGGGATGTTTTAGCTCTTTCTGAGCAGTGCTTACCTCGAGTTAGTGTCTTCTGCTTCTTACACCAACCCACCAACAAGCAGGCTGTAGGTGCACAAGAAGTTGGGAGGGACAATTGACCCCAGTTGAAGAAAGGAATATTCCATACCATATGATGTCAGCATATAAAGCTGGGGGAAGAGGAAGGAAGAGGGGACATTTAGAGTTATGACATTTAGCTTTCCAAGATGCATGGTGGAGCCTGATTTTCCTGGAGATGGCTGAACACTTGCCCACCAATGGGAAATGGTGAATGAATTCCTTGTTTTGCTTTGCTTTTGTGTGCAGTTTTCTCTTCACTTATTAAACTGTCTTTATCTCAACCCACAAGTTTTCTTACTTTTACTCTTCTGATTCTCTCCCCCATCTCACCTGGGGATGGAGTGAGAGATTGGCTGTATGGTGCTTGGTAGCCAGCTAGGACACATATACCTTACAAATAATAAACTTGATTTTCTCAGGGGAAAATCTCAGTTTGGAATAGACAGAAGGGCAAATACTCAAATTGTCAGACAGATATTCCACATTACCTTGTGAAGTTCCGCATATCTTTGTCTTGCTTTCTCTACCCTTGTCATAGACTCACTAATCATGACCTAGGTTACCACTATTCCAGACTGTACAGGGATATGTTTCTCGTTTTCTTTTACTTCCCGCTCTCTACATTTTCGTGCATTAAACACTTCTAAACAATCATTGCCATACTGGTTCAGAATAACATTTAAACAAACATTCGACTTCAAGAATTGGGCTAAAACTGTCCCCAGTATTTCAGTGTTTTCTTATATAAAAATGCCCTTTGCTTCATAATGAGCAGACTTAATAAATTTTTACTGTATTTCTCTAGCATAATTAAATTACTTAGCAGTAATACCACTATTTTTATTGCTACTAGACTGACTAATGTCACAAAGGGCAGACTGCAGACTGCATGTGGTCTATGAAAAATTTTAAGTAGCTTACAAAGAGACTTCTCTGTTGTGGTCCCTTCTGGCCAGAACCAGTTGATTGTTAATGTTGAGATAATTAGAGAACCCTTTTCAGCTCAGCTGCAATGGGCAGCTGTTCAGGTCCAAAAGCTGCAGGAGCTGCCAGTCTCTCCGAGCGTGGGACTGTCTCTTCTCAGGGGATTTGTCAGTTAGTGAAAGACCCCACTTCACATTCCACAACCTGCTCTTCTGCCCTTCCAGTTCAACCTACAGAGTAGACAAAAGCTTGTGAAATTACTGTTTCAGCAGTGCCAAAATACTGGAGTCATAGATTAATACATTTTGGACCCTAGGGACATCAAAGTAAATGTACTCACAGTATTAGAGACATGAAGAACTGCTATTCTGAGATCGTAAAAGTCTAAACAGTGATGCTGTGAAGAGGGAAAATATAAAAAGTACAGATTACTGAGACCGAAGTACATTAACTACTCAGATATTGTATAGTAAGTCATGTATATGTATCTGGTGATATTTGATATTAGCTTATGCCAATGAATTTCAAAAAGAAAAAGAAAAAAAGTTCTGTATGTTTGAATTTGTTTGGTTTTATACATTCATGGGGTTTTTACTTATTTTTTATAAGGCAACTAACTAGTTTTCTCAAAACATTACAAAATGTAAATTATGACCTAGTGAAAGGTAAAGAAATTGCTAAATTCTGCTTAATTTTTCTTCATTATTTGTTTTAACTGAGAGAAGAATTATGTGCAGTGTAATAAATTAGCTGTGATTTTAATTAAAGCCTGAATGTGTGAGTCCCTGACATCAACTACTAAAACATATACAGTTTTATATTTTTGACCTTTACATTAAATTACTATCAAAAACTACAATAATGAAATATTAATATCTTTCTGTTTCATTAACCGGAAAAATATAAGACACCTATGCTGAAAGTAAAATAACGTATCTATAAATTCTAAAAAATGGCAAGCAAAGACTAGGAAGACTTATGTATAAATGTCAGTATCATAGTTGAAAGACAACATATTGTTCAAATCCTGTTAAGGTTGTAGTTATTAGAATTTGAGTGTCTCCATCAAGGCAATTACAGATTAATCCTTTCTACTTCTGCAGAGAAAAGAAATATCAGATTAGAACATTTCATATGGAAAGAAGCTATGCAAGAATATGAACTCTGAGACCATTTATATAGGTTATATCTGTACTATGTGCAAAAGACCTAACTGGCTGTTTAACCAATATAGCCTGACTGAAATTTCTGGCCAACTTCATTTATGAACTCCCCAAGAAGTTGAAGAAACTGATTCCTCCATAGTCTATATGAAACTGAAGGCAGCATTATCCTGTTAAATGACCCAACCTGAGTTTGCAGACATGTGGCAGGTTATGCATCACAATGTCTAGAGCCAGTCTTAGAGTTATAGTGTACAGTATGAGATACTTCTAGCAGGCTGCAAGGCATCTATAGTTTCACCTTTCTGGTGGGTTGACCTTGTCTGGATGTGAGCTGTCCACCAAAGCCATTCTATCACTCCCCTCTTCATATTGACACAGAGAGAAAAAACATGATGAAAGGCTCATGGTTGACTTAATGAGAAGGAGATCACTCACCAATTACAGTCACAGTCAAAACAGACTCAACTCGGAGAAAGTAATTTAATTTATTACCAATCACATCAGAGTGAGAAAATAAAACCAAATCTTAAAACACATTCCCCCCACCCGTCCCTTCTTCCCAGGCTTAACCTTACTCCTGATTTTCCCTGCCTCCTCCCCCCACCAAGTGTCACAGGGGGACGGGGAATGGGGATTGTGGCCAGTGCATCACACATTGTTTCTGCCACTCCTTCCTCAGGGGAAGGACTCCTCACACTCTTCTCCTATTCCAGCGTGGGGTCCTTTCCACAAGACACAGTCCTCTAACTACTCCAACATGAGTCCTTCCACAGGCTACACTTCTTCATCAACTGCTTCAGCATTTGTCCCTTCTGTGGGGTATAGTCTTTCAGGAACAGACTACTTGAGCATGAGTCCCCCCAGAGGATCACAACTCCTGACACTGTGAGCTTCTTTCTCTCCATGAGGCCATAGGTCCTTCCAGAAGTCGGCTTCAGTGTGGGCTCTCCATGGCATCAGAGCCTCCTACAAACATCTGCCTCTTCCAGCATAGGGTCCTCCATGGGCTGCAGGTATATATCTCCTCTACTGTTAAGTTCGGTAGACTGCAGGGGGACAACCTACCTCACCACAGTCTTCACTGTGGCCTGCTTGGGAAGCTCTCCTCTGGCACCTGGAGCACCTTCTCCTCTCCTTCTTCACCGACCCTGGTGTCTGCAGAGTTGTTTCTCTCATATTATTGTGCAGATTTTTTCCCTCCTTCTTCTTGGTTATCACCAAGGCTCAACTACCATCACTGATTGGCTTGAACTTGGCCAGCACAGAGTCTGTTGTGGAGTCAGCTAAAACTGACTCTATGGGACATGGAGGCAGCTTCTGGCATCTTCTCACAGAAAGCCCCCCAGAAGCCCCCCCAGATACTAAAATCTTGCTATATAAACCGAATGCAAACTTGAAGAGTGACTGATGCCCAGACATGAGACAGAACACTCTTGTATATGATCTGATATAAGACACTACAGACATTAAGACCTTGGAAGGAAGATGGGACCAAGAAAGCCCTTTAATATTCAAGGATGACTTCCTCCAAGCCAATAGCAGTCCATCCCAAAGTGCAGGAACTCAGATAAAAGTGCCAGAAGGACTAGATGAGTGAACGAGGAACTCCTTACCACACTGAAACACACAAAAAAAGAAGCATAAATAATGTGTAAGCAAGGAGAGGCTAACTGGAAAGAACACAGAGATACTATCTGACCATGCAGAAATGCAGGTAGGAAGATCAAAGCCCAACTGGACTTGAATCTGGTCAGGGATGTCAAAGGTAACAATGAAAGGCTTTTATAAGTACTAAAAGGAGACAAAAGGAAGATTAGGGAAAAAGTGGGACCATTGGTCAACAAGATGGGAGACCTGGTTACACAGGACACGGAAAAGGATAGGATACTGAAAGTCTTCTTTGCCTCAGTCTTTTATAGCAAGACCAGTATTCAGGAATCCCATGCCCCAGAGGCCAGGAGAAAGGCTGTAAAAAGGAATACTTACCCTTGGTGGAAGAGGGTGAGATTATAAAACAACTACAGAACTGGGCGTACATAATTCCATAGACTCCAATGGGATGCAGACATTCTTTATATTATTTGGCAGATCATGTCAACTGGGAGAAGGGCCTAAGGACTGGAGGTAAGTAAAAATCACTTCTGTCTTCCAAAAGAACAAGAATTACAGACAATTACAGACAAGTCAACTTGGATGAGCAGACAGTGAGGTGGGTTGAAAATTGACTGAATAGCCAGACCCAGAGGTGTTGCTCAGGGGAACAAAGTCTAGTTGGAGGCAAGCAACTATTGGTGTATCCCAGAGAACAGTACTGGCTCCGGTCCTATTTAAAAACTTCATTAATGAGCTGACATTAATAAGCTGAAAGAAACCTCATGAAGTTCAAAGAGGGGAAGTGCAAATTCCTGCTTCTGGGTAGGAACAACCCAAATGAAAGAATATATGCTGGGGGACAGCCAGCTGGAAAGTAGCTCTGCAGAAAAGGCCATGGAGATCCTCTTAGACAAGAAATTAAACATGAGGCAGCTATATGCCCTTGACACAAAGAAGGCCAATGGTACCCTGGACTGCATTAGAAGGAGTGTTGCCAGCAGCTTGATGGAGGTGATCCTTCCCCTCTACTCAGCACAGGTGAGTCCACACCTGCAGTAATGTGTTCAGTGCTGGGCTTCCCAGAACAAGAGAGATATGGACATAATAGAGAGAGTCCAATGAAGGACCACAAACATCATGAAGTGACTGGAGAATTTTTCTTGTGTGGAAAGATTGAGAGACTGTTCAGCCTAAAGCAGAAAATAGTCAGGGGAATTCTGTCATTGTAAATAAATACCTGAAAACAAGTTCTAAATAAGATGGAGCCAGACTCTTTTTAGTGGTGCCCAGTGAACAGACCAGAGGCAATGGGCACAAACTGAAACACAGGAGGTTCCCCCTGAAGATCAGAAAACATTCATCCAAAGGTCCCTTCCAGCCTCAACCATTCTTGGAATCTATATTTCTCTGATTTGTCCTTTGTACATAAATGCAAAAGCCAAAGTATTCTGGATAGGTTAAGAGGCTATATGACCAGGATATATGTCCTGCTCCATCCAATATAAGTCACTTTTTAATTAGTTAATTTAATAATCTCTAAGGTCAAGTGAAAATGATAACCAGTTATGATTGCCTGATATGAATAGTGTTGAGATAATTTTCTCAGACTCTCAGTCTTCTTATTTATTGTAATTAAGAGCACTTGTACAGCTTTCCATGTGAGAGAAGGAAATATGATAACATAACTGAATTTATTATGTTATTGTCTGCCTAATAATTTTTTTTTATACCAGAATAAGTTAACTGTGATATTCCTGTACTTGCATTGCAATTGGAGGAGAAATTTCAGACTCTTTTGGGGTAACGGAATTATCTTTGCCTTTGGGACAGCACACAGATATTGCAGCATAGACTTCAATACCCAGTGTATTTTGAAGCCTGGATTTAAGCCAGTGGCAAGACAGTATCATCACTGAGGGTCCCTAAACTAGTTAAAGGAAAGGTAACTGAGGCATGTTTGACTCTGCTTCTTATTCATGTTTCTGACTGATGTATAGATGTGCCCATAGAGAATTATGGACCTAGTCTGCATTATTCTTACCATCTACAAGCATTTCCAAATGTAGCTGAGCAAATTAATTTCTCTATTTACAAGCATTTATTCTTTTTAGATGACTGTCTGTATCTCTGTTCCTTGAAGTGCTCAAAATCCATCTCAAAATCTGACAGTTTCATGGAAAGTACATGAGAAAAATATGGCTATTTTGTTTTCCAGTAAAAAGAAAAAGGCAGAAGTTTAAAAGTTGCCATAGCACAGTCATCTCCTTATTTTATATAAATGTTTATTATTGTAATGTAATTACAATTATTCCAATGATATTTTTTCCTCTGCCATTTAGTAGCCAAACAAGGAAAATGACAAAGAAGCTATGGAACACCTATTGCAGATATTTAAATAGTTTTTAAACATGACAAATGTGATTCTGATAGAAGTTAATGCACGTGAATAGATTATCTGCTCTGCTTTAGGGTTGCTTAAATTCTATATAATGTGTTTGACAAATAGATCTCAAATGAAGTACAAATAAAGAGAGCTACTAAAGTAGCATACTTTGGATGTCGTATTGTGTGCAAGCTCTAGAAGATAATATCTTTGAGACAAATGCAACATATACATTTGTTATACTTGACAAGCATAATTCTTCACGTAAAGTACACCTTCAATTCGCTGATGAGCAACAACAGAACAGTGCGGCAGGAAATGTAATCATATCTTGAATTTCAAATTGATAATTAAGGTTGGAAAGATTTTAGGGACTCAAAGATATTACTTTAAGGGTAAATTTATGTTCTGGAATGCAGACATTTTACTGTATGAATTAACATTGATTGTCTAACCTTGTGATGTGACTGGCAGAGCGGGGCAGGAGTTCTGTAATTCTCATGCACTACAGAAGGCATGGTGTTATCCAAATCCCAGTGGTACTCCACTGAATTGATGAAATGACCGGGAAGGCCTAATTAAAGCTGTTCAGCTCAAATGTATTGATGTATTACATCTATTACGGTTTGGTTCAATAGGTCTACCCTATGAATGCTGCCATGCCTGTAAAGCAAACTAAACAGACTGCATAAATAAAGCTGAAAGGAAAAGAGATGCCCATGGAATCAAAGCTGAACCATGCAAATTCAACAGGCTGCCCTAAGAGCATATTTTCCTGTAATCTTATCTAAATAAGAATATTGCTTATGTTCTATCAAATGAAGAAAGACACAAGCCCTGAGATTGAAAACTGCTATGTAGTTGGCAAGCTTATTTTTTGAAAGTTATTCAAAATATAATTCCTAAAAATGAAAATGTTCTTTGGCAATATCTTTTCTTCTGCTGATTAAAATAACTCTGAATATTAAATCCATTATAATGAACAGAAATTCTAGTTGTACAGCGTTTCATTTATGTCTGATTTTTTTGGGTAATAAGTTGTTTAATATTGTGTTAACCATTTCTACAGGAATATGTAGCTTCAAGCCTATTTACGGTTTGGCTGCATTAGTTTTAGCAGAAAAATAATGTAGAAAACAAGTTAATATATGCTGCTGATGAATAGCAAATTCACCAAAATATAGAGAGAAGCTCCAGTACATTTCACAAAATGAGACTCAATTTATTTGCTTGTCTTTGTCAACAAGAAGTTGGATGAGCTTCATCAAAAATGTCAAATATCAAGCCATGATTTGATATTTAGACTCATAGAAATGTTAAAGTATAAGAATTTATTTTCTTCCTTTAAAATTGGCATATGACTAGAAAAAGAAAAATATTATAAATAGTTAGCTTGAAAAAGAGAAAAAAGCCATTTCATTTCAAAAAAGACCAGATCAGCTGTGACACTTTCAGGTTTACTTTTTGTATTTGCTAATTTGCTTCAACCTAGATTATATTTTTCTTGCTTTATTTTGACCTGTCAAACTGAAAAATTAATGATTACCTTATGAAATTCATGATTACCCTTCCATATAGTGTACCATAGAATTTTAATTGTGTATATCTGTATCTAATTTAATCTGTAAGTATGTATATCTATATCTAATTTATAAATTTTTCTTAGGGTCAGGATACAGGTACCTCAGAGGAAATTAATAAAATAAAATGAATAAAAAGTATGTTTGGTTTTTCTTTTCCTCCCTGAGGTAGGCCTTTCTCACAGAAAAATAGTACTTAAAAAAAAAAAAAAAGAGAGAGAGACGTAGAGACATGTCCCAAATATCTAAATTCTTCAGATTTTTTGAGTTTGTATTTGGGCTAAAAAGGAAGTAAAACCACGACTTTATATACACTGGGACTTCTGATTTTCCACATTTCATTCTGATCTGTCTTACAAAGAAGTTATAGCCCTATACACTATCAGATTCAGATCAGATTACAGATAACAGAACAGTACAAGCTAGGGTCTATAAAGAAAAGAGATTTAGCAACATAGATTCTATGGTTTTTAGGAGTCCAAAGTAACATGATACAATTTTCTGTACCTCAGATGTAAAATATGGCCCCTTATGAACACTATGGTATTACCCCTTTTGCTTCCTTAGAAGTTCAGCTTTCTGATGTGTTCCCTCTCATTTAATGACAGTAGTGATATCAATTATCTCTTTTGGTCTCTCACTTGAAAAATACCTATGACTGATGTAAAGTGGGTTTTCAAAGATGAATCAGTGAATCACAGAGTTTCTGAAACTGGAAAGGAGCTCAAGAAATCATCCTATCAAACCTCTGCTCAAAACGAGGACAACTACAAGTTACTCAGGGCCATGTTCAGTCAGAATTTGAGTATCTCCAAGGATAGAGACTCCACAACTTCTCTGGGTAACCCAGAATTTCTCATAGAAGCTTGAGTTACACATCTTTCTTGTTAGTTGATTTCAGCACATGGAGGATGAGTTTGTTTCTGGTTGGAATCTGCTGTCAGGATGAAAAGGGATTGCGATGAATCTTCAAAAAATACTCAGATTAATTCACAGGTCGCAATATGACAAATGTGTTATTATTGACTGAATGATGACATTGAGGCATAACACAGCTGTGGCAGAAGTTCACTGTTGACGTGTTTAGCGAGTAAAAGAGCCATTTTTCTTGTGTTTCTATACTGCAAGATGGCCCTGTAATCCCTCTGTTATAAATTTTATGGTGGGACTAGTGTTGTGCTTGCTACTTAAATGGACTAGTAAGAGAATGGAAAATTATCCTTGCAACTTAATCTTTATATATTCTTGTGTAGCAACTGCTGCCTGGTCCTCAAATTTCAGACCTTTTTAAGTATGTCAGCTGACAGGCAGAAATAAATTTAGGTTATGTATCTCTTATATATAGAAAGAAAAGCTTATGTCCTCGGTCAAATAGCTAAGAAACAAATGTCCTTTAAAACCTGACTGGACAGCAGGCTTTAAGAAAGGTATAAAGAAAATCATAAAGAAATAGATGCTAACATAGGTGCTGCAAGGAAACCTGCTGACACAGAAAAAACATTGTAGAAGGAACACATCCTGAAGTGCCTGAACAGGAATGCCAGAAACACTCCATCCTCTACAAGTGCCCTAAATGAAATGGGAATCATAATTCTGACTTAAATGGCTAAGAGTTTAGGTCAGAGAACTTTTGGAAATAAAAATGTTTTAAAATCTTCCCTTTGATCCTGACTTTTCTGTTTCTTTTCTCTGCGAATAATTTTTTTGATCCAGATAGTTTTATTTTCATAGACCTCATATGGAAGTACCTATATCATGATAAGGAGTCTTATTTTGCTGAACTTTTTTGTTCTACTCAGTTGGAAAAATGTATTATACTGATATAAATACCTTTTCAGCATATGTGCCCGTATCAGAAAGCTTATTTTAATCAAATTCTTTTGGCTGTTGTGTGCAGATTTAGGATGTATACATTTTCTCTAATACTGAAGAAAGCCTCTGAAAATATGTTCTAACTGTGTTATGTTTTCTGTAAATAAAATGGCTTCTTGGAAAGCCATTCAAATTCAGTTGAGTTACCTGGAATAGACCATTTACAGTAGTCCTCACTTTGCAGAGAGGAAAAGAGGAGGTTATTTGTAAGCAAAGCAAAAAAAGGAATAAATTAATTATGATCTGTATTAAACAAAACCGAAACCAAACCAAAACCAAAACACACATGGATCAAGAAACATCAGTTTATTTAAAATTCCAAGACATTACAGATAAACTTGATTGCTTTATATTAGAAATATGAGATTAGTTTTTATTATTAATATGTGAATGAATACAATTCAGTGAACATAATACATGTCTCTTTTGAATCTATTTCATAGTTTTATCTGAAATTATATCAACCTGCTTTGGATAGATGCAGTTGTGTAGACAGTACAGGAAATTTTTAACAACACAGCAATGACAAACCTCAGTGGTGTAATACATAGTGCTTTAAGTGTTACTTCTGGATTTCTTCACTAAATTTATTTCTAGAAGTGGTAATAAATAAGAGGTTTATGAGGTAACGAATCACAGAAATGATACTAGAATGGCTAAGAGTGATAAATATCATGGAGGTCAGAAAAGAAACATACAAATTTTACTCTTAGAAACAAAATAGCTACTCAGGATGTTAGAAAGTATAGGCTAGAAAAAACTAATTGAAAACATGTCTCTAGAATACAAAAGTTAAAATTTTAATGACTGTAGTGAAAGATACACTAGAATGAAAGTGAATAGCCATGTCCACAAGCAGATATTGCAATATACACTCAGTATGTGGGTGAGCTGTTCATTTTTTCAAGATAAGATACCCCTGACATATATATTCGGTTTTAAGCAGAAGAAGAGATATGATCCTACATTTAGAAACATCCTGTCACACAAGTGGAAGGTATTTTTTTGTTTGTAGGTTCCACCTCTTTAAAAGCTAGTAAGTCTTTTTTTTAAAAAAATTATTTCTTTATTTTTAAATAATTGACTCAAGATTACATTTCTTTTACATAAAATATCAATTTTACTTCTAATGGACTCCAGTAATTTATAAGGATTTCAGTATTGAAGCATGTTTTTATAGTCATGACAAAGACTTTTAAAAGGGGCTAGAAATTTTGAATGTCTCAAAATTTGAGTACCACAGCAAACATATTTAAAGGCACTGATTTTCACATAAGATTGCTTGGAAATTTTCTGAATAAAATCTCCTTAAAGTCATCTCAAACTGGGACCAAATTCATACACACCTACCTTCTAAAGACCTTACATTTTCATTTGGCTTCCATCCTTTCCTCGCTCCTCTCCTCCTTCCTCTCCTTCCTTTACCATGGCATCAAATTGTGGTATCAAATGTTATTCCACTATTTTGGTATCCAGTGGGAATTTTCATCTTTGAGTCCTGTCTGTGTTATGAATGGAAATAATACCTCACTTTGTTTCTGAAAAACATCCGCTCTATGACTCAACTTCATGGATGCATTCTTCATTCAGCTCTTCATGTGGAAAAGTGCTTATAACACATTTTGTTTTGAAAAGTTTCCTAAATGGCTCAGTAGGGATCAGGACTCTTAAAATTACACACATAATTATTAATAAAAATGATTGCTAATTTTTCAGTTCTGTTAGTTGGATGTTATAATTGTATTTGTATCAATATTCAAGCTGTGCCATCTCTGAAAAATCCTGCCTCCAGCTGAGATCACAGAAAATGATGCACAACCTCATGTTAGCATATTCTTACTCTCTGTATCAAGTACAAAGACACCAGAGTACATGCTAATGTAAAATTACTCAATAACATTTTGAAAGGTACCATCTGCCTTTTATTTAAACCTTTCAAGATATGATGATACAGAAGGGTGGCAGGGAAGGAAGAGGAGAGTGTTCTGCAGAACTAGATTTTTATGATGATAGAGTGGTTTGGGTTGGAAGGCAGTTTAAAGATTATCTAGTTCCAATCCCCTAGCCATGGACAGGGACTCCTCCAACTAGACCAGGTTGCTCGAAGCTCCATCCCGCCTAGCCCTGAGCACTTCAAGGGAGGGAACACCTACAGCCTTTCTGGGAAACCTGTTCCTGTACCTCACCAACTACACAGTGAAGAATTTCTTCCTAATATCTAATCTAAATCTACCCTCTTTCACTTTGAATGCATTACGGCTCATCCGATCAATACACTCCTTGATAAAGAGTACATCCACATCTTTCCTATATACCCTCTTTAAGTACTGAAAGGCTGCTATAAGGTCTCCCTGGAGCCTTCTCTTCTCCAGGCTGAACAACCCAAACTCTCTCAGCCTGACCTCATAGGAGAGGAGTTCCAGACCTCTGATCAAATTTGTGGCCCTTATCTGGACTCCTTTCAACAGGCCCATATCCTTCTTTTGTTGAGACCCCTAGAGGTGAACACAATACTCTAGGTGGGATCTCACAAGAGCAGAGGAGAAAGGAAGAATCACCTCCCTTGACCTGATGGCCATGCTTCTCTTGAGGCTGCCCAGAACACAGCCTTATATGAGTTGCAGCCAGACATTGTCAGCTCATATTCAGTTTTTCATCCATCAATACCTCAAGCCCTTTTTTGCAGGGCTGCTCTGAAGGTACTCATCACCAAGCCTGTATTTGTACTTGAGATTCAACCCATGTGCAGGACTTAGCACTTTGCCTTGTGAACTTCATGTTTGCACAGGCTCACCATTCAAGCCTGTTAACTTACCCCTGGATGGCTTCCCTTCCCTTCAGCCACACCACACAGCTTGGTGTAGTCAACAAACTCGCTGAGCATTCACTCAATCCTACTGTCCATGTCACACACAAAGATGTTAAACAGCACAGGTCCCAGTAAAGACCCTTGAAGAACATCACTCATCACTGGTCTCCACTTAGACATTGAACCACTGACCATAACACTTTCAGTGTGACCATCCAGCCAATTCCTTATCCACTGAGTGGACCATCTCTCAAATCCATGTCTCTCAAATTTAGAGACAAGGGTGCCCTATGGGACAGTGTCAAATGCTTTGCATAGTCCATATAG
Source organism: Chloroceryle aenea (assembly GCA_013399075.1). Lineage (NCBI taxonomy): Eukaryota > Metazoa > Chordata > Aves > Coraciiformes > Cerylidae > Chloroceryle > Chloroceryle aenea. The sequence goes on along the minus strand of VWZY01005707.1, from coordinate 45,403 downwards.
ATGATCTCAGTTGCTCTTCTCTTATCCACCAACACTTTAATCCCAGTGTAGAAATGTAGAAAGACACCAAATTTTTCAGGCATGATAACCCTTGAAGCCATGTTGGCTGTCACCAATAATCTCCTTATTTTCCATGTGCCCTAGCATAGTTTCCAGGAGGATCAACTACATGAACTCGCTGGGCACACAGGTGAGACTGACTGGCCTGTGGTTCCTCACCTCTTTCATTTTTCCCTTTTTAAAAATGAGGGTTATGCTTACTCTTTCCCAGTCTGTGGGAACTTCACCAAACTGTCACATGTTGTCAAATAATGTAGATAATTGCTTAGCTACTTCATCCACCAGTTCCCTCAAGACCCATGGATGCACCTCATCAGGTCCAATGTACTTGTGCACCTTGAGGTTTCTTAGATGGTCTAGAACCTGATCTCCATGTAGAGTTGGCAGTTCTTCATCTTCCAGTTCGTGCCTCTGCCTTCTGCAACTTGGGTGGTGTAGGTGGAACACTTGATGTTGAAGACTGAGGCAAAAATGTTATTGAGTACTTCATCCTTCTCCATACCTCAGGTAACCAAGTCTCTCATTTCCTTCCAAAGAGGGCCTGTATTTTCCCTAGTCTTATCACCTGTGTATGTACAGAAGCTTTTCTCATTGCCCTTAATGTTCTCTCTGGACAGATCTAATTCTATCAGGCCTTTGGCTTTCCTAATCTGATCCTTGGACAATTTCTCTGTATTCCCCCCAGGTTACCTGTCCTTCCTTCTACCCTCTCTAGGCTTCTTTTTTATGTTTGAGTTTGTGCAGAAGCTCCTTTTTCATTCATGCCAGCCTTCTGGTGTTTTTGCCTGACTTCCTTTTTGTTGGAGGTGCATCACTCCTGAGCTTAGAGGAGGTGATTCTTGAACATTAACCATATCTTCCTTCCAGGGCTGTATCCTGTGATACTCTTACCAAGCAGATCCCTGAGGAAGCCAAAGTCTGCTCTCCTGAAGTTCAGGGCAGAGAGCTTGCTGTGCACCCACCTTGTTGCCCTTGGGATCTTGAACTTCACCATTTCATGGTCACTGCAGCCAAGGTTTGCCCTTAAGCTTCACACTCCCCATGGGAATCTTCTTCTTGGTGAGAATAAAGACCAGCATAGCATCTCTCCTACTTGTCACATCTATCAATTGGAGAAGGAAATTTTCATCAAAACACTTTGGGAACCTCTTGGATGGCTTATGCCCTGCTGCACTGTCCCTCCAACAGATATTGGGGTGATCGAAAGTGCCCCATGAGGACCAGGGCTTGTGAATGTGAGAATGCTCCTATCTGTTTATAGAGGGCCTCATGCACTTGGTCCTCCTGGTTGAGTCTGTAGCAGACTCCCACTAAAATGTCACCCTGCCCTCCCTTTAATCCTGACCCATAATCTCTCAGTTGACTTCTCATCCATCCATGCACTCCATCCAGTCATTGAAATAGAGGGTGGTACCCCTTTCTTGTCTCCCCTGCCTGGCCTTCCTGAAGAGCCTGTATCCTTCCACTCCAACACTTTAGTCCTAAGAACCATCCCACCATGTCTCCATGATGCCAGTAAGATCATAACCCTTCAGGTATATGCACATCTCTTAACTTCTTTATTCCTTATGTTATGTTCATTTGAATAGAAACATTTATGTTGGGTTACAGATGAAGCTGGCTTACTGTCTGGAATTCCTTTGTGCTTCTCTTCAGGTGCTCTCTCAGAAACCTGCTTGCTTTCCAGGCTCTGGGCATTTCTTGCTGGCAATGGCATCAAACTGCTAGGAGTGGGATGTATTCATGCTGTACTTCCCCAGCAATTTTAGTTTCAAAAGCATTTTTAAAAATTTCACTCAGACAGCTTTCATGCTTCTAATCTTGTCTAAAAAGCCACTCACAATATGACCTGAATTTAATTCAAGCTATTCATTTAATCACTAATCAATATGTCACTTGGAGGTGTTACGCTGTGATGTTGTTTATATATTCAGTTTGAAATGGTTTTCACTTCTGTGTAATAATGCTTGGAAAAGAAGGCTGTTTATGAGCATCATAGCTGTCACCTGCCATGGACAAATAGCTTCCAAAGTGTGGCCAATTAGATTAATATTTATGTTTATTCACACTTATTAGAGTCTCATAAAACTAACCAGGAAGTTGTTTCCTTGCATGTTTCTCCTTCACAAAACATGAGTCAGGAAGTCACTCTCATTGCCCAGCTGCTCATCTCATTCCCTAAGGATCCTCTTCAAAAAGGGGAAATAAAACACCGCTCTGTCATGTGGAATAAACCACCAATGCACCATGCAAAAGTCTGATAAGAATGTCTTTCAAATAACCACAGTTGCACATAGAGAATCCATTTTATATTGACAGTAATTTGGTAATGACCACAGAACAAGAATTAACTTTGCTTTGGCAATGGATTTTTCTTATTTGCATTACAGGTCAGCAGCTGAATGATATCTGTCAAGCAGAATACAGTCACATATGAGTAAATAATGATTTCTTTCATGTCAGGCTTTACTTAACAGTATTTTTGTCTGAGAAATGCCAGCAGCAAAATGCCCCTTAACTGCTTTTACCCACTGTTCTTAGATAATTATCTGTATCTTTTCTTTCTAGGCTGATGGGGAGCAGCAGGGACACAAACCATTTGTTCTGGTTTTATTACAGGCTTCACATTGCTGTGGGTTAGAGTCTGCTCGGTTACATCGCATGGAACAATACAACCCTAAGACATTAGAACATGCCACGGATTCATCTTGCTTAAGAAATATAAGATGACATCATGGAAATTTTTTACTTATTGAAATAGGCAGCTACTTCTGCATGATGCAAAATGAAACTATGAATTAGTAAATTATAAAACAAAATTAACAGCTGTGCTATGGATTTTTCTTATATTATATAGATGCTTAGTGCTTGAATAACAATGAGAAATTACTGTCTGCCTAGTCATGGATGCTGCTACAAGTCTCACTTTCATTAACAGGCAATGTGTGACTCCGACTTACAGTAAATTTGTGTGGGGAACAATTACATCCCTGTCACACACCCAAAAGAACTTAGAGAATACATGTGAATTGCCAGCAATCTCTCAAGAGATTCAGGTAACTTACTGAAATACTTAACATAAGCTCTTATGATGAATGCATATTTATTTCTTCCTATAAAATCTCATTCCCCACAGCAAATACATTTAGCCATATTAGTAAGTGGACAAAACCAGAACTGTTTATTCTACCAACTAATCCTATGGATTTTACTGCAGTTGGATTCATCCCTGGACCACCCATGATTAACATTTGGCTCTGCAAATATAAAACTCCCAGTTGGTAAAGCTAATCAAAGTATAATTTATTGCAGGTTTGTTGTTGGTTTATTATTTTTTTTTCAGTCCCAAGTCATTAAAAGTAAATATTAAAATAGAATAATTACAGCTAACTTAGAAAAAGATAGGTGGACCTGTGTTGCGTATAATTTTATATAAAGAAAGTTGTGGTCCATTTATCTTCACAAAACTTCTCATTACACTGAACAACACTTGAATCCAAAGTTAACCAATGGCATAGAATGCTGTTTAGACTTTGATCTTTTTCACATATAGACTCATTTGTTACTTATTTATAAATCTTTGTGTACAAAAATAGACTTTGTGAATCAGATGATTTCTTCTAAGCGAAGTGCATGAGTGAGAATGGTATAGTAGACTCCACAGACTTATTTGGTTGTCTGAACACAAAGACACCTACTGCTCTTTGAAGGGCCATTAGCTCTCCCTCCTGGCCTCTTGTTGTTGCTCCAGGAATTCATAAATCTCCATGCCAGCCTTGTATAGATGTCTCATAAAGGTATTCTGCACATCATGTGTCATAATTGACAGTTGTGCACACTTCTTGGCTATCTTAGGACATATCAGATAGATCAAGAAGCCTGTGTTTCAGCAGAAGGCTGAAGTCATAGATCTACATTACTCTAGGAATTTACGTATACAACCCACATGTTGATACATAAAATGTGTATCCACATCTGAATTTGTCACTAAACCCCATATTCCTCTGTTCATAAAAAGTATCCTTGTAGAGGCTATTGTAAAGAGGTGTAAGACTGACTGAGAAATGAATTATTGTCTCAATGCCCCAGGAGGAACTGTGGGATTGAGGTAGTGTAAGGTAGCCTTACTACAAGCACAACAAGCATTTGAGAATACTGGCATTTTTTCAATCTCACTTTGTAATGAATAATTTTGATATAATTCAGGCAAATGCTGCCAATGATGAAACAAGATTGTTTAGTTTGATTTGGATGTGTTACACAGCAATAATTCATACTTCCTTCCAAAATTATTTGGGCCTCGCTTAATATTTTACATATGATTCCATTCTTTGATTAATTTATGACTTTTAAATCAGATTAAGCTCACTTAATTGGCTACAGATTCAGACATCTGAAGGTCGTTTGAGTTTTCTAAAGTTATCTTACTGGGCTATCAACTGCTTCTTGGGAAGGTCAGGAGTCTTCTGTATATACCATGCCTTGTAGGCAGGTAATATATGGGTATCTCAGCTATACTTGGGTATTTCAAACGGCACTAGCTACTACTAGCCATCCTATTTTATAATGGGATTATTTATCCTTTGGAAACATCTTTCTTGATGTGTGAGGAATGTGAACAACTAACTTAGCCTTAGACAGGAAAGCTTATGCGACCTGAATCCCTCTCTAAGGGTAAAACATAATAAATCAGTTGTCTTTGTGCCAGTGTTTTTGTGTAGTTTTGGTTTCATTTGGTTTGGTTTGGTTTTGGTGGGGAGGACTTCTGTTTTAAGGGACTAAATTGCTATAACATTCCCTGAATAAGCATTAGTGACATCTTGGCAAGGTTTCAAGATGATTTGCTCTACTACACAATGCTTACACTGGTTTTGGTACAGTGACCTGCATACTGTTACTTTTGACCCAGCTTAAGTGAGAAGAAACAGTACCAAAAAATTACTTTACTCATTTACCTGAGAAAGTATCTTTATAAGGTGAGATAAGATAATAACATTATATCATGATCTAAGGTTTGCTCCATTAGAAATAATAATAATAAAAAATGTTCTCTAATTTAAACTCTTACATGGTATGAATTCCTTCATTTAACTGCAAAGGTGACTCAGAGCATAAAACTGCAGAACTGTACTTGACTACATATGGGATTTTCTGTAAATATCAGTGAACTAAATTTCTAACTGACAATATTTCTATCATAAATCATATTGTAGAAGGAAATAACTGGACCCTGAAATGATGAAATTAAGTATTTATTTTTTAACAAAAAGAATTAAATTACTTTGGCAATACAGCATGTACTAATGAGCATGTGATCCATCAAATGTTAGACTCACAGGTACATCTCTGCGAATAGGTTGGACATGATCCAGGAGTTTAAGAGAGGAATCATTTTATCACTGCCTTGAGGAAGGTCTCATGCATGACTGCTTTGGTTTCACTGAACAGAAGATAGATCTCCAGAGTCCTTAGATCCATCCTCTAGACTCTTACAAGATGACTGTCTTGTGATTCATCTTATGTACTATGGTGTTAATGTGCCTGTTCCACTTCAGGGATGAGATATTACAAAAAGTTCCACTGCGTTCAGCGGGAGGTTTTGGTACAGCTACATGCAAATACTGCAAGAGAATAAACCTTAATGTATACTCTTTGCAACTGTTACAACAAATGAAAGTTAATTGCCCACATTTATTTTTAAATAAAATGGATGGAGCATAACTACTTCAGTTGGTGATATAGAAAGCCACCGTTGTAAAGATATAGAGACTTTCTGTAGTGTGCATTAGTAATAAAATGACCAGTCTGGATCAAATAAAGCCCTCAGCTATACTTCATGGTTAATTATGCTCAAACTGATTCAAAACTATTTGCTAGCTGTGTCTACTTTAATTTCTAAGCTGATGTTCACAGGGCTGACGGAATGCTAAGAAGCAGCTCACACTGCTGAGTGGGATGACCAGCAGCAACACCAGAAACAATAGTGGTTTGCTTTTTAGTATTCTGCTTTCACCAGTGGCAGTTATCTGGAGTATGGCTTAGCTGTCAAACAGTGTAAGTCCTTTTGGCGCATTTGCAGCAGAACAGGCACGATGTGACTTGGAAGAAATCAGCTGACATAAGGTAGACTCGTCTGTGAAAAGGAAGAGGTCATTATTGGCTAGTTTTGTTAGATGTCTCCGGATGAGAAAGAAAAGCGTCAGTCTCTGCATGGATCCTTACAGCTCTCCAGGACGGCGAGCCATTGACAATGACAAGGTGCCATCTGTTAAGAGGCTATTCTGGAAGAAAACTGGAGCTGCTGGAGGTTTTCACTGCACTGCAGTCAGCAAGTGGCAAGTTTGTCATATCAGGGGCCCATAGCTGTCTGCAGACAAGCATATCCTTACACACACCAGCTTTCTGACTCAAGTAAATAACAACAGTGGTAAATCTATTATAATTATTTCAGGAAATATAAATAGCTGTTTAAAATTATTGATCTCCACTTCTAATACCTTCCAGGAACAAAACATTTTGGCTGGGAGTATTATATAAGTCACAGGCCTCTCTGGTGGGAGTGGTTGACTTAATACGTATTGCACGCAGAAAATAGAAAAAAAGAAGTCACACTATCCAGCCAATCAATATCTTATATATTCCTTTTAGATGCATTTCTGTCAGATTTTCTTACAAGCATGGCAAACTTTCAATATTAAATCCAAAGCAAATCTATTTTATGTATGTGAAACTTGAAAAATGTCAGATCAGTGAAATATGCTTGCCTAAACAAGTTGATGGTTTGCAGATATATCTGCATATTGATTAATTTATCTTACAAAACAAGCATTTATGCTTTGTGCCTTTGATTATTTAAGTTTAAGGAAAATAAAATTTAACAAAATTTAAATTCTGCTACACCTTGTTTTATAAGTTAAAGACATCTGTATTTCCTACTTAAAAAAATAAAATATGTAGAGTATGCTAATGAGCTTTTTATTAGGGCAGGTTTTGCATTTAAAATATTCTGCAGACAGCAAGAATAATGATACTACTGTAATGTAGACCATGATACAATGAATATAACTGCTATTAGATGCTCTCTGCAAGTGATGTTTTAAAGTCCTCTCAAGCCTGAATTGAACAGTACTAATACATAATAATATCATTAATAATTTAAAATTATGTGTTACTTCAGAGACACTAGAATCATTCTGAGCTGGAATTGTCTTTTTGCTTTAACAGATCTTTGTAAACTTTCCACTGCTTCATTTGAGAATACCATTTGCATATCTGAGTTTGGTATTTTGTTTAGAGATCACAGATTCAAGAAATCCGGGAATTACATTATTAAATCTCAGACCTGCCAGCATAGAATCATAGAATGGTTTTGGTGGGAAGACATCTTTAAGATCATGGAGTCCAACCATTAACACAGTACTGGCAGGTCACCACTTAATTGTGTGTCCCTAAGCGACACATCTATACATCTTTTTAAATATCTTCAGGGATGGTGACTCAACCACTTCCCTGGGCAGCCTGTTCCAATGTGCAACAATCCTTTTGGTGAAGTCATTTTTCCTAATATCTAATCTAAACCTCCACTGGTTCAGGTTGAGGCTATTTTCTATTGTCCTATCACTTACCTACTTGTGAGAAGAGACCAACACCCACCTCAGTTAGAGTTGTAGAGAGTGATAAGTTCTCCTCTCATCCCCCTATCTCCACGCTAAAACCCCTCAGTTCCCTCAGCTGTTTTTTACAAGACTTGTGCTCTAGGTCCCTTCACCAGCTTTGTTGCCTTTCTTTAGACATGCCCCAGCACCTCAATGTCCCACTTGTAGTAAGGTGTCTAAAACTGAACAAAGTCTCACCAGTGCTGAGTACAGAGGTACAATCACTTCCTTATCTTCACCAGTCACATTATTTTTATGGCAAGCCAGGGTGCTCTTGGCCTTTTTTGACACCTGAGCACAGTACTAGTTCATACTGATCTAGCTGTCAACAAACACCCTCAGGTCCTTCTCTGCTGGACAGCTTTCCAGACATACTTCCTCAATTCTGTAGCATTGCACGGGTTCGTTGTGAGCCAAGTGCCACTTGGTCTTGATGAAACTTATACCACTGGCCTCAGTCTAAAGATCCACCCCTCCAGATCCCTCTGTAGACCCTCCTTACCTTCTAGCAGATCAACACTACATTTTGATTATTCTGTTTGAGAGGGAAAATTCCCTCTTTAAACTCTGAAAATATGTTGAAAAATATAAATTTGTTGCTGGGACATACTTGATTTCTATTGAGTAAGAAGAGTTGCTTGGGAGATTTTCTGATTTTTCAACTACATCAATTATTTTAACAATAGGTACAACTAACCTTCACCATATATCTAGCCCTATATGACCATAATAGCAACCCTAATGCCACAAGACTAAAGTTGTGGTTGTTCAGCTATTGCCTGTAGGGGTATGTGGAAGGAGAAATCATCAGCTCTTTTAAGCGTGTTTGGTCAAGGATCTTTTCAATTCAAAAGGGTATAAGAAGAAAAGGAGGAATTAATGAACAAGACCATTCAGACACACAAACCCAACTGACAAATGGTAAGGGAGGGATTCAGACCTGGTCTGTCACACTAATTGATGAGGATTTGTGGGACTGTGGAAACACTTCTTCCAGCAAGGTTATCTGATCAGAGACCTTGTCAAATGGGAAAATAAGGAAAAGGGGCAAACCAGAAAGAAAACACACAGAGACACAGACCTGACAGGTCAACATAATGGAGACAAAGTGAAGAAACAAACTTGGTCAGTCATGGTAACAGATGGGCTATCAAGAAGTTGCAGGAAAACTAGGACTTTGCAACTGACAACAATGCCAACCTGAGGGTCACAGGTTTTGGAGTTTGTCATTGGGATTATGCCAGTTGATGGGCGAATGTTCAGGCGAAGTGGATCGGGGAGGAACAAAGAAGGGCTAGAAAGAAAGGGGTATAAAAAGGGACAGTTAGATGTAAAATGGAGTCAGTCTTGTCTGGCTGAGCATGGTTATTCAGTCTGTGTATCTGCTGAGTAGGATGACCCCTGTCCAGAAATGAGTGTCAAATGGGAGGAGACTTTCTACACTGTTATTCAAGTGGATCTGTCATTGTGGGATGCCTATGAGACAAGTGTGGAAATGCTGTTGTGTTTTCAGTGAGCACCCAGCTAGTGAATTGGAGACCCATAGGGTGGGTAAAAAGGATTAGAATCTGGTCACATGTGTTGGTAAGGTGAAGAAGCTGTGGTGGTGCTTGAGGGATTTGCGAATATACATGTCCTTCAGAACCTGGAGAGTGTTCCATGTGTGCTGCAAGAGTGACCTTCTGCCAGCCCAAGAGGAGGAGGGGATGTGGCTGTCTGTGTCTGGTATGAGTTCTCAGTGTGGGAGCTGCTAGAGGCAGTGCCTTGTCTGTGGCTGTCTGCATGACTGACAATATCCACATCCTCTTGTGTGTATGTGCATGTGTCTCTGGGATACTAATGGTTGAACCTGAAAAGGGGAAATTAGCAGCTGTTTCCCTCAGCCTGAGCAGAGACCCCTGGGGCTGGAGGACGCAGCTGCTTCTAGCATCAGTTAATATGCTACTCTTGAAATATATGTAATTTGCTTATCTCGAGAACATCTTAATTGGAAAAAATCCCAACAAAATGACAAAATAAAAACAAACAAACAAAACCCCCACTAAACAACAACAACAAATAAAACCCTCAACAACTAAGTAAAGATAGGAGGTGGGGAGATTTTGATTGTGGCAGATATTTTTTTTCTCTTATTGACAAAATAGCTTTAAAGAATTACATTAAGAATAACAAAGCTATAGACATCCAATCTATAGAATTCCTATGCTGAACTGCAGTTCCCTAGTATATTGTATGGACTAAAAGATGAATGTATTTGTACCTTTGGTCAATTGTTAGGCTTGAGCAATTCCTCTGTAAATATCCTTGTTCCATATATTTTAATCAATTAATTATTACAGAACACTCTTGTTAAAGGAACTTCTCAGAACTTGTTTATTATACCCTTACAGTAAAATAATTGTGTAAAGGAAGGGGTACAAAGGAATTTTGTTTTCTGGGTGAACAAATGAATAAATAAAAACTGAAGTTCTCCATTTATCAGAAAACAATTGACAACAATAATCTCATCCCTGCTGCAAGTTTTCATGCATCAACAACGAAGAAAGGTCTCCTTTTTATTTAAATTTTAAGGGTAAAAATAATCTGTAGTAACTCTGGTGAAAATAAATAGAAGCTAAATGAAGTTCTTTTGACATATTTTGAAAGTGAATCTTCGGAGGGATAGGTGACAGTATAACTCAGGCTAAGGACATTATAATAGTAATAGATGTATCTGCACTGTGAATGAGAAACATGCATACATATATAATACTCTAACATAACCCTAATATATGCATATGTTTATAACCTATATGTATATAACTTTATAACCTAAGGGCAATGGGTGTATTTTCAGTCATTGTGTGAAAATATACAGAGTTGTCAGAGTTATTTTGCTACTGAAAAAATGTTGGGGTGTATGTGAGCCACTTTCACACTTGGACGGCTCTATGTGTTAATATGGGCTGGCTTTTTCAAGGTGTCTTAACTAATCATAGCTTCGTGAATAAGTCTTGTGGGTCAAGAATTGTAGGGCTACTGTTGGATGTGCCAGCACAGCCATAAGACTTTTTCAGCTGCACTTCTGTAGGTGGCAACAGACATCCTCTAAGACAAAGGCTCAGTAGCAGGTGATGTCATATGGTAATATGGGTGAACGTTTGCTGACATCAGTAACCAATTCATTACCTTTCAGCCTATGATGTGAAGAAAGAAAAGCTGGGCTGCAGTTTTTATGGGTTTTTTTGGGCACATCCAGCAACTAGGTGCTTTTTAGCTATTGAGCACCCTACTTATCCAAGCACTTCAGTAAGATATTGATAAGTCCTGTTATACTTGCCCTGTGATTAATTAGTACTCTAGCCTTCCAGCACACTGCAGACGAGTACATTCATTCTTGTTGTGTCTGACCAAATGCAAACACTGGTGAAAAGTAATATCTGACACAAAATCAAAGCTTGTTTCCACTTGGTAGTGGACTGGAAAAACAGGAAGAAAATAATAATTTTGCACATACAAGGCAAAATGGGAAGGCATAAACATTAAGAAACTCTGTCAGGGCAGAATTTACCACTGCACTGACAACTAGCAACAACTTACCTGCCAAATCTAACACAACATTCTGAGTATAAATGAGCATATGGCTATTTTGTCAGCAGTGTAGAATGAGTCAATGTAAGCCAGGCAAACTCTTGTTGTGTACTAGCAGGAACAATTTTCTGGGGTCTGAAGGTACTTCAGTGTATTAGTATGAGTTAAAAACAGATATGGCATGTTTAGAAAAAAACCTTCTTACGCTTGTCTTTCCTTTCTTGGAATATAGTATTTGCTTAGAAGCCATCTCCTGTGGTACTGATGAGTTATGAGTTATGGCACTGAAGATACTAGGAAGAAGTGTGACTCTGATCTGCAACCAGGAATAATAAAAGACTTCTTACAATGTTAAGCAGTGACAGAGTCATGTAGCAGTGTGTTAAATACAAAATGGCTTAAAGTCTGAAAAAAACCCCCATGACTGAAATTAAACACAAAGGATTGAACCTTTATTTTGAAAAATATTATTTTGCTGGAATGGAGTGACAAATTCTAATGAATGTCCTTAATGATTTTACAGTGGGACAAATCATCTGTGAAAGTAAGGTGCTCATAAAAGATACTTACTGTGTAGTATGAATGCTAAATGAAATCATACATCCCTGTAATCAACATCAATAAAAGTACCATAACTAATTTTACTGCTTCAAAGAACAGCATAATACAATGTACCAAAATAAAGAATCTATGGCCTGAAAGTATTGTTCATGTGTACACACAAAGATGTGCACATATACATGCATATATAAAAAAAAACATTTTCTAAGTTGAGTAAAATGCTTGCAAGGGTAAAATTATTTACTAAGATAGTCTTATCCTAATTCCTTTATCTTTTGATCTCATGGGGGTGAAAAAAAAAATCCCACCCTTAAATATGGAATAACTTTCAGTGGATTAGGGATGATATCCAGAAATTAAGTATATCTTACTTTTCATCCAATAATAATATAATCAGATTACATAGTCCAAGATCCCACCAAAGGTTTTAGAGGTTTAACAGAGATCCATACAGAACCTATAGTTAGTAAAGGTATGACAGAAGGCCAATTGCATCCTGGGCTGCATCAAAAGAAGTGTGGCCATCAGATCAAGACAGGTGATTCTACCACTCTACTCTGCTCTGAGCAGATCTCACCTCGAATACTGTGTCCAGCTCTGGAGCCCTCAGGACAGGAAGGACATGGACCTGATGGAGCAGGTCCAGAGGAGGGCCACAAAGATGGTCAGGGGCTGGAGCACCTCTCCTACATGGACAGGCTGAGGGAGCTGGGATTGTTCAGCCTGGAGAAGAGAAGGCTCTGGGCAGACCCAACAGCCACCTTCCAGTACCTGAAGGGAGCTTACAAAAAGACTGGAGAGGGCCAGTTTACAAAGGCCTGGAGTGAAAGGACAAGGGGTATGGTTTTAAATTAGAAGGGAGTGGATTTAGATTAGAAATTAGGAGGAAATTCTTTACCAGGAGAGTGGTGGAGCAGTGGAGCAGGTTGCCCAGGGAGGTGGTTGAGGCCCCCTCCCTGGAGACATTCAAGGTGGGGCTTGACAGAGTTCTGAGCAACCTGCTCTAGTTGAGGATGTCCCTGCTCTGAGCAAGGGGGTTGGACTAGATGACTTCTAGAGGTCCCTTGCAACCCAAACATTTCTATGTGACAAGGAAATGGTGAAGAATAGATGCATTGGAGCAAAAACTGGTTGTTTTGGTTTTTTTTTCTGAGTTTGAGCAAGGGGGTTTGAGCAAGTGGTACAGTAGGATTTCTACGATTTACTATGATACAAATGAAGAAAACAAAAGGGAAAAGGACAAGTGGGTGGCTAAAAAGTACCTTAGATAAATTCAGTATTCAATGTCAACATTTAAATATTATTTTGGGTAAAACCCAATACTTTTGGGGGCATTGTGTTTTGATTTTATCCAATAGAGAAAGATGATATTCTAGCTTCTCTTAGGATGAAAAAAACTAGCTTCTCTTTTTGCAAAACTGCTGCTTTTTCTCTTAAACTATCTCTAGTTCACATAAAAAGGAAAATCCTTCTTCTTTCCCTCCAAAATGTTTAAAAACATCTAATATTTTCTTTTAACAGTTACAAATATATTCTCCTTTCAAATTAAATAACAGGTCAAATTTAAAATTTTGGATGTTATCTCGTCTCCCCAAATTTTCTTTTTATTCAGAAAGCAGATATTTTCTTCTTTTTAGAAGGTACAATTTCATCAAGTCATAAACCGGTTAAGTGCTCATTTCTTCATTAAATTCCAGAATTACTTCACAACACTAGATTGACAAGTCTTGAGTCACAAACCTGCAGCTGGTGTTTGCCCTGGTGAGAAGATATACATAATCCATGTTAGATTACGCAGGAGCATGAGACCAGATTATAATTGTCACTGTAAACATTTTACTGTGAAGCAAGTAAAAGAAGAGTGATGGATAGAGAGTCTTGGCTTTACTCCTGATGGACTGAGAGTGAGGAAAAAATGTTATCATTTGCTACAGACTTATGTTAGCATGTTAAATTGTTTGTATCTACTGTGAAAAATGTAGGGTAAGTATTTCTATCTTGAGCCATAGTGGCTATCAGACACATCCCTGCAGAGATGTGTAATAGGCACATCTTTTAATCAAAACTGTATCTAGGTCACAATATAACTGTAGCATTACAATAGTATCATTAACATTAAAATTAAACCCCTGTTGAGAAAGAGGTGATTTTTTTTCCCTTTATTTCCTCTGTTACAGATTTTTCTCTGTAATCTCTTAACATCATTTTTGCTAGTTGAACAAATATTTTTTTTGCTTTAAGAAACTTGTAACTTCTGTATTATCTGAGCACCCATTAGTTTCACAGAATAGTATAGAACAGGCTTTCTGAGTGAGGTATCTTGCTGTTGGCATGTTTCCAGGCCTCTTCAATGAAATACTAATTTCAAATAAACTTAATTACTGCCTTTAGAGTTTTGGCTTTTGCTTAATTTGTATAAATAATTTGGACATCTAATTAGCTCCAACTTTGTATCACATAAAATAATTGAGGCTGCTATGTCAGGCAAAAATCTTCCTTTCAAAATAGATTACTCAAATGCAAGTCCTTGCTCTTAGTTTAGGAATTACATCACTTCCAGTTTCATCTCTTTTTATAAAGCTGTCTGATGTTGAACAGTATGGATGCCTCCCCCTCTGCTGCTAGACACAGACACCATTGACTTACTACTATCTCAACAATATTGTAATCCAGCATCTACTTTCCTGTGTTTTGCCTTCAGTGATACAGCATCTCAGTACTTCTCAATCTAACACTTTTTGTTTTGAGTTTTTTTTTGTTGATGTTGATTTTTTTTTTCCTTTTTCTGGAAACAGTATGTTCTGCAAAGGAGAAAAGGGAATAAGTGAAAGGGAGCATATTTGATGTGTGCATTTAAAACGTGAATACTATGTAAATTGAAGAAGAGTAGGTCAGTGAATTCTCTGCGCTCAACTTCTTCAGTCAAAGAAAACTGCAGAGGTTGAGAAGTGTGACTAAAGAACATGCGGACCCATCCTAGGAAGATCTAGGAATGCAGAGCTTGTGCAGAGGTTGAGAAACTGATGAGAGGAGCAGAGATCTTGGGCAGCCTTAGTAGTGGTCAGGCAGCCAGGCCTCAAGCTGACGCAGAAAGTCTTCCTGGGGACCAGTCAGGGCACCGCAGAGTTTACTGTGTTTAGGAAAGCTGCTGAGATGACTGTCACCTGTACTGGAGCAAAGACCTGTTTCAAAAGAATCATAAAATACCTTGGGTTGGAAGGGGTCTCTAGAAGTCTAGTCCAATGCCCCTGCAGCAAGAAGGCACGTCCTCAACTACATCAGGTTGCTCAGAGCTTCATCAAGCCTGACCTTGAATGTCTCCAGGGACGGGCCCTCCACTATCTCCCTGGACAACCTGTTCCAGTGTTTCACCATAGAATCATAGAATGTTAGGGGTTGGAAAGGACCTCTGGAGGTCATTGAGTCCAACCCCCCTGCCAGAGTAGGATCACATAGGGCATATCATAAAATGTTTTAGGCTGGAAGAGACCTCTAGAGGTCATCTGGTCCAACCTCCCTACACAAGTAGGGACATCTCTACCTAGGACAGGTTGCTCAGAGCAATATTAGATGAGTTTCTTATCTGTGTAACGTGATGCATTGCTAGTTACTGTAAAGAGATTATAAATAATTGTGAAGGATTATTTCATATCCAACAACTTCTTCACCATCAACCTGCCTCCATTTTGAAGGCACTATCTTTGTGGAATGGGTATTTTGTTGAAGTAAATGAATCACAAATTTGCATGGTAGAAGTAAAAACAACATACTGGAAGCAGGTACATATATCCTAACAGACCATCTTTCTCATATAGCTGTGAAGAAGTCATCATTATTCTGGAAATATGAAGGTGATAGTTACCATTGCCAGACCTTTGAGTAACGTTTACTGCCAGAAGATGGGTGTAAAGAGCAATACAACTTTAGTAGGTCTACTATGTGACTGCTGTAATATATCACCTATTACCATCTTGTGGGAAAATAAATCTAAATAAGAATGTAGGAACGCAAGGAAGGCACCAGAATCAAACAGGTATTTCTGACAGAGGTTAGAGCCAGATACTGCAATGTGGGTCAGAAAATGCATATAGCTGGCAATTAAGCAGTAAAACACCCATGGTAAAAATCTTGCTAATCCTACACCATTAGCAGCTGCCTTGTGCCTCAGAGCCAAAGTCAAAGTTTATATCCTCTAGACATTTTTAACCTAGGCAGTGCAACTATAGATATTCTCAGAGAATTTTGATAAATGTCAGCATTCATTCAGTTTCTACAGTCTTTTTAAAAGGTGAGAGTTTTGCAGTGTAATGTACTGAAATGTAAACTGTCACATATTATATTCTATACATCCTCACACCGTCTCACCCTAATGAATACTGTCCTTCTTATTGCAATTCCTATATCTTCTCAACATTGACACATAGTTCATCCCAGAGCTTTTGCAGGTCAGCTTC
The DNA here is from genome assembly GCA_013399075.1 of Chloroceryle aenea. Lineage (NCBI taxonomy): Eukaryota > Metazoa > Chordata > Aves > Coraciiformes > Cerylidae > Chloroceryle > Chloroceryle aenea. Next base: position 29,103 of record VWZY01005707.1, on the reverse strand, counting down.
TACTATGTATTTTCCAGAGACTGTTTTCTCAAAATGAATAATCTTTCTGATTACTTTTCTGTGTAATATACTAAAGGACACTTTGGGGTTACTACATATCTCCTGGTCCTGTGATACTTAAGACTCTCAAGTTTGCAGTTACTCCTAGCTACCATTATTTAGTATACTGTGTATGTCACAAAGGAACCACCTCTTCATGTGCCATGCTGTGAATCGTCCTGTCTCCTGAAATACCTACTCTTCTTAACCACCTTTGTTCTGACAGATTTTCCTATTTTTCATCTGAGATTTAATGAAGTGATTTTGGAGAACTCCTGTTGTGGAGTTAGTAATCTTAAACAATAAGTGATGAATTGTTGGTTTGTTGTTTTTTTTTTTAATTGTACAACACTGTGCATAAACAACAGTAAATATCCTGTAATTTTAATTTTATATGGAGTCACAAGTGTTATGGTCACATGTATAGGTTCTCAATGGAAGGATTTGGGAAAAAAAGAAGTTATGCTTGATAGAGAATTAGGTGGATGTATCAGAGACTGCTAGCTATCTTTGAAAAAGCATGCTAGCTTTCAAAGCATGCTAGCTTTGAAAACACTGAACCAGTCTTTTTTTTCACCTACAGTGTGTCTATTGGTTGTATAACCTTGTGGTTTTTGATGGAATTTTTATTAACTAGAAAACAGGACTGAAATTTTTTCTAAGCTTACAATAGAGTATTTTATTATTCTTGATTTGAAAAAAAAAAAAAAACAAAAACATTATGAAACTAAGACTATGGACTCTTTAGGTGTCTATAAAGCTCTTGATATTTTTTGACACACTCCAGAAATTTATGTATAGGGGCACAAGTGGAAAGCAAAGATGACATCCAAAATACTCTAAAGAAAATGCTTATCTCTCATAAATGGAAGATTTTCACTGCCTTTAATGTTCACCTATTAAATCATAGAATCATAGAATGGTAGGGGTTGGAAGGTACCTCTGGAGATTATAGAGTCCAACCCCCCTGCCAGAACAGGAACACTTAGGGCATGCCACATGGGAATATATCCAGGTGGGTCTTGAAAAGAGGAGTCCACAACCTCTCTGTGCAGCCTATTCCAGTGCTCTGTCACTCTCACAATGAAGAAGTTTTTCCTTATGTTGAAGTGGAACTTCCTGTATTTCACCTTGCTACCATTACCTCTTGTCTTATCACACGGCACAAGTGAAAAGAGACTGGACCATTTTACTTGACACCTATCCTTCAGATATTTGTAAATATTAGTAAGATCCCCTCTCAGTCTTCTCAGGGCTCTCAGTTAAGCCAAAAGACACTGTGTATTGAGGGAAAAACAGTGGAACAAACAAAGTTCTCCCATGAATGGAAAACTGCTTATAGAAGAATGTCTCAGATTTGTGTCCATTTAGGCTATAATTTTTGATTTCAGTCCAGGATCTCATACCAAAGTGATTACACTGCAGCATACAACAAAAAATAAGATGCAAGAAACTAGTCATAGTGCCCAAGTGAAAGAGTCAGTAGTCTTTAGAAAGGATGTATGCTGTTCTTACTGCAATACCTTAGGTGCTTGAAATTAACAATAGTTTTAAGTCTGTAAGGACTGTAGGATTTGAACTGTCATGAGAGGTTCATCAAGTTGGTTTTTTGTTTGTTTGTTTTAATTTATATATGTATAAAGTTCAATTTTGCAGGGACAAGGTGGAATCAAATAGGTAGAACTAGTTATTTCTCTTGTGCTTTTGCATATATATAGATAGATTTTTTTAGTTTTTTTTTTTCTCTCAATTGGTAGTATACACAGAATGACCTAGAGTCACAGAGAACAATGAAGTACTAGTATGTCTGGAGATGCTAAACATAAAATAGATTATCTGGCTTTAGCCATGCAATAATTCAACATCACACCCTAACAAGCCCGGTAGTCAGTGAAGAGTAGGGAAAAAGTTACATGGATTATCATCCCAGAAGAACTGTCCTCAGGATGTGTCAATCCCATCATCAACTAGGGTGGGGTGCAGGATAGGTACCTTAGACTCAGTGCACAACTTTTGAGAAGTAAAATTAAATCATTTAATACAAGCAATAATATTTTGTGTGAGGGATAAACCACTGTTGTGAGAAAAAGTACAGAAAAGCTGTAATTTGCTTTGCAATTTCTGCATGTGGATCTGTCCTTGTGCACAGACAACTGGAAAGGAGCCCAGTTCAACAATTCAATTTTAAAGTACTTATTTGAATCAGATAATTGTATCCCACACAATCTGATTTTCTTTTCCTTGTGGTTTAAGCCCACACAGCAGGCAACAAAGAACAACGTAGCCACTTGCTCACTCCTACCCTCTGGTGGGATGGGGAGAAGAAAATACAAAAAAAGGATAAAGAGTCAAGACAAAGGACAGGGATGGCTCACTCACCAGTTATGTTCACAGGCAGAAAACAGTCTTGACTTGGGGAAACAAAATCAATTTAAGCAAAAAAGTACACCAACAATTCATCAGTTGAGTCAGAGTAGGACAGTGATAAATATAGCCAGATCTTAAATACACCTTGCCCTCTTCCTGTGCTCAGATCTACTGGCAAACCTCTACCTTCTCCCCCTCAACAGTGTAGGAAGACAGGGAAGGTAGGTAGTGTTCAGTTCCAGTCTGTTCAATGTTGTTCCTGCCACTCCATTATCCTCAAAGGAAAAACTCCCCACAGTCCTCCCCTGCTGTAATGTGGTGTCCCTCCCAAAGGAGACAGTCCTCCACAAACTTCTGGGTTTGGATCCCTTCCACAGGCTGTAGTCCTCTCAGCAATAGATTCCATCAGTTATGGACTTCTTTGAAATCAGTCCTCTGCTCTGGCATGGGGTTCTTAACAGGCTACAGACAGGAATCTTCTCCACTGTTGATCTGTAAGGGCAGCAAGGGCACAGGCTGAAGGGGAATGGCTGCTCGGCACATCTCACCCACTCCTTCCTCACTGACCTTGGTGTCCACAATTACTGCTGCTCTCATGTCCCACTCCTCTCCAAAATAAAAATACCAAACCTCCCAAAATAAAAATACCAAACCTCCCAAAATAAAAGAACTCCTCGAACAGTTTTTTCCCCTCTCAAATATGTTATCAAAGAGGTGTTGATTTTCTTTGCCTTGGCCAGAGGTGAGTCTGATTTGGAGATGGGGAAGCTTGAATCTTCTTGCAGAAGCCATGCCAGTAGCCCCCTCCCCAGTTACCAAAAACCCACCATATATAAACCAAATATACTTTTGCAATGGGAAAAGAAAGAAAGGAGTAAAGAGGAATAGGATAGGTAGAAAAAAAGTTCATTGTGAGTTAGGAAGCAAAGAGAGAAAGTCTCTCTAAGGAGAAAATATATGCCCAGTTATTACTGCATATCTGAACCAAACAAAAACTATTGTTCCCCTTCCCTTTCCCCTGAAACTGAAAAAAAACCAAACCAACCCATACCAAACCAACAACAACAACAAAAAACAACAACAACAAAAAAACACCACCCCCACAACTGTTGTTGTTGAATAAGACCTAGGAGAAAGACAGAATATTTAGAAACTTTGTTAAGAAACAGAGCTCAGCTACATTACTTCTAATACCACACTTCTGCAGCATTATGCAGACTTTCTGCACAGTTCTCCTGCGGAGCTGCAGAGTTCAAACCCTCTGTACTATCTTAAATGGAAGGGTTAGTTTGAAACATTTGATGGATCTGTAAGAAACAGATTTCCTTGCTGTGCTTTTACATTTCATGTGCAATTGAGAGTGATGAGAAGAAAATGCAATCAGTTGAAGAACTATGGTATAGGGAAGGTAATTTCACATTAATTTTCAAATATTCAAATATTCACAAAGCAGAAAGAAGTTAGGAAAATGAGCAAGTAGATGTGATAATAGACTATGAATGGATTAAATAAGAAAAGTTCAGTTTGCAGGAGCTACATCTTAAGGTATAGGATAGAGCAGTGGCAGAGAAATGACAGCAAGATGTCATTCTGACATGTACATATCCACACAGCTTAGGAAATGTTGTGAAGCAAATCCTTTTTGTAAAATGCTTTCAAAATAGCTATCATGATAATAACAATTGAAAGACTGTTCAGGCTGTTCAACAAAGAGGGAGAGCGATAAAGTACAATGAGGAGTGAGAAACAGGAACAGGAATAAGGAGAGAAGAGGATACAGAGAAACAAGAAATCTTATGGAGGAACAGGGAAGTAAATGGACAAAAGTATAATGCAACTGTCAGAAAAAAAAGAAAGGCAAAAATTATCAGAAAAATATCCTCCTTCCTTTTCACAGTTATGCTTTATTTTACTCAGAGGTTTTTGTGATTATAAATTGACATTAGTTTTAATTCAAAGGGGTATAATATAACCCAAGAACTTCAATTAACATAAGACCCTTTTAATGCCTTAGAGTTTGATTTCCCTTTCATTTTTATATGCTGTGGATTAGGACATACTGCATGCTTTACTGCGTCTGGGTGATAAATACTGGAACAAGTTGCCCAGACAGGTGATAAAAGTGTCCATCATTGGAGATGTTGAAAACCTGATTGGTCAGAGTCCTGAGAAACCTCCTCAAGCTGACCCTGTTTCAGCAGGGGAGCTGAACTTAGAAAACCTCCAGAGGTTCCTGCCGATCTCAACCATTCTGTGATTCTCTGAATATCCCACCACATATAGGTGTGAAAGAAACAGGAACTGCTAAAATGTGCTTTAGGATGTTTATTCTTGTTCCCAGTCATTTATTATGAAGCTTGGTATAAGAATTAAGAATAGGTAGACAGCAAATTATAACTGTGCTTTGATCCATAGAGATTTTTTTCTAAATGAAATAAAAAATGCAGTTCATAATGTAGCTGTCATAAATTATATCACTTCTCTACAGGATGACTGTTGCCTATTGAAAACCGAGAAAGACACAGTTTTCAATCATATATTTTAGTTCATAAATATAAGGAAATTGTTCTTATCACATGAATATATAGTTATTGTTTCCTTTTGAGATGGTGTGTCAGATCAGAGGTTTTATTGCTTGCAATGTATTCATTTTGCCTCTCTATTTTAGTAGTTTTTGATTTGGATTTTTATTTTGAAAAGAAACCCACTGAGATATATGAATATATGAAGGAAAAATTTCTAATTTATTATTTTTGGGCTACTATTTAGTTTAATATTGATTTTATTCATCTGATGCTTAGCTTTATTCTGTTCTCCCTTACCATCTTTGAAAGAAAAATGTATAGAACAGTGTAGCTAATTTATTTTCCTAAATGTGTCCTGTGTTTCTAGACTCACCATTTCCTTCTTAAACTGCAGTCAAATACTATTCATATGGGGATGCACTTATCAACAGAGATTGCTTTATCTCAGATGAATTTATGAGTAGATGTTTGTTTAAGCAGCAGATGGTTGTACATTTCTTAAAATGGACTATCTCTTGTGTTAATAAGACAAAGGTATCTATTCATGATGTTCAAGGTAATTCCAGTTCACAGTTAGTGTTCAAATCCTCCCAACCTTTGGTTTGGAATCAAACCTGTTAAATATACAAGATAACTTGAAATATATAGAGAGAAACATGATAGAAAATGGATAATTTTGGTGTCACTAAACAAATGTAATCCACTGGGAGAACAGTTTTCATATTTTGCCTTTCCCAATAATTATTCCATTTATTTTTGATGTGATTTCTGCATGGTCACAAAAAATCCCCAAATACCCTCTCTAAAGGATTGGAAAATGCAATAAAATTTTAGTAAAAAAATGCTTTTTTAATTGGAGTAGTCAGAGATGCATCATAGCTACACAATCATTATTCAAATTCCAGTACCTTACTATATTGAAAGATGTTAGTAGCCCAACAAGGCTTGCATGATGGAGTTAGGAAACTGCAGTTCTATTTTTATAACTGTGTAAGGTCCAAAAACTTCAGTCTTCCTTGCTGTTTTGATCTATTCTTATATGAAATACATGCACATGATATCATAAACATAGGCAATAAATTACTTAAAGTCATAAAAAATAATAGCCACAAATACCCTCTTAACCAGGCTTATAAATCAACCAGATTTATAATTTTTTAAATTATCTTATTTCTGATTACTCGGGTTAGTTTCACTTGGCAAAACTTTGCTCGTAAAATGAGAATTTCAATTTCCCTTTTAAACTGAGTATCTGTTTGCAGACATTATCAAAAAGGCAAAATATGCCTGTGCCTAATTAGCAAACAAAAGCTCACATTCAAATCAAATTATTTATTCAACTGAAGAAGTTTCCAGAAAAAAAATATTATTCTCCTTCTTGCCCTTACACTGTAAAGGCTTTTTCTTTTTTTTTTTTTTTTNNNTTTTTTTTTTTCTTCCAAGTGATAAAGAGAATTAAAATCATCCTCTCAAGATGGTATTTTCTTAGTGAAATTTTATTTATGGAACCTTTTAAAATTGATGAAATCCAATCCCACCAGAATTATGACCTTCACTCAAACTTATTTATTTAGCAGATGCATATTATCTGCAAAATTCTTGTCAGTTGTGCCACAGAAGAGAACCATTATTTTCAAATACACACTGGCACAGGTAAAGGCTTACATTCTGGTAGTTATGATAGGAATATACATAAAGATATTTTTGTAAGACCTGTAACAAAATTCCTCTGCTACTCTCCTCTTCCCCCCTCTCCTCTTCTGTAGTTCCCCTCCCCTGTACTTGAAATGAAAGGTGAAGGATCAGTCAGGATAGAATTAATGATGTGGAAAATCATGCAAAGTGGTAGTAGGAGTGAAAAATGCAAGGTTCTAATCATGGGGTTTCTCTTATTCCATAGCAGGTGAAGGATGGGTCACTTTAAAGGAAATCAAAGAGCAGAGAAACCAACAGAAGATCAGGTTCCTCTTCCTCCATCCCAAAGCTCCAGCAGCAGATGATCAGTCTATGGGTTCTATTATCAGGGTGTGGTTAGTAGGTCAAGAGAGATTCTCTTTCCCCTCCACTCTGCCCTGGTGAGGTTGCATCTGGAATATTGTGTCGAGTTCTGGGCCCCTCAGTTCAAGAAGGACAGAGAACTACCCAAAAGAGTCCACTGCAGAGTCACAAAGATGATAAAGGGAGTGGAAAATCTTCCTTATGAGGAAAGGCTGAGGAAGCTGGGTCTCTTTAGCTTGGAGAAGAGAAGACTGAGGGGGTGATCTCATTAGTGTTTATAAATATGTAAAAGTTGAGTGTCAGGAGGATGGAGCCAGGCTTTTCTCAGTGATATCCAATGATAGGAAAAGAGTCAATAAGTACAAGATGGCACATAGGAGGTTCCATGTAAATGTAAGGAGAAACTTTTTCATGGTGAGGGAGATAGAACACTGGAACAGGCTGCCAAGGAAGGTNTGCCCAGGGAGGTTGTGGAGTCTCCATCTCTGAAGACATTCAAAACCCACCTAGATGCATTCCTGTGTGACCTGATCCAGGTGCTCCTGCTCTGGCAGGGGGGTTGGACTGGATGATCTTTTAAGATCCCTTCCAACCCTGAACATTCTGTGATTTCGTTAGTTTTGTGCTTAACATGTCAGTTTCAAGTCCATGTTAAGATCTCATTTGAGCTGTGACAGTCACAATACTTTAAAAATCAGTAGTTCCTCTGCTACTAATTTCTACTAATTTCTGCCTTGGTCACTTTGCAAAATTTTCCACTTATTTCTGATGTTATATATATATGTTTATATATATAA
>VWZY01005707.1:5722-21262 GCA_013399075.1 Chloroceryle aenea | reverse complement strand
GTTTATATATATAAATAAATAAATATATATATATGTTTATACTCTAAATTCAAAAATATGCTTTATATCCAGAATGGACAGGAGTGAAAGTTGATTGCTTTAGTTGTAATTCATAGAAGTTGGACTCCCTCTGAGTAGTTGTGTGCCACAATTATTTACTAGCAAGCATAAAGCAAGTTCTCACTAGGAAGGAGAATACTGATTACAGTTTCGTTCTGAGATTAGTCTGTGATTCTGAAATCAATGTGGTAGGTGATGGAGCTCAACAAAAGTAAATTTTCTTTTCTTTTCACTAATTTACAGCATCTGGCAAGTATAAGACCATGAATATTACCTTGGAATTTTTTTGTGTCGAAAGCAGTTTTTTGTCTGTGAAAAGAAGTTGATAGTATCCTGCTTTTCATTGAAAGCATTTTTATTGGTCAGCTTTAATCTTCAACATGAAAGTGAATTATACTTGGATATAGTTGATGTAAAACAATATTCTTAAGCATTCTTCCTCTGTAAAGGAGAGCCCTGGCATTGGAGGATAAGGCCCTCGGAATTCTGTTCTTAGTAGAGAAACTCCTGTATGAAAACAGAAAATACATCACTGGAGATCGTTTTAAGTGTGTTTAGTGATTTTATTTTCTGCTGGAAAGAAATAAGAGAAAGGAATAAAACATACTATAAAGAGATAAAATAGCAATATTAGAATTTGGATTTTACATTTTATATGCGTTCTATGAGATTTTTAGAGGACAGAGTGTTTCTACTCACTAAAGTAAGATAGAATAGATAAGATAAGGAGAAAAGAGATTTTTTCTCATACAGGCTTGCTTCTCTAGTTAAGTCTGTGTTAAACCCAGATTGGAGAATGTCTTGGGATGACACCAAGAATGTGCTTTTAGTCATATTTCAATAGATATCAATTATATCAGTTAGAAGGTCTCAAACATTTTGTCTGGAACCCAAATAATGAAAACTTTAGAACTGTAAGACAGAAGTTAAATGATAAGTTTCAAATGTACTTGAAAAATTTCAGAATAGCAGGCACCAGGACCTTTCTGGTGCTCAAGGTTAATATATTAGCCTTTAATGCCTTGCATTCTTGTATCTGTACTGGAACATGTTAATCCGTTGTTGCGGCCCTCTGGCACACCACTATCTGTTGTTGCACTGCACTGGAGAGCACAGTACTAGCTTCCATGTCTTGAATGTGCAAGTGCATGAGGGAATCATGCAATCAGCCAGTTTTAGCCAGCTCCTTGTTGTCTGGCGAGTGATATCAGGAACCAGACAATGAAAGGACATCTCAGGGACAGGGTGAGGGAGCTGAAGATTGATGAAAGAACAACCTCCAGAGGTGCCCCAAGACCCCCACACATGCATAATAGGGGGGATGACTACTGTTAGCCACTGAGGGTAGAAAAATACTGTTCAGCCTCTGCACACGCACTGGCCATGTGTGTACCAATGCCAGAGCAGTCTCCATGCCACTGCCAGGAGAGCTCAGCCTGCTACAGTGGGGAGGAGTAGTTCATTTTCAGAAGGTCGACCTGATGCACATCTTGATCCAGGGGATGCAGAAGGCATTAGGACCTACCAACTCCTCTTCCTGAGCACTGCACTACATGCCCTCCTCCCGCTCAGCAGTTTGTCTGCCACCTTGGGGTCAGTATGTATATGGGGATGCTAGGTAACTAGTTGGGTTTGTCTGAATAATATTGGTTTTCGCTTATTAGTTGCGTGGGTGAGTGCTTGAATTAAATTGGTTTTGCTTATTAGCTGTGTGTGTGAGTGCCGTCCTTTGCGAACCGGGAATCCTTCATGAACATGGGACAACTCCCAGTGCAGATATTGATAGGTTCATAATTGAATATGAGACTTATAATTTTAAGGTACCCAAGCCTACATTTTATTTCTATTGTTTTGTTTTTCTTTCTTTTTTTTTCATACCTATTAATGTGAAATGACTAGCAGACTTTCTGCAGAAGTCCATGACTGGTGAGATGTATGCCAAGCCAGGTATGAAGTGAACTTCCATCAGTCCTCTGAAGATCTGTGCACACCTGCTCTCTTGTTACCTCAGGTTCAAGGCAGGTTTATTATTATCTCAATTTCCTCAGCACTATATTCATTCATGCAATATTGAGAAGAGAAAAGCTGCAGATATGTAGAGGGCTTTGAAGCTCTTCCACACTCCTTAACAATACTGAAGAGCTTCCTGGAACAATAAAGAACAGATTAGAATGTGAACAAGGACACACATAAAGTTTCAAAAAACTATCAGGATAGAGAAGAGAAAATAAACTTATAAAAGATAGAGGTAGGGAATCAGAGCATGTATCAAGCTTGGAGATGTAACAAGTTACACTGGATGCAAAATAGATACATTTGGTCAAGTCTAAGGTTTACTAAAATACTTCTGAAGTATACATTTTGGGATAAGAATTTGCTGTATGAGATATATATGTATATAGTTGCTGATGTTCTTTATTTTTATTCAGCCCCCTCCTCCACCCCCCCTTTTTTTTTTCTTTCCAATGCTGAACTTAGTTGTGGAAATACCTGGAATTTATTGAAAGAGAAGTTTAGAAAGGAAATGTTAATTCAGTGAACCTGTTTGAAATGCATATCTTGAAAAAAAAGATATATATTTTATCTCAAAGACTGTAATCTACAACTTTAAATGTATCAGGAACTGTTTGTCATTTGCTCTAGTTCTTCTTATCTGTTCTGTTAAATAACGATTCTGCGTAAGCTGGATGATGCCACATTTTAGTGGTAGCACTCAATACTCCATAGGAGAGAATGTATTTCTTTCTCAAAAAAAAAAGATGAAAGATTTCATCATGATAATCCTCTATTTTTTTTCCTTTTCAGACTGAACAAATAATGCTACCTGTAGAAGAGGTCATCTTCTTTTAACTTTATTTATTTGTATGACCATGTTTTACAACAGCATTTAATAATCTGGGATCTCATTAAGTGCTAAACAAACACAGAACTGAAATACAGCCCAGACACCACCAAGATCCATAGGCTGATGCAAAGAGAGAAGGACAATAAAGATGTAGCTCAGAGTCAAGCAAGAACGTGTTTATAGCGTTTTAAAGAACATTAATAGGTCTAAATCTATAGCTTATCTATCATCTAAGTTATCATCTTGTCAGTTACAAAATAGAACAGGTCAGAGATGACATGGACCATATATGCTTTACAAACTGTGATCAACTGTTTTTTCCTGTTGAGGTAGGGTTTTTTTTGGTCTGTGTTTTCTCAGGGAATCTTTTCAGTAATGTTCTACTGTTGAACTTGTTCACCTGACAATTGAGATGATTCTATAGTAAAATTTTAAGATACTTCTTTCTTAATAATCTTAAACTATACAGGACAGTATGAGGTTTGATTTGTCATATTAGTGCTCATAATCCAAACAGAACATTAGAATGAAAGGAACAATAGCTCTCTGGAGGATACAGTTATATGTACCTGACTAAAGACAGAAGAGAGATTGTGGAAATATGACTTAGATGTAATTTAATACAGTTTGGCTGTTTGTGTTGATAGCACTCAGTAGATATAAACTTCTTTTAAACTTAATTAACTTTAAACTTAACTTTAAAGTTAACTTTAAACTTAACTTCAAAGTTAATTTGTCTTGGACTTCCTAATTTAGAAAGAACTGTAGAGAACTTCTCAAACAGAAGTAAGCAAGTACTGGAGAAGAGAGCAAAATGGTTCAAAAAACCACCCCAATCCTCCACAAACTATAGAGGAATATTTTTATGTTAATCTAAAAGTCCAGCTGATTTTTTCACTTCTCCTTACTTTATTTCTAAATGTATTTTGAAACCTTGCTAAATGATCATAAAAAAGAACACTGTTATTTTCCTAGAAACATAGGAATCCCATAAAAATGATCCCAGCCTGGAAAAAGCTGCCCTGTGCACAACTAAATAGAAGTGAGCACTGAGAAAGAAGAACCTTTGAAGAGACAGGTTGGAAGAGACACCATAGGAAAATAAGAACTGAGAGAATGTAGTCTCACAAACCCAAAGATTGTGTATAGAGAAATGTCTGAATCAAGGAAGTAAAAAGAAACCAAATATGCAAATGTGTATAATGCGAATTCTTATAGCTGCATTAAAATGTTCTCATAAGAGTTACTAAGAGACTGACAAGCAAGGGATGTAGAATTGAGTCACGGAATGAGAGTTCAAGACATAAGCTATATAAAGAGAAAATTGGTAGTGTTGCAGAGGGATTTTTTTTTTTAATTATTATTATTTTTTGGTAGGGAAAAAAAAAAGAGAGTAATAATTACTTTTGGTACATGAGCTGTAAACTTTCCTTTTTTTTTTCCTCTGGGCACATTAATAAAATTCTGCTGATAACCTGGGGGAACTACTACTTTATACTTTACATGTGGAGAAGCAGACTTCCTACCAGGTCCTTCTGCTGCTATTCAAGTAGCATATCTACAGTCTCAATGCTAGTGATTCCAATCATATAGTATGAGAAGAAACTAATCAGCACCTGTAGAAATTAATTGAAAAACCCATAAAGTTCTATTTTTGCACATAAGAACGTGTCTTTTTTTAACTCAGGAAGTAACAGAACTTAGATACAGAACAGATAGGGTTTATGTTCCATCATAAAAATGGAAATTTTAGCCTTTCACTAATATAAAATTTCTAATAGATCATGTGGTATTACAGCACTGTCAATAGTAAGGGGATTCCTGCTAACCTGTAGAGAGAAAAGAGCTGTTAGCACTGTGGCAGAAGAGGGAAGTTAGCACAGGAGTAGTAGTAAGGTCCTCAGGTCTTGTGCAACAGGGAGAAGACAAACACTTATTGCCTGTGAAAACAGCAGTGTTTTAGCAGGAGCTGAGATGTGGGGTAAATTTCATGGGGCCATAAAACAAATATTATGAGAGTTCAATTTTTGTGTAGAGAAGTGTGTAACACTAATCTGTATTTCCTTTGTCTGGCTACATGTGTGCATAAGCAAATGCCTTTGCCTTTATACTGACTATGGAATAGAAACAAGATTTTTAAGCACAGTTTTTATACCGTAAGCATATCACTGCATTCCCACATAATGAGATTGCATACAACAGATGGTTATATATTTCATAGGGAATATATTATCTCCACCAAATTACTACAAGTTACTTTCAAAACAAGTTTAACTCCCATTAATGAAACTGATTTAGTGTATTTTGTATTTATGCTCTTTCTGGAAGACTCAACAGATTTAAATGCCTGAGTCATATATAACTCTAAGTGTTAAAATGTTATGATCTACCCTGGGTGATGAAGTGAAGCCATTTACAAAGTAAATGACATCTACAGCCACTGTAGCAGACAGCTAATACTATGAATATTTGGGGGGGGCATGGCATCATTTCCAAGAATATGACACAGAAGCACAAAGATCTCTTGGAGACCCCAATCAGCTGTTTATTAGTGTCAGAACAGTGTATAACAATGTGTCTTTGTTTACTCCAGAAGTGCCTTTGTACTGTACAAGTATTGCATAGTGTTATTTGACAATGAAGATCCTACTATTTTGCCTGTCTACAGCTACAGAACTTTCAAATCAAAGTACTTTGCTCTTGAAAAATGAAAGAAAAGCAATGTGAATGATTCTGTTATAATGAAGTGCAGGGCTTCTCTTGGGAATAAAAATATGATAATTCATATAACTGAAGCATTCCATGTAAATTGTCAGCTATTCAAATTAAAAAGTAACTAATGAATAACTGCATGCAAGATTGCATGGTGATTAGCAGTACAATATTTAATATCAACTGATGTTATCAATCATTTCCCACTGTAATTACCTAAGGTGTTGAATAGAAAATTGCTTTTAAAGTGAATTTCAATAAATGAAGTGTTAATTACTACAGGTAACTGGTAAAACAGACTTGCCACATAGTCAGAAGGGGGTAAAAAAGATTTCCAACTGTATGAATATTTAAAAGATTTTCTTTTTCTGTACTAAAATAAACAAATGTTTTCTGAAAAAATTAAGTGCAAAGTGAGTAAGAAATACAAAGAGAAACAGCCCTTAAACTCCCAGGAACCTGACAGGGAACTTGTCAACAATGCACAAAAATAATGTCCATGGTCAGGCACTGCCACATGGCTTAGAAAGCAGAATATTCACAATCAGAGATAGAAATTCAAACATCTGCTGAGAGGTTACAAGTACATTGGTCCTTCTGGCAATGCAATGTTTAACCACATTAAAAAAATGTGTTACATTCTTGTCTAAAGTAATACATTTGTTAATTAATTAATTTATTTATACAATATGTGGTAATGCTCTTCCCTGATTATGTTATGCCATTAGTGCATGCTAACGTATTTTTTTGAGAAGATGAAAGATCAACAAGAGTGGGGCTACTTTTCATCATGTATTAGTAAAATGAAGAGATACTGTTCTTGAAGTCTGCGAAATTATACTCGCGTAAGACTATTTGTATGATCTCTCTTAATTTCAACTTTGCAGGTGTTCCATTTGATTGAGTTAATCATTAATTAGAGCTGGGATTTGAATTTGAGTTTCTTTTATCTCAGGTGTATGTAAGTGACCACCAGATTAATAGATATTCTGAACTGACAAAGTGGTGAGGGATAAGTTTCTCTTTGGTTTCAAACAGAAATCTCATTCTGGACCTAAGGGATTTTTCACAATATAAATTTAAACCAAATAGATAGTTTTGCTTTAAGTTCCAGATTTGACAACCATCCCTAGGTAAATAATTTTCTACAGATTTTATAGAAGGGTCTAGGTAGGGGCAAGGCAGGGAGGAGCCCTCTAAATCATTAGAAAACCACTCTGATGATTAATTTGCATTTCATGACATTTTTACAGAATATGAAAGTTAATTTGACTTCATGTCCTTGGAATGTGCTATTTGTCTGTCAGATTAACTTATTTGTTAAATGCTCTTACAGAATCATAGAAAGGTTTAGATTGGAAAGGACCTCTGAACATCATCTTTCCAACACCCATGATCAAGTTGGGCTTGCCCAGGACCATATCCAGTTATTTGTACATTTTCTTCTTTTATTTCTTAATATATTTTGAATTTTCTGTTTCTTCAAAATAAATCGAGATGGCTTAAAGTGGTTTGTTTATTATCATGCAATTTTTATTCATCATTTCTAAGGCCAGAAAACTTTTATGAATAAAGATACTGAAGTGGAAGAAAATTCAAGTTCTACTGCATCTTGCTATATTTCTATTAAAGATCTGGAACTGTCATTCTGTAAGTAGGAGGGACATTAATGCTGTCTTCAAATCACACCTAGGTGAAGAGATAAGTATTCTTCTGTTTCTTACATAATCCCTGGGAGGACAACTAGCAGTTTCAGAAAAGAAGCCTAACTCCCAAATTGTTACTGGAGAAGCTTTTTTGCTTTCTCCGTGAACTACAGAGAGACATTAAGAAGGCTACCCTTCCAATATGCAGGTGTTAACGTTGTCCTTAAACTGAGATTAACTTCTTTTGTTGTGTTTGATAAACAAGTTTTTTGGTTAGAACAGTATGAAAGCATCAGTTTATGCCTAGCTCATTAATTGCAATGACTGAAGTTAAAAAAAAACCCAAACAACAAAAAACAACAGAAGAGATTATGTTAGGGATCCCTGAAAGCCTTTCGTCATGCAAAGTTCTGAAATCTTCATGAAAGAAGCTACAATTTATTCTCACTTGGAATAAAGGAATTTTTGGCTGTTTTTGGCTCAGTGTTTTGCTATGCTTTCCCTACACATTCTGTTTCCAGCGTATTTTTTCTAATTTAAGTACACAGGCTTTTCATGCAGTGCTCAGAAATATATTTTTAAAAGCTTGTCAGATGAGCAGGAAGCCAGCTAAGCTAGCCAGGACCAGAGCAGCATGTCAGAAAATCCAAGGAGACTGCAGAGATTTAAACTAGTGTTCCTTATTCAGACCCAAGACTATACAACTTTCTTACAAGTCTCATCTGGGAATCCTTTCATGTAGTTAGGCTTATAAACTAAATTGTTCACTACAGCAAGTCATGCCCTAGCAGCTGAATAGCAGTCTTTATCCTGATACAAGGACTGGCATAAAGCAGAAGTAGGATGGGCTCTGCATATGTTGATTCATTTAAAAAACAACCAAACCAAAGGAAAAACAAAACAAAACAAAACCAACAGCAATAATAAGCAGTATAACCTGGCTCACATCTATATTACTGTGTGCTAACCTCCTTCATAGTAAATTTGTCTTGGAGAGGAGTAAATGGAGTAATCCAGAAGAACTAAGTGAACATTAGAACAGGGTGGAAGATCAGGGACCCAGTCCTGCAGCTCCAGCTTAACTCATTGTCTTCTTTTAGTGGAGAAGCAGACATAATCAAAATGAACACGATTGCAAGGATCTGGTCATAATGACAATGAAGGCCACCCTTCATTTCATTGAAAATCAACCTGTCATACACCATGATTCAGAGTTTGACTCTCGAAATGCTTGATATGTGCATAATAGCTGTAGTACACAAAGTCATTCAATTGATCCATTGCAATGAAAGCCGAGTAATTTGAGTGCTGGGATGTGCTCATCAGTTTTGAAAAATATCAGCTATGTATTAAGATGCCTGCAAGGGAGATGCTGGTGTACTTTTAAGGCTCCAGACCTTCTGTTTCCTGTGGGTTGACCACAGAGAGACAAATGGCACACTACTGATGAGTGATTCCTTTTCTTGATTATGCTGATGACTTCTCTGAAAGTTCATGAAAAAGTTACGTTTTTCTTGATCAAAATTTCCTGTTCATCAAATTAGAATGAAAATCCAGACTAATTCTGAAAGATACATATTCTTTCTATGAATGTGATGCGATTCTCTTGGCAAGTGTTCTGGTTTGAATGAAAACAGGACTAATTCTGTTCAGTGGTTTTACTTTTCAGTTCAGTACTTCTAACTAACAGCACTTTCTGAAGTTAGAAACATGTTTTCACAGACAGTATCTGCTGCTGACAGTGATAACACCCCATGGTTAGAGTTACTACCAAGGATTGGTGTGCAGACCAAGGACACTGCTTGATCTTGTGTTCCACATTAGGGGTGCAGGAAAGTGAAAGGCGGCACCTGCAGAGAGGAGCAGATAGGGCAGATGACCCCCAGCTGACCAACAAGGTATTCCATCCTATAGACATCATATTTGATATAAAGCAGAGGGATCCAAAAAGGGTCTATTGGGCTTTTATCCGGGCTCTTCTCCCCTTTTGGACTGCTTCCCTGGAGCATCCAAGAAGGACTCTGTCCATTCTGTTTNGTGCCTGCTCTACAGCATCAGTGGTGATGGTGATGTAATTACCATCAGGGGGGTTGGGTTCGATACTGTTTTTGTACATATTCTATTTTTTTGTTATTATTATTAATAATCATTAGGGTGTTGTAGTTTCCTTTTCTAATCACTAAGTCTCTCTCTCTCCCTTATTCCTTTTCTCTTCCCCTTTGGTGAGGGAGGGGGGTTAACAGAGTGTCTGTTAGTTCTAAGGACCCTAAACCGTCATAGCAAGTCTTGTGCTACTGTTTTCTTGAGCTATGTTTCTAAGCATAACAAATGGAAACGGTATTTTCCATTTCATTAAATATAAGTAGAAAAGAGATGTTCTTTTCAATGCCTGCCAAGATGTCCTCCAACCTTCCTTTTCCCATGCCACAAGCAGAAACGTAGTTGCTTCTTAGTTGAAAAATGTTTAAGAAATTTCTGCCTAGCCTTTGAACTCCAGACCTTTGTCCCTACTCCCCCCAAAAAACCCATTGCTCCTTCAAATTCTTAGTAGAGCTTTCCTACAAAATTCCCAAATATTCAGTTTTTTAAAAAAAACAAACAACTTTCTGAGTTTTGGGGGCTTTTTTTTGTGTGTATATTTTCATTTTTGTTTGTTTGTTTTTCTTTTTAACCCAAATAAGATCAGTGAGCCGATTTACAGCATGGCTCTGCTAACAGATGTGTCATCACAACTAAGACCACAGCAAACTGCAGTATTCAAGTTGAAGTGACCAGCCGGGAGGAGATAAAACTGAGGGTCTGAGAGAGTACTTTTGCTAAAGGAAATATATCACTGAAATTCACTCTTAATGCATTAAAGCCCTAGCACAAAATAACACAGTGGGGCTGAATGAATGGTTCTCAGAGACCATATGCAAACACTCTGGTCTGGTACATGAGGGATTGGTTTATGTTTTGCAGTATAATGTACAGAAATTCAGATCTAGTTAATTTACTGTTTGCAAACTGGAAAACAAAATAAAACTAAAGAACCCTAAAAAAATATAGCCTCTAGTAGCAATTCCTGAAAAGAAAGAAAGAAACAAAAAAAATCTTTAGGGTAAAATGTCAGTTTACATTGCAATCTTAAAAAAAAAAAAAGCTGAAAAGAATCAGGCCTCAAAGTAATAATCACATCAGACATTGTAAACCTATATCACAGAATTATTTATATTTGTAGTATAGATACAAATACCAAAGAAAGTATACAATGAAATTTTAGCACAATGAAGTTTTGGAATTTAGTCTTTGTACAGTTTGCTACTCAGAAGTCTTGCTCAAGAGGGCCATAAACCTACTTTAATGTGTTAGTAATTTGCCTACTGCGTGTTGAGTCACCTAATTGTTGTTTATGTTGATGTAAATGCTATGATAAAAGTAGTAAAATGGACTAAACTAGATTTTCAGAGCTACAGAATTGTATCCTTGTTAAATTAAGGGATAATCATTGAATTCAATCTGATTGGCTATTAAGACATTTTACAATGTTAATTCTGCATAATAAAAAATGTTTTACATCATGTAAGAGACAACACAGATAGAATGATGCAAAAAATGAATAGAGCTCTTTGAAGTCTGATTACCCCAATGCATCCCTTCCATACCATTTTCTGATTTCTCTGTTCATAATTTTGGCTCATTATAGGCCATTTCAGGATTGAACAGCTTGTAAAAAAAAGTCTGATACTTACAACAAAGTGGTGGGGAGAAAGAGTACATAAATTCTATTATGAATAACTCATGGTGTGACTTTTTGTTACTATCAAGCCTCTCTGTGCATCAGCTTCTGTAATTTTAAAATGATAATTTTTCTGCTTTAATGACATGTTCCAAATTTAAAGCATTACATTTCTTTAGCACTGTCATGTGAGGATCTTAAACCACCATTCAAATACTGAAGAAAAGGTTTAGATGTTAAATAAAATAGCCTCATCCCCTCAGGATAGAGAACTGATGTAGTATTTGTGGACAGTCATGGTAGTTCCTTGGCAGCAAATAAAAACAAACAAACCAACAAAACAAAACAAACCCAAATACAAACAAACATATGTTTGTATTTTCATTCTATCAATTCTATCAAGTTCTAAAATGACATAAAAACCAGTAAATTAGAGATCCTAACATCTGCATACTCTAGCTCCACGACTATGGTACTCCACCCTGAAGTCTTAGTCTCTTAAATCTTTCATTGTGCATTATCATTACTAATGTCTGGTTTATATTCTCTCTTGAGTGAAGGAAGGGATTTCCTGAGTTTTGCTTATAAAATGGGAACTAGTATTGAATTTTCTTCATTTCCCTTGCTCTGCAGAAGAGAATGTTCAAATCAGTGTGCGTTTCTTTGCAGGAGCTGGTGAATTTTTATACAAAGAAATTAGAGCATTCCTTATTGCCTCTGTATTTTACCTCAAATACTACTAGAAGGTCCTATGAGACAAAAGTACTACAGAAAGAATGTTACATAAATTCCTCTTTTAATTACCAGGAAAAGTAAACTGGTTCATCTGGGATCTAGCAGGGGCTTGCAGGAGGGTCTTCTGAATCAACCCTGTATTTACACTATTCTTTTTTCCTCTGAGATTTGTTCTCTTAACCCATCCCACTGAAGTGTTCATTCAATACAACTTGCAATCATATGAAAGTTCTGTATATAATTACAGCTACCATTTTCTATATCTGTTGTCAGATTCTTCCTTTTATAAGACCTGTGCTGTTACTTTTCGTGCAATGGAACACCTAAAATGGCTCAGATGTCATTATGGTAGTCATTGACCCCATATATTAATTTTTGCATGGATGACACTGTGACCTTAATATTTTGTGAGTGAAATGCATTTCTTCCTGACAGTTGAGCCTGAAATCAGACTTATACATTTGTAATAACAGCTTTCTTTTACTAAAAAACAACAAATTGAATTTACATGCTAAATAGTTCACATCTTGTTACTTATATTGATGAATATTCTTCCAAGCATTAGTTAGGAATTCATACCCTAGGTGTTTAGGTTATCGCATATGATTTTAGGGGGAAATGTCTTTTATGCCAGTTTTATTAAAACCGTGTTAACATTTAATTCAGTGTTCTCTTGCACTATTGAGATTTTCAGTATTAAGAGATAGGAAGAAGAGAAGGCAGAGGGACTGACAGATAGCAAAAAGCAATCAACCCTTCATCACCAACCCAAGGAATGTCTCAGGCTCTAAATTATATAGATGCCTGCCACTTGAGCATTGTAAAGATAACCTGAAACCAAACACAGGCAGCCAAACAGGATAACAAGAAAACTAAACAAAAGCATCAAAAGGAAAACTGAATTTAGTAATAATGTCTATAGGTGAAAAGCCTCCTCTGCATGATTACTGCATGTCCATCTAACTACTACAATAAATAACAGCCATTAGCAAAAAAAAAAAAAAGGCAGACCATATCAATTAGGGGCTTACCGTGCACTTCTGTTAAAAAAAAAATGCTTAATATAGATAAATTATAACATAAATGCATGTTTGACATCTTTTGGTCCATTTCCTTTGAAATATGCACTTAAATGGCAATATTAGATTCCATAAACAAGTATAACAAGAAGGGCACTCACAACAAAGATGAAAGAACATAAAAGGCCTGAACTTGACAGCTTAAGTATCAAATCTGATAAAGCACAGCAGTTATAGAAACATAAAACATGTTGAAAATGTCGTAATTATAGCTGGTTAGAGATCAAAGAGATATGTGCAATAAAAGCAAACATAAGTGATCAGATAAAACACATTAAAAAAAGAATTCTTCTGTAAACATGAATGATACCTATGGGATAATATACATCTGACATTCAATTAAAAATAAAATGGTTTTATGACATTGATATTTATTTGCTCACTTTGGTTGCTTAAAATTTTTATGCTGTATGAACTTACATATTTTAGACATATATGTGTTTTATGCTTTGAGTGAGTATTTACACACTCGCATACGTATGCACACACATGAACACATACATATATACACATATTTGTATTTGTGCATGTGCATAATTATTAAGATTGTTTAAGGGGAGAGTTTGTATGACATGGTATAAACAACTGATAACACATGAGGGAAAATATTTCATAATCTGTAGATCAGTCCTTGTCTTTTTTGGAGGCTGGGACAGAATGTAAGGTGTTATATGCTCATTATAAAAGACACAAGCTGCAATGCAAATCCTGCAGGAAAGGGGAGATGTTGCAAAACCAAACCTAATTAACAATATATGAGCAGCCTTCAGGGTATGCAGCCACTTCCTATCCTCCACGCAGACACACACATAGCTGCTGATATCAGAACTGAATTAGCTGCCAGGTGTACCCCTGGTCATCAGAGTCAAAGAGATAAAGGCAGATTAAAGTAACATTATATATTTAATATATTGATACTGATGTGCATGGTGATAAAGGTACCAAACATGCTCTTCTAATAACAAGCTGGGGAAAAGATTAGTAATAGGAAATTGAGATAGGAAAGAGTATGAGACAAAACTGGAAGGAGTCTCACTGACATTCCAGGGGGTTGTGATACTGTCTAGAGAGTCCACAACAGGACCCTCATGGAGTACAACATGGACAATGGGATTGAGTGCACCCTTGAGAAGTTTGCAAACAACACCAAGATACATGGTGCAGTCAGCATGCTGGAGGGAAGGGGAGGTCTTATACCAGACTTCCAGTGCTTGAGTGGAGCCTGCAAGAAAGCTGGGGAGTGACTTTTTTCAAGGGCTTGTAGTAGTAGGACAAGAGGCAATGGTTTCAAAGAGAAAGAGGGTAGATTTAGATTAGATATAGGGAAGAAGTTCTTCTCTGTGCAGGTGGTGAGGTCCTGGCACAGGCTGCTCAGAGAGACTGTGGATGCCCCCTCCTTGGAAGTGCTCAAGGCCAGGTTGGTTGGGGCTTTGAGCAGTCTGGTCTAGTGGGAGATGTCCTTGCCCATGGTGGGGGGTGTGTGGAACTAAATGATCTTTAAGGTCCCTTCAAACACATTACCATTCTATGTTTCAGTTAAAAACGATAATTTTTGCGAAGTAAATTTTGCTTCCACAGGAATACACTACTTATACTCAAAAATGTTAGGAACTCTGCTTTACAAGTAGAATATCAATCTTAGAAAATCAGTCAGAGTGAATAAGACAGTGAACACTTAGCAGGAAAGATGACACTTCAAATTTCTGCTCTGTCTAGTGAAGAACTGGGACTTGAATCTTAACCTTCTACATTGCAGGTGAGGCCCATAACTACAGTTTTAAAAGCCATTCTGGAGTTTTGTTCTTGGGGTGTGCATTGCTGCACAACTTTTTTCTCTGATTCATCCATAGGCACTATTCTCTAAGCATCCAGGCAGCCCATCTTAGCACATTTTTAGTATGTCCTTTAGAGAAAATTAAGTTATGTCTTCCATATAAATATGGGTGTAGCTCTGAGAATCTATTCTCTGTAGGCAATGTGGAGGAGCTTAAACCAATTCTTTAAAATCCTTTTGGCAACTACATCATTGTCTCCTCCTATTCCAGCAGCCATTCAGATACCCACTGTCTATTCCTGAGCACAATGTCCAAAGAGTGGCAACATGCTTTTGAGACCATGTTATAAAACACTATTCTATTAACTTTCCGTATTGTGTTCATGATCTCTCCATGTGTCATATAACTGTAAAGCCCAAGTATCACTGCAAATTGAAAAATAAAGGATTAATATAAAAATTAAAATGCAGCAAAGGGTTGAATCAAACTCCTCATTGTGGAAGTTCACTCTACAGAATTTTCCTTTTACACTTAGCTGTTGGTGGATAGCCCTCTAAAGCCAAAGTATTTAAGTACACTTCTTGCTAACACAGTTTCATTGTCATCACTGATGGGCAGAGACCACACCCTGAAACAGTACTCCCAGCTGATGCTACAAGAATTTTTTTCAGCCACATTAATCACTCTTCTGAAGCTTGGCTTGTGATACCTTGCATACAGCAAAATAAATAAACTCTAACATCAATAACTCATTCAACCACATGGAATTCTACTTACCACATGACTGAACATATAATTGATTTTAAACTAACAGCTATCCAGCTTTTTCATCAATCCAACAGTACTGGTTGCTTCTATTCTGTTCCTTCTTTTTCTGGTTCTACTCTTTCTTTCCTTTCTTTCCTTTCTTTCCTTTCTTTCCTTTCTTTCCTTTCTTTCCTTTCTTTTTCCTTTCTTTTTCCTTTCTTTT
>VWZY01005706.1:7806-21082 GCA_013399075.1 Chloroceryle aenea | reverse complement strand
GGCAGCAGGGGGCTGGTTTCCCACAGCAGGCAGTCCAGTCCGCGAGAGGCTTTGCACCCTGAGCTGAGATAGTCTGGCTCCCACGTTTTGAACCTGTGACCATGTGGAGGGGGACCAGTTTAGGAATCTTTTCATCCTGGCCCCTGCCATCTCCTGTGGCTGGTCCTCCCTTCAGAGGCACAATGGGAGTGGAGGCTGCGGGACAGAGACATGTTTTCGTGGTCGAATGTGGTGTAAAAAGTGAAATATACTGACATTTGAATCAGCTGTTTAATTCCTAATTTTTGGTATTTATTATATAAAAACCCCACTTCAATTTAGCTCAGCTCTGTTAAGAACATTTTATCCTATATGACTTTAACTCTTCGTGTGGGGAGGACATGGCTCAAAGCCAACCGACTGAATCACACTTCATAAATATTTTGCAAACAGTGCTTTTCTGGCTTTTCCCAATATTTCCTATGCTGTTGCAATTATGAATATTTGTTTTAAAGGAAGTGACTTGTCTTCTGCCTCAGTGAAGAGGCATGGATTAGATAAACACGGGAGGGTCAGGGATAATGTAAACTAATTTCATACGCTTCCTACGGGAAGGAGTAAATGGGTGTTGTGGGCAAGTACAGTGCAGTGAAACTCCCCCTCCTTCTGTCCGTGTTCTCCTGACTGGCATTCAGATATAACTAAATAAAAATGGCAAGCAGATTCTCCCACGGAGTAAGGGGTGTGGAGCAGTGATGTAGACAGCACTGCAGGAGGTAGGGGGGACGCATACTGAATTATGGGCACATCAGGTTGGTCTGGGGACCTCACTGCACTCCCAGCTGGCTGTATTGTGTAGCTGATGCTCGGTGATGCTCCCCTGTCTGTGTAGGCAGCTGTCCCGACAGACTCTGCTGTGCCAGTTCTGGCCCCAGCACCCATTCCAGCCAGCAGCCCCCTCAGGTACCCATTGACTGCAGCTCCTGTTGAGGCCAATGTAATGGACTCACCATGCTAAGTAATGGCTGCAATCAAGCAACTAAAACCAGTATCCAGGGAAGACCAGTAAAGGATCAAGAGATCTCAGAGGAACCTGAAGCTGCATCTTGTCAAAAGCCCACTTAGGCTGGCATGTCTCATTATGGAAGAGTATGAAAGGAGTGTGAAGCAGGATGGAGGAAAATCCAAGCTGAAAAAAAGGAATTTTTTTTCTTCTTTTTTTTGTTTACGTAGTGGAACTGTTACCTCATTTCAGTTCAGAAAATCTCAATGGTGTTATTACAGCAGCTTAAAGTGCCTTCAAATGCTTCTGCGGTTTGTTCTAGCTCCGGTCTGAGTAGACTTTTCGCAGATTTCATTTTTGTTTCTTGTTAGATTTTAACGTTTCCTGTGTATGTTTTGGTTCAGTCTGTTTCAAAAGCAAGGTAGAAATGATCCCTCATTCTTCCACTTTCCTTTTCCAAACATTCCTTTTCAAGTTTCTTCGTGTAGCACGCGGAGGTTAACCGAAACAGTTGAGCAGGTTACTTTAGATTCTTAAACTGCTAGAGAGCATGAGCAGACTGCTGTCAGAATTGCTAAATAAAACCTGTTTGGATGAAGACCTTGTGTTCCGAGTTTCACAGAGTGGAGGGGGGCTCAGCTCTTACACCTGAGCTTGGAAAACAGGGTCTCGTGGAAATGGTCGCGTTCCCTGTCCCTTAGCTGCTCGTGTGGTCACCTCCTGTCACCCTCGCTGTGTCTCTGTTGGTCCTGCTGTTGGGGCGGGTGGTTTGGACCACGAGAGGCTGCTCTCATCAGGGGTGACCGGGGGTCTGNNGGCGTTCTGCCGGCGCTGCCCTCGGAACTGGCTGGCTTTAGGACACGGAGCTGCTGTGGACTTTGCCCAGCTGATGATCCTGTTATTCTTGCATGGCTTAGAGCCAGTCAGCTTGGTTTGAACACATCGTGCTTGGCTGTTCCTCACTTTCAGTGGCTTTCTTTAGAACTCGGGAGAGTTCTGAAGTAAACCTGTTAGATCCTCTTACCTGCTTCTTTCCTGCCTTTGTGGGTGAGCCCCTCTGCTGAACTACATCCCAAGAATCCTGGCTTTGCACATTCCTCAAGAAAATGCATTTCTGTTATGCCCAAAAGCATAGCTAAAAATCTGATTCTTTTTCTTGGAACTTACTTAAATCTTACAGCATCTGTTTGTCAAATTGATGCTTTTAACTCATGAACAAACTTACAAAAATAAGATACCAGATGATAGGAAAGTCTTGAGTCCCAGAACTGTGTATGGGAGCCGGTCTGGGAGGACGGTGTGAGGAGTAACTATAGAGAAAATGTGCTCCTCTCCACGCCAGTGTAATTCTTTGGCATTAAAGAAAAGACAGCGGGCAGCAGAGAAGACAGTCCCAAGTGGGTGTCTGGACACCAGAAGAGAGATGCTTTTCTGCTTCTTGGTGATTTTCAAGTGCAACAGCTGCGGTGTCAGGGAATGAGAAGAAATGAGGATGTTCTTTTTAATTTTGAGAGCAGCTGGGTACAGGTTCCTGCCTTAAAGTGTTTCATTATTTCTTTCTTACTGGAGTGAGTCCAGCGAAGGACCATTAATGAATGATGAAGGGACTGGATCATCTCTCCTGTGAGGAAAGGCTGGGAGAGCTGGGACTGCTCAGCCCGGAGAAGACTGAGAGGGAGTCTCACCAGTGTGTATAAATAAATACCTGGAGGAAGGGTGCAAAGAGGACAGAGGCAGGCTCTTTTCAGACAGGGCAAGGAGCAGCGGGCACAGACTGGAACACTTGCAGTTCTGTTCCATCCACCACGTTTCTGCTGAGCAGGTGGAACACTAGAAAGTGTTGGCCAGGGAGGCTGTGGAGCCTGCGTCCCTTGGAGATGGTTAAACCTTGTTTGGCCATGGTCCCGGGTGACCAGCTGTGGCTGACCCTGCCTGAGTGGGGCAGGTGGCCCAGACGGTCTTGAGAGGTCACGTCCAGCCTGATCTGCTCCAATTCCGTTCGCTGCAACCTGGAATAATTTCAGCCATACCCATGGCTTCATATTCCTTGTCAGGGAGCAGGGAACTGAACGCACATCTCCACAGCCTGGGTGAGGGGTATTCACACTGTGATGTGGCAGTCATTCAATACAAACTTGGAGACTATCTGGAACACACTGCTTGAAGTAACTCATGTATTTGGGATGACCAAACCCGTGATATTACTGGGGGGGAAACCTGTTAGTCAGCAAAACGTTTTGCCCATTACTTTTTTTAATAACCCCTTCTGAGGAGATGAAGGTAAACGATGGCAATAGCAAGTGGGACCTGTCATATTTTGTTCTCTTTTCTGAAAAAATGAAATGATTTAGTGCAGGTGCTTAGAGCTATTTATATTACAGTACTTCTGTCTAAGGGTTCTTTATGTTAACAGGTCAAATTGATGGAAAATTGTGGGGTGGGGGGAAAGCGGTTGTTCTGTGTGTCCCACGAGTGCTCAGTGGTTCTCAGACACTTAACAGAGCTGTGAGTGGGAGGTTAACGGGGATGGGGTGGTGCCTTTGTCTTCTTGAGAACAGAAGGACAGTTTACCACTGCCAGAGAAGCTCCAGCAAGTACGTCTTTTATTAAGCATTCCTTATTCCTACTTACACATCAGGTCCTGCTAAGGGAACACATTTCAGTGTTCCGTGGAGGAAGATCATACACGAAGAGCACTGAGGAACGCTGCAGTGGCATTTCTGGTTCTTCTTTCCATACCATACAAACGTGAATTCCAGTGTGCAATCAGTTTGTGAGATGAGCTGTGAGGAAGGTGGCTGCTCCGCGCCCCGATGCCCCAGCACCCAACAGACCAGGGCAGCTCGCCTGCGTTTTCTCACCGATCCCCCTCGCAGGTTTTCAAGCCTGCCAGCGGTTCCCACGTGCACACGTTTGTTCCCTTTGCCAGCCAGCCCCTGGTCTCTGCCCCATAAGTAAGTAGTAGCCTCGTCCAACTGGGGTGGAGAGGGAGGAAAGTAGAGAGCTTTGGGATTTCAGGATTTTGTGCCTTTTTTCTCCCAGCTGCCTACATTTTCCTGGTCACAAAGAGAATTTTTTGGCTCGGGCTTTTGCTGTCTTCCTATAAAACATCTAATTGGTGAAGATGGCTGCTTCCTAACTTTGAAAGCAGAGAAGGGAGATTTCAGAAGGCGAAACACGGTAATGAACAGGCCTCCACTGAAAATTAGTTACAAAAACGGAAGAAAAGGGGTTAGAAAGAGTTCAGTGCTCAGCTAAGGCATAATTCTTAACTTTGGGGACAGAGCTGAAGCTGGGAAAAGCTGTGTGGGCTGTGGAATAACAGCCTAAATGGCAGTTGTTGGAAGAACCCCCAGACTCAGCAGTTTTATTAAAACAAGAGGAGATGAGCGCTCATGCATGGGCATGGTAGCAAGCTGCACCCAACTTTCCAGAGATAGACTGGTGGCAGGAGGTGCCAGCATCTGTTGGTTAGTCCCTGTACACGTGGCGCTCGTTACAGGCAGATAACTCTTATCAAACTCTCTTTACATACTTTGGTAGAGGGTCTCATTTTACAGTCGCTGCCAAATTCCCTGTCATTTTCGTGGTGTTACTTTGCCTGCAGTACGCGAAGAGTCACGGAAGTGTTTTAGTCTCTTGGGACACTGCAAAGAACAAAATGTCATTAATTGTGTAAAGAAGCTGGGCAAACAGGGCAGAGATGCCACTGGCTGAGAACCTTGGACCACAGGGAGCGCTGACTTTCTGGACAAAACCCTTTTGCAAGCACAGAACAGCAGAATTAATAGAGTCTGAGCACACGGCTAGAAAAACTCAGTAGAGGCAGAAAAAAGTACGAGCATCTTAATATCTTCGCATTAAGGTACGCGCTGTAGGATAGGAAAGCAGAGGAGAAATGGCTGCAGCGGTGTTCCCTTGAGGACCAGAGTTCTGTTAGCACTTGACAAATCCCCCACAGAAAGAGCTGGCAAGCCAACAAAGAGCAAACATCGTTAATCCTGTTGAAGCCAGCGTGAAACAGATGAGCGTACAACTGCTCTTGACAAGCCCAAGGTAAATCGGGGATCCACGCTGACTGAGGACACAGAAAACAGTCACTGCCATTGCCAGCGGCCAGGGGGGCAGTGTCCCCTGTGCCCGGCACAGCAGGTTGGGACCACGCCGAGAGGGGCTCTTTGGGGTGCTGGGCTAAGTGACCCACTCCATCCCCGACGCCTTTTGTTAAGAGAGCGGCCGGCTCCGTAGCGAGGGGTGTGGTGGAGCTGATCCCTGCCCCCCTGCCGGCTGTGCGGGGGCACCTGACGCCTCTTCCCGCAGGGGAGCGGGATGCCGGGTATCCCAGGCCATTGCAGGCGCCCGTCACAGCCCTGCAGCAGGTGGCAGGGGTCCTGGGCTAACTTTGCACCCTTTGAAAGCTGGCGCGTGGCAAAGTCTCCGTCGCTGGGGTCTGTTGATCTCCAGAGAGTCCTGGCTGGAAGAGACGTGCCGGTGCGGAGATGCCTGCGTTGAAGGATGCGAGCGGACTCTGGTCCGCTGCTGTTGGTCTCCTTTCCTTCATCTGTTTGCTGAGAAATGCCCAGGCTGCTGAAAGGTTAAGCACCGAAGGAGGAGTTCAGTGCTGGTGTTACTGAGCGGGTTTGGGCAGTTGTGCCCAAAATCTTTTCATGTGTGATTTTATTGCATGCTTGGCCAGTCAGCTGCAGATGTCACTAAGATTATAAACCTCAGTTTGCGAGGGGACTCCCTGGGTTCCCTTCCCCGGCTCGGTTTGGCAGGATCACAGTACCTGCTGCAGGACTGTCTTTTCAACCCTGTCTTCCAGGTTCTGCAATGGAAAGCACAGCAGGAAGAGGCTGCTAAACTAGAAGCTGCTGTAGCTGCCAGAAGAAAAGAAAAGAAAGATGAGGCAGAAAGACTGCGGAAAGAACAGGAAAAGATCCGCAGAGCGCAGGAGAAGGAGAAAGTATGAGACACTCCTATGCCTTTCTGTGTATGTTAATGCGTGCTGCTGCCTTTAAAATCCTTAACTGCTCTCACTACCTTGTACTCTTGTCCAGTAAAACCAGTATAGAGATGAGCAAATGGCTCTCTTGCTGCTGTCCAAGCTTTCAAGCTAAACCCCTTCCGTTCCTTGATTCCATCACTAAAAAGAACGATGCATGCACAAGTGAGCGCACGTGCCCCTCTCCGCCACAGGACGTGGGCACGGAGGCACCGCTGGGTCTCTGGCTCTTCGGGAATGTGGTGCAGCGATGTGGCAGGGCTGGGAAAGCCCCCGGCGCTGCAGCCGTGGCTGCTGCAATGCAGCAGAGGAGCCTCGCACGCCGAGTGTGCAGCGCAGCGCCGGGCGGCACCGCCGCCTGCCTGGAAGGGGCACGTCACCCGCTCGGGCCACCGGTGCTCCGTGGCAGCTGCTTGGGAAGTGGTTTGAGGCATAAGCCTGAACTTCAGCTTAAGAGAAAGTCAGAAATCCCCTGTAGTGAGTGTCAGGCTTTTAGCAAATCAAACTGCCTCACGTGGCTTCGTGCCGACCTTTTTATTTAAGTGACGTGGCAAAAATCCAGGGGGTTGTTTTAGTAGAACTTTATCTCTTGCCCTGATTATTTTTTACACTGAACCTGCCGTGCTTAGACTCCAGCTCACCTGGGGTGTGTTTGTTAAGGCTGCGTAATGATTTCTGGGGAAAAACAACTCAGAGTGCTACAGATTCTTGCTACTTTGCCTTCCAAATGCTGATGAGTAAATAATCTCTTTTACGGGACTTCTCGTGCTGATGTGTTTGCAAGAAGGGTCGGTAAACCTGTGCTCCTCTAAGAGTTAAGAAAGCAAGGGTAAACTGTTCTAAACAGAGCATTTTCCTGATGTGTATGAGGGCTTTAGTGACATCAGACTGTGGAAAGCTTCTGCAAAAGAAGGAAGGAAAAATCTTTACGTATATTAGCATGTTTTCTCTTTACATTTTGCCTTCTTCTCTTTGCGTCCCATGTTCCTGGGTAACACATCTTACTGGGAGCAAATGTTTACTGATGTGACAACAACACAGCCAGATAGACACCCTAGAATCTGATGGATTCTGGTGTCATGAGAGGTGTCTATTGCACTGATGTTCCTGGCAGGGAAAAAGAAACAACAAACAAACACAAAACTATCCATACTCACAGCAATTTGATTTAAGTTGTTACTAAAGGAATTTACAACGCTTACTAAAAGCAGAAAAGCAATTGTAGCAGAGCAAAAGGACTGACTTGCAGGCGGGTGAAACTGCTGGAGCAGGAGAATGAAAACAAAGTCCTACGGGGCTTGGAATTTCCCGTGCATTTTTACAGCACTCAGCTATCTTTTCCTTGCTTTGTCCAAAGGAATCTGCCCGAATGCCATGTGGAACGGGTCAGGAGCAGCAGCTCTCGTGGCTTATTGTGTCCCTGGGGGTGGTTTGCATAACCATTGAATTTGGTGGTATCAACAACTCTGCAGAGAGGCACTTGACTGAAAGTGCCACCTGGAAACAATCAGCTGAAGCCACTTTGTCTGGAGATACCGACTGTTGTCTCCTCATTAGCTCTCATTGCTGCAAGTCCCCAGAGCCAACATCTGACATGCTGCTCAACTTCAGATTGATTTTATCTGTGAGTTGGTTCTCCTTGGTCATGCCTTCCTTTGCGTATCGCCCGTATCTGGTTTATTCTCTGGCCAAGGAAGTGTCTGCTTGCAGCAGTCACCTGGCTTGGTTCTTCTTCTGACATTTCTCTCCCAGATGAAATACGTGTTCCTGGCAGAGCACAATCTTTCTCTTAAGCTGTGCTAAGTCATATAGTTAGCAAATTGCAATGACTTCTCCAAAAGGTGGTTTCAAGAGATGTTTCTCCTTCCTTCCAACTATGCAGAGTGCTCTCACTGTTCTTAGGAGTCAGGAAAGGTCAGATTGGAAGGAACCTGG
This sequence comes from Chloroceryle aenea, assembly GCA_013399075.1. Lineage (NCBI taxonomy): Eukaryota > Metazoa > Chordata > Aves > Coraciiformes > Cerylidae > Chloroceryle > Chloroceryle aenea. The sequence continues at coordinate 13,160 of VWZY01005706.1, read as the reverse complement.
AAAGGTCAGATTGGAAGGAACCTTGAAAGGTCTCCAGTCCAGTCAGCTATGAGGTCTGACCAGGTAACTCCTGGGTTTACCCGTATTTTGATCTGGTTTATTTATGCTTGAATTTACCTCTAATATTTGAAACTCATTTCATGTCCAAAACCTGGGAAAGCCATGTTTGTGTCTCTGCAATCCAGAGAAATCCCGGCTCTCTTTACATCACTATTGGCTTCACCATTACTTGCCTTATTGCAGGAATTGTTGGTGGACATTTCAGACATAAACCTGTATAGAAAGACACAGGGGGATTTTTCATGCATGTATGTGCATCGTCTTACAAAACTTTGTGCTTTTTATTTTTTTATTACTGTTTATTTTCCTTTTTCCCACTGACATACGTTCCCAGGTATTTCTTCTTGTTTAATATGTTGTTACTGTTCTGACATCCTGGATGTAAAGTTATGAAATAACACATTAAGGCAGAACTTCTGCATTTGGGGTCTGTGCTCATCCTCCCCAGGAGGGTTCCAGGGTGAGACACGTGGTGGTGAGCTGTGTTTCCCACCAGCACGGGGAGCAGATACAGAGGGAGGCAGCCCGTGTTTAATAATGGATTGCTCCTTAGGCCATGAGAAACGTGGCTGCTGCTTTTCTTTTTGTTGCATCTTGTTCTTCCTTGTCTTCACTCGCCGTGTGTTTGTGGTGGCAGGGGGCTCTGAGACCCCGGGGGAGGCAGAGCCTTGGGGAGGCTGTGTTGGCCCAACCACAGCAGTGTTCATTTGATGTGTAAACCTTTTGGTTGTGTAAACTCTCCACTGTTCCCTGGCCCCCGTGTCATGTCTGTGGAGCCTACGTGCAGATGGAGCAGCAGCAGCTGAGGTCAGCAGTGCTGTGTTTCATTGAGTGCCTTACCTCTTAGATCCTCACAAAGGGCTCTCACTCCACACTGCAGCTGCATGGCTGGTGGCTGTTCTGTGGCAGCAAGAAGAATATGTGAAATATCTGTGCTCAGAGCAAAAGAAATGGCCCCACTCCACACAGTTTGTAACCTAGGCAGGGGGTGTCACGTGCTTCTGAACCCGAGAGTGGGTAAAATGACAGTAAATCTGAAATACCAATGCTACAGCTGCTCTATTGGACTGCAGATCAGGTTTTTCCCTTTATATTTAAATAAGGAAATTCAAACATACCACCTGGCCCTGAATTAGTGTTTATGAGAGAGCTTTCAGGCTTCAGAGAGCTTTATTTAATAAATACAAGTATTCCAAAGAATATTAAATCAAGCATTCTAAAAACATAGTTGTGCCCATCCTTGGGTTTCTGTTCTTCACGTGTGAAAAAAAAATGGCCTGTATAAAGAGATGGTTGGCTTACAGGCTGGGAAAGCTGAAACAGAAGCAGTTTGGAAGACCCTTTTTCCTTCTGAACCATGATAGGCAGAGGTTTTTCTGCACAGGCAGAGTCAGCCGTATAAAGAGGACGCTGTTCTGACTGCTGTTTCAAGGGGAATCTCCAGAAGAGGCTTAAATCCCCCATAGTTCGGTGGATGGCGTAGCAGTTCTTTTTAGTGACATTTTGTGGAGCTTTTCCCATGTGAGATGATTCCCTAAGAAAATTTCATTTTAAGAAATTACCTGCATTTTGGGAGGTGGGATGTCTTAGACCTCCATGGGGACTTTATACTTTTCATGGTAAAATAACAGATTATTGAAGTTTAACTTCAATTGCTTTTATAATTCATTTTATAATCAGCATTTTTTTAATCACAATTCTTAAGATTTTCTTAGCTTTTCTACAGCTTCTATTCTCTCTTTTTCCAACTGTAGCTTAAATTTTGGAAAACAGAGCGCCGTGTTGTCAGTGAGTGGCAAGTGGCAGCATTGCCATACGCTTCTGTCATCAGAAGCAATCTCTTTAACAACTCAGCCTTCGTTTTCAAGGTTAACACTACCTTTGTTTTGCTAGCAGCAATAACTTCAGTGACTTCTGTAGTTTTTCTCTTTGCCAAGAACTCTGTTAGGTCTCGGGATTCAAGTGGTCTCTCGGCCAGCCCCGAGGTGGCGTGAAGCACTGTGCCATTCTCTGGCTATTCTCTTGTCTCCCGAGCTGGAAGTACCTCAGGGGGTGACAGTCAAGCTCAGTTTTGTCAAATGATGATGATTCTTATCAAACCCCCCATAAATTATCATTTCTCCATCCTGCTCCTTCAGTGCCTGGATGAGAACTCCTATGGCCACAATGAACCCACAGTCGTTACTGGGTCCCTTCTCCTCCCCCCCCCCGAGCCAGCCTAGGAATGCTCTCCCACTGGAGCAGCACAGGTGAAGGTTGGGATGGCAGCACAGGGAAGCAAGGAGGAAATGAAAGCAGTAGTCTTTAGTTTGCAGTTGAAAATGATACTCTAATTAGTGTCCTCAGTCTGATTTTACTATTGCTGCTGTGGGGCTCCACACCTTCTCGCTCTCTTTAGTTAGCCCACACTGCTCTGAAAGGTCAGGTCTAGCCTAAGAAGATCAAAAGGGGATTTTCTCTAAATTAATGCTTTTCTTACTTGATTTGTTGTCACTGCCTCGGCTTGTGAATGATTGCTATTTTGTTGACTGCGTTTGCCCAAACTCCAGGTGAAAAAGTACTGGGCTGAGAAGCAGCTCCAGTGGCAAGAGCAGGAGGAGAAAGATCTGCAGCGTCTGGAGGAATTAAGAAAACTAATGGCTGAACAGGCAGTTAAAGACAGAGAAAGGTAAAAGAAATGAAATGTAAATACCTATAGTATCAATAGGAACTTCCTGTAATCTAATTGGTTTTGATGTTCTGATTTGCTAAGGTAGAAAAAATTGAGATAAGGTGTTTGGGATTTTCCTTCCTGTTTGTCAGTTACACCAGTCCATGTGCCAAGGTCGCACCAGGATTGCATCCGGGATGGGATCCATTTGTTAGTTTGAATGAAGCCATATCCATCAAGGTCTTAGACCCTTCTAAGTGCTAAGCTGTTGTGATCAGGATAGAGCACACACATTCAAACAGCTCCCTTCGTGACTTTTTAATTGGAGCTGGGTAACGAGACCTTCTACAGTGCCCCTTGGGAAGACTGTTTATAATCAGGTTGGTTTGGTTTGAGAGGGCAGGGAGAGCAGCGTGTTGAGCACCCAACAGCCAGAGGGCAGTTATTATTCTTTTGGAGGGTCTGGATGTAGGTGCTCTTCACCGGTTCAGTGCAGTCTGGGACTTCATCCCGCGCCCATCTGAATCCTTGCCAGGTTGTCATAGCAGGACACGGCCTTTACCGGCTGCTGGGGACAGACTGGATTTCATATTGGCACTCCTCTGTCAGAGGAGCATGACAATAACCCTGTATGCAGGCTGGTTCTAATTGCTCTCAAACCGGGGGCTTAATTTTCTACATAGAGGGAGCTACCAAACCTCATGGACCAGGGAGGGAATCAAAGCAGGGTTAGAGCACCACTGGCATCCGAATGTTCAGCGTTCTGTGGGAAGTGCTACTTCCACCTTACTTTGTTCCAGCTAAATTTAAATGCCTGTATCCTTATTCTACAGATAGAGCTACAACTTTCCTTAAACATCCCTGCAATGATTTTAGCTGAGAGCAAAAGAAACACACATACTTGAATTACTGAGTTTTCAGCAGAACTGAAAAAAATCCCTTTCTGCAGCCCCGTGTGCTGCGCTGTGCCACACAGCTGGGGATGTGCTTTTCTCATGCTAATAAGTGTTGCAGAATAAAGCACGAGGAAATGGCACAGTTCACCGGGGTGGGAAGGAAATAATCACACCTCGGGCTGCTACCAATCAAGAGTGGGTAAATGCTTCACATTGTGCTTCCCAGGACTGGCCTGCTGCAGAAAACAAAACAGTTAAAGGAAAATGCTTACTGCTCTGTGGGGATTAATACGGCTTTGAAATCACTTAATGCTTTTCTCTTCAAAGCCTTCAGAAACCTTAATCAGAGAAGGGCAGCTGAATGTTACTGCTACGAGTGCCACAAGTAGAGGAGAAGGCAATTTAAAATGTGTTGTACCCAGCTTGGACAGGCTGCTGACATAAGGACCTCAGGGTGCAGATCTGCAGCCCTGGACAGACACCGTTCTCAGGGGTTTCACCTGTTGGCAGCACGTGGTGTCCTCCCCTAGACTGTTGTATGTCCTGGCTGGTTGTGGTCCCTCCTGATAATGCAGAAATGCAGGTCTGAGCTCCTTCAGGCTAAGAACCTGAGACTCAAACTGTCTGGAGGCTGATTCCTGTGTGGGCTGCAGGTGTGGGCTGGACACATTTGAAAAGGAAAGCAGAGACTTCTGATCCTGGCTAAAGGTTTGGTAGATTACAGCTCCAGAGAGAGAAACACTCCAGAAACACAGCAGGTTCTTGGTACATGGTGTGTGTTCAGCAGGACTTAGCCCCAGTAAGTCAGGGTGGCTGATGGTGGGGGTGCTTCAGGGGTGAGAAGTTCGTGTTGGCAAGATCCACTTGCCTGTGGTGCATTGGAAGAGGAGACAGGTAGGACACTGCATTGTATCTCCTCTTTTAGCGGGGTATCAAGAACTACAGACTGTGTTTAATCTTACTGTGCTTTGGGAATTAGCATCCAAAAGGACAGATGTTTGTATCCACGTTTTAGTCTAGGCGATGAATTTCAGTCAGGTCCTCCATCGGGTCCCTTCAGGGTGGAATTGACTGAATATACATAAAGCATGCTAAAAGAACATTCCCTCCCCTGAGCAATAGATCTTGCATTAATGCTGCAGGGTGAGAGTTAAATTGGCATGAAATAGTGCAAATATTTTCGCTCACCACCTGTGAGAAATGGGTTGGCAGAGCCCGGTTCTCTGGCGAGGCAGCGGGTGCGGAACAGTCGCGAGCGTTCTAACCCAGCACTGCTCTGCTGCCAGCCCTGGCCCTGAGCGACGAGGGCAGGGGTGGGAGAGTCAGAGGAGAGGGGCTGCTCTTTGCAAGCATTCTGTCTGACTACCTGCCAGAGCAGTGGCAGCTGCCTGCCGTGCAGCTCTGTCCATCACGAGCCAGGGGTGACGGTGCTGGTGTACCTGTCGCCCCTCTCCTGTCCCTGCTGCTCCTCCATGCAGCAGCTCCCTGCTGGCAGCACGTGCAGGTGGCCTTCCCTCTCTCCCCTCCTGCCCCACATCGAGGTTTCCCCTTCCTGAAGCACAGACCTCCCCCTCTCTCTCCAGGGGGTGCTCCATGGTGATGGGACACAGAACAGAAAGAGGCTGGGGGTGTTGAAGGGAGGGGGCTGTCGGTGGAGTCGATGCTGACGGCAGCTTCGCTCCGACCCCGTGCTGCTACGTTTGGCTTTAGTGCCGGGGGCTGGAGGGGGCCGTGCACCCCGGGCCAGC
>VWZY01005704.1:162293-213126 GCA_013399075.1 Chloroceryle aenea | reverse complement strand
CAATACTGGCTTTGTATAGTTTTGTAAGTATTCTGGTGTTTTTTTAATTATTATTTCCATTTTCATTAAATTTGTTGTAGTTTCCTTTTCTAAACACTAAGTCTCTCTCCCTTATTCCCTTTCTCTTCCCCTTTGCAGAGGGAGGGGGGTTAACAGAGAGCAGCTGTCATAGGTCTAGTGGGCTGCCCTGACCATAAACCATGGCAAGAGTATCCACAGACACAGGAATGTCATAAGCCAGTTTTAAGTAGGAAAAACACAGTTTTCATTGCAGTACTGAAAAAAGAGGAATGAGGGAAAAACTAGTGTTAATCTTTGCTAAAATACCATTTTGATTTTAAAATTGTGAGCACTGTATAAACTGTATCAAATTATTTGATTACTGTGTCTTCATTGCTTGGATATGATCCAGAAGTGCTATATTTTACCTGAAAAATTGGAAAGCTGATTAAGTCAAAATGGATTTCCTGGTGGCCTATGACTGCAGTCTTGTAAACTGATCAATTACATCCCTCAACATTGTTCTCATTGATGGCTGCATCTGAAACGTAAACCTCCTGGTGTTCACCATCTTCAGACCAAACGTGAGGAAAGTGACTGTGTTTTTCAGTGCATTATGATGCAGGGAAACGTGGTGGATTTTTTTCCCCTCTCTAAAGCAAATTTTACTGTAAAGAAATTAATTAATGATATAAATTCATCCTGTCATATTTCCTTAACCTGTGTTATAGAACTGGTTAGCAATGATTGTTTCAAAGTTACGGAGCACGTAACAGAACTGAAATTTGAGGCTGGAAAGAAATTAATTTGTCTGGAGTGTTCCAATGCACATTCCATGGCTATCCTATCAAATTATTGTTATTTTTGGGGGGTATGGTTGAAGGAAGGTGGTTTGTGAAATTGTATATAGGGCACAGGTCCTTTCAGCTCTGATTTTCTAGTAAAGACTCAACTGTATGAGGAACAGCTTGTAAACCTCTTCTGATAAGAGGGACTTTCTGACATCTACACAAAAGGAGCTGGTACACAGCTGTCTGTGCACTTCTTAAAACCATTGCTGGCTCTGATATGAAATTAATACTCCTATATAGTCAGCAAAGAGTCCTTTAGCTTTAGTGAAAACTCTGAAATTTTGCTGAAGGGAAATGAACAGCAAATCAGGAAGCAGCAGCATAAAATCCTCTGTTAAATGAGCTATACATTACACAGGTATGTGCAGGCAATTTCCTTTTAGCTCATCTCCCTCTCTCCCCTGTTAATCTTCTTCCCCTCCATGTACCACATATAAGCATTTAAAATTTCTTACATCTTCTTACATGTTTTAAGTATTTTAATAAATAAATATAAACAATAAATAAAGTATGACATTATTTAAGTAAAATGTCCAAATAAAGTCAGAAATTTTTAGGCAAGCCATTCAAAACTAAAGATTTCAAAAATTTCAAATAACCATGGCTGTTTGCACTTAAGTGTTAGATAGAAACCTTGCCTTTGACACCACATTCTGACTTCCAAGGTACCCAAGGAAAACACAAGCCTTTGCAAATATGAAGTACATTTTACTAATTAAATGAAAGACAACCTGAGATTTACTTTGTCAAAAGGTAAACTTTGTCAGGTTCTTTTGAGGAGAGATGGCCTATATCTTTGTTTAACTGTAGATCTCCTCCTCAGATTTCTCAGTTTACAGTTATCCATGGTGATCTGAACACAGCTTGTGATGCTGAAGATTACAACTAATTCTCTGGGAATATCCTGGAAATACAAAGCCAACCCAACTGCCTGGGCCACGCTTGCCTTTTGCAGTCAGGATGAATAACTAGACTATCATATCACTAATGATAGCACGATACTTTTACCCTCTTAGGCTTGCAGGTTTTTTGGCTATGCATGTAAACTAGTTGAATTATTCCACTCTTTCAGTTGTCTGATTGCACAGCTGATTACAGATGTAAACAATCATCAGACGTGAGCTTTGCAGATGCAATTAATCATAAAACACACAGAGAAATAGAATTCTGCACCATAAAAGTTCAAACTTGTAAAGCAGAATGCAAACAGGGATTGGAAATATTGGGAAAATATTAGTGATGCATTTGTTTTTTTAACAGGATATTTGCTTTAATATTATTATATAATATTTTAAGTACACAATTTGTTATTAGCTGTTTATAAGACTATTGTTGTCAGGAATATTGTAACTATAAACTACACAACTTAATAGCAATTGAAAGAAAAATGTAAAATTTACCCAAATGCTGTCTTTACCCATATTCCAATTATTTTTTTAATTATTATTATAGCTGTAAATTTTACAAGGACAAAGTTCTACTTAAGATTAAAAATGAAGAGAAAGTAAAACAAAACCTGTAATAGCAAACAAAAAAAGGCTCCTAAATCTAGAATACTTGTAAATCCCTAGCTGTCCATTCTCTTTACAAAGAGAAGAGACATGTCTTTTATCCCTTTTCTCTTTATCTCTCTTTCTCTTTTATCCCTTCAAATATGGAGCTTAATCACCCAGGATTACTATGTGTACTCCCTCTGATCAACACAATAAGAAGTTAGCATCTCTGAATAATAACAAGTATTAAAGACTGAGGGAAAAAAAATAAAAATCCCTTTGCCTACATAAAGCCATCTAACTGGAAGCAATGAAGTTGAGCTTTCCTTTCTCACTGTGGATAGGAGCAATGCATACTCCAGGGGCAGGATGGATGGAGAAGGGTTAAGTATGGAGTGTATTTTAGTTAGATTGTTGATTCAGCTTCTTTTTCAGTTTTGTTCCAGTGCAAATGTGACCAACCACAGTATAAAAGTAAAGAAATAGTGAAGTGAACTGAAGCTAATTTCAACCCTTCAGCTGCTTAGTGAAATGAATGTTTCTGTGCCTTTCCCTGCTATGTGTTGGCTGTGGGCTAATGTGACTGTGGAGCTTCAGGATGCCTCCTGGAAATGCTCCCATCCATGCCCATCATGTCAAAGATGTTTCAACATACTGTCCTAAGTCATGGACCCAAAGATTTCAGGGTAGCAACTCAGCAAAGAAAATATGTGACTAATTTTCTCTTTCGGGCATGCTTCATTGTGTTTGAGCATGGAATAAAATAAAATACAATGAACCCATAATTATTATCATTGGAAAAAGTGAAACGTTGCCTTCAGTATTTCTGGGGTTTTTTGGGAAACATCCAGATGATATCTCCCATCACAGTCAATAAGAAAAAAAAATTTCCTCTACAAAAGTTACTCTGAAAGATGTTAAGCTCTTTCTCCTTCTCACCTGAATGTACCATCAGCCTGTCTATGTAATTTGCATCAGTGTCAGAGGAGTTCTCTACACTGTCAAAGTTGATTTTCAAAAGTATTGAAACATGGAGGACAGTAAGGAAACACCTGGAAGAAAAATGAATGTTGTGCCAATATTTAAAAAAGAATAAGTATTTAGCTCTAAGCTTGTCATGGTAAAAACAGTCTGAAGAAAAAAAAATGAAATATCTGAGACTCAGTTTCTAAAAAAATAGAGTAATTAAAAAAATAGAAGAGTATTTTAATTACTGAAAATCAACACAGGATTCTGTAAAAGAGATATTGTCAAAGGAACTTGTTTGGGTTCATCTTTTTGACAAATTTGACTTGTAAAGGTGCTGTTGCTGTAATATTCTTGGGTCTTTCTTCCAACAGTATCTTTATAAAAAATGTGAAACAATAAAAAAATCAGCATGCTATACATAAAGTCTGTTAAAAGTCATTTAAATAACGATTGTAAAGCACTGGAACAGGCTGCCCAGGGATGTGGTTGAGTCACCATCTCTGGAGGTGTTTGAAAGACACAGAGATGTGGTGCTGAGGGGTATGTTGTAGTGGTGCAGTTGGCAGTGCTGGGTGAATGGTTGGACTCAATGATTGTAAAGGTCTTGTCCAACCTAAATAATGATCCTATGTATATGTGTGTACATATATATTTATGTGTTCATAATAGACCCATTTTTACACAACTTTTTTTAATTTTTTTTTTAAAGAATGAAAAAAAAAATTTTTAACATTCCAAAGCAAACATTTCCTTCCACCTGGTTTTGAGTGCTAAAGACATTGGCTAGAAAGACTGGAAAAAATGCAGAGAGTAAAAGAGATTGTCTAGCAAAATAGCTCTAGACTGCTAGACCAAAATGACCTTTTGATAGAAAAGAGACTTGCCTCCCCAGGAGCAGAAAGATTTTAAGAGAATCACCTCTACTAACTTCTTTGTGCTACGGTGACATTTCTCTTTTATAACATCATGCATATATTATGTCCTTGAGTAGATACCTGTCCCATGTATTTTTAATCTGTATATTGTGCTAGTATTGTAGCACTGATTTCCACAGAAAATGTCATACTCCTCCAAAGTTCTACAGACTCCAAAATATTCTTCAAAGGGATTTTTCTCCTCATTTTGATAAAGATTTGGGGTTTTCCCTCAGTAGTAGAAACAGAAAATGTAACATTCTCTAAAATCTACAGTTTTTTAGATGCTTGAATTTGCAGTTTGAATTTTCATAGTTCCAAAACTGTTTCAAGGTCTTCATTGCTGGCATCTCCAATGTTATCAATTAAAAGATACAACAGCTGGTATAGCTATCATCATTCTGTGCTCTTTAAATGATTCCTGAAAGTCAGTGTCCTAAGTTGTGTTGTGTTGGTTTGGTTTGGTTTGGTTTTGTCTGGACAATTATACAGGCACTTTATGAAAGAAATAATGCAGATTGGCAATCAAATATACATTATGGTAATTATATAAACTTGGGTTTGTAGTGTCCTGCCCATTAAGCATTTAACTCTTCAGTGTTTCCTTGAAAAAGAGACCATATGGCCAAATTTGATTGAAGATGTAGACATTGCAGGAGGGAAAAAAAAAAACCGCATACCAACGCTGTGAAACTTTTAAATAATGTAAAAAAGATAACCCGGGGTTTGAGGTTTTCTTAAGATAAAATTTTCCTTTTAGAGCTTGCAGCAAAAACTTAACTAAGGCATAAAAACTTTAAAAAGTAATTTGACTGGGAAGCTAAATGAAATTAGTTTTTCAATATGCCCAAGATGAGAGAAGTAAAAAAAAAAAAAGTATAAATCTAAAATAAATTATAGTACTATATTTTAGTTGGAAAATATCTGGGAAAATATATTCTTCAATGCATAAAAGGGAGAGTTTTGTTGGTAGCTCTTGCTGACAGAATGTCTTGTTATTAAGACTGTTTTGCTCATAATATTTTGTATCCTTAACTTTGTACATTTTATGTATTTGTGAAGACAGTAGTTACAAATCAGCTAACCATTTCTTGAGGAGACTAGAATCCTTTTCAATTTCTTTTTGACCTGAAAATCAATGCAACTGATTCACTTAAGATATCACATGCTTGATAAAGGTTTTGTACGTATAAGTTTTCAGGCACTGCTTAGGCTTTTTTGCTGGGGTAATCTGTGGATCAGGAGGTACAGCTTGCTCTGAGCTTAGAACATGCCATTCCTAAGGGAGGTGTTGCTGAAGTATGCTTTTAGAAGTAGGACTCTTCCATAAAGACAGATGTTCTCCCTGTATTTCTTAGAGAAAGCAATTCATCTCCATCTTTCTCTCTACTTCACAGGAACCATGATTCAAGAAGGCAGTGGAAATGTGAATTAGAATGCATCCACTGATGTAGTCCTTGTAATTGAGCTCTCTGTCTTGGCCTCCATTAACTGTGTATGAGATCTGCAACTTTTTCACAAAGTGATTAACAGTAACACTGTAACTAAGCTGCCAACAATTTTCATATGTATTCAATTTTTAAGCAATAAGAAGAATTGAAGGAAATGAGCCAACACACTTTGGAAGTTCACAGCGATATCCTTTTTGTGGAGCTCAGCATTGGGGCTCATTTTACTCTGCAAAATGTATACAAGAAGTACACACCATTGCAGGGAGCAAGACAAAACATTCTGAAGTGTTGATACTATCTGAATATGCCATACAGGATGTACAAACTTTGAATTCAAACAATGCACCCTGAGAAGAGTCAGAGCACACTTATAAATTAGGCTTATAAAGTATTCATCAGATCACTTCTGTGCATTGAACTGATGCATATGCATTATACATTTGCTTTCCCTTCTACAACACTCTCTCTCAAGCCTTCCATATGCAGTTCATGCAAGCTTAGTCTCTCAAGTTCAGTTAGAATCAGTGGACAAATCTGGAGAAGATAAAAAGGTTGGAAGCTACATTTCCCTGTATGCCTGTGGTTTCAGTACATGCCCCTGACCCTGAAGATTCAAAAATGTGATTGTTTACAGACTTCTTATATCCACTGTTGTGCTTCTGTAATTTACACTAGCTGAGGGTAATATCCTTGTGAGTCTACCTCGCAAAGAGCAGTGTGGACAAACTGAGAGGACTAAAGGATTGCAAATTACACAAATATAAAATAATTATAGGTTTAATCTTATGACCAGGATGATAAAAAAAAAAGGAAAACATAGACAGAAATATATGTTTGGTTTTTTTTCCTGATATGTTTTTTCCTTCCTCATGTCGTCTCCCTATTTTCATATCCTCTATGGAAAATGATAAGGGGAAACTTTTTCACAGTGAGGGTGACAGAGCCTGGAACAGGCTGCCCAGGAAGGTTGTGGAGTCCCCTTCTCTGGAGACATTCAAAACCCATCTGGATGTGTTCCTGTGTGACCTGATCTAGGTGAATTTGCTCTGGTAGGGGGTTGGACTGGGTGATCTTTCGAGGTCCCTTCCAACACCCAACATTCTGTGATTCTGTGATTGGCAGATTTCCCAACAAAGGACCGGTAAACCTGAAGACAATTCCTTCCACTGTTTCAGAGTCCTGTCTTTGACAGAGAATTTAAGGAATCAAGGTAATTGCTCCCACTCAAGAGATTCTAATCCAATCTAAGAAGAAAAATTGAGTGAAGTATGGGAGTTGAAAGTGGAACAAAAATGTCATCTTACATATTGTGAAATTAAAAATAAAATGGTAAGTTATGTTTACCATGGTTATGCTGATTTAATTATCCAGAGACCCACTTTCTAAATTTAGCTTACAGTTTTAACATGACATTTTATCCATAAGTAAAACTAAAAACCAAAGCAAAAATGTTTAAGATAGCCACATGTAATTATAAAAGGAGATGTATTTTCAATGTATTGTCTTTAGGAATTGTTGTTTTCCTGTCCATTACATGTATGCATCACATGCATGTGCATGTGTCAAGGAAGCAGAAATACCCCTGTCCAAAGTGCAAGGGGTATGGTAGCTATGATAACTGATAGCAATGCATACATTTCAGTTGCAGGGAAATACAGAGAGGTGCAACTGAACTGGCAAACAAAACAAATGCACAATAGTACAAATATTCTAAAAATAATTAAAAATAATTAAAGATAAAATCCTCAGTGGAGACATATAACACTGTCTATAAAGTAATGTATGATCATGCTCTGATTATTAACATCTCAATCTGAGAAGTGGGGAAGAATCGTGTAAGAATAAATAAGTACAGCTTTTTGCTAGACAGTAAGGAACTCAACAGGTTTTGCATTAGCCCAGAGGTCATAAGAGAAGTGTGAATCTAGTAAAGATTATCTCCACTGGGATTGAAAAGAAACAGAACAGAATAAAACCCATCTGTAAAGGAGTCAAAAGTAGCTCTTGTCCACTGTACACATGTGATAAGAGCTCTAGTAGATGAAATAAATTACATGCTACCAAGACAATGTCTTCCTTCTCTAAATACATAAGGGACATTTCAGTTCTGCTTGTGTGCTTGAATGGATCAGAGAAAGAGGGTGGGCATGAGTCATCCTGCCAAACAAAACCCGTTCCTAGAATAAATGTACAGACCCTAAAAATACTAGGGCAAACAAACAACACGTGTAAGAGAGATAAAGGAGAAAACATCTTTCATAAATAAGGGAGATGAAAGAATAGATACCCCTCTGAGATATCAGTTAAGTATAAAAGAATGCATTTGTATGCAAGGAGGGAAAAGCAATCACTCAGAGCTTAATGTCTTATGCCATTAATATCATGTATGCATAAGTTGTCTCTTACAATATTGCTTCTAAAAATATCACATTTTCATCTTCCACAATTTACAAAAAGAAGTGCACTTCACAACCATTAGCCACATCTCATTTTTGTGATAGATTCTCGGTTGATATAAACCATTGTGACTTCTTCTGTGCCAGTAAAGCTTTTTTATATTAATTTAAACCGTTCATCTGTTCCGTAGATGTTCTGCACAACATGGAATTTTGTGAAATTAATAAAGTTATTGAGTATAAAAGTTTTTACTATTAATTAAAATCCAAATAATATTAAAAAAAAAAAACAACAAACCAACAAAACAAAACAAAGCACCTTCCACAATCAGAATATCTAATCACATCTGTTTTACAGCTGTATGGGAAGCTGTGGAAAAGTTCATTTCTCTCTCTGGTATAACTTCATTCAGACAATGTATTACAATACCTATTTTTCATCCAACAACACTCCTCAGGTCTTAGACTGGCCAGAGGATCATTAGTGGGGAGAAAAATTCATCTGTCTCAGACATAATGTAGTATTTATGTCTCATAAATCCTTGATTAGTTTAGAAGAGACAAAATCCTCTAGGGACTGTAGCAAATTCAAAAGCTGTTCCTAAATGACAGAGCAGATGCTTGAATTTCTGACCTGCCTGGCTACTAGGTAATAAAAAAAAAAATGCAGATAGCAGTTTGTTATATAGAACATATATTGGCCTACTCAAGAGGAGGACTCACATGCACCCAAACTTTGCACATAGAGTTGGCAAAATGTAATGCACTAGATGTCAGTTGGTGCAGATTGGCATAATAATGCCCACTCGGTGTCCAGGGAATCTACCTGATTGCTTTTATAGGATGCACTGAAAAAAATAGTGCTTTTTTTCACAAAAAAAAAGATTACAACCATTCAACTGTCTCTTGTTCTTCAGCAGTCCATCAAACCATCTGAAAGGGGCTCTGAGAGTAAGAGAGAATGGACAATGTAGGTAGGTTGAGACAATATGCTTACATTGATAGTGATGCTGGTTTCTACTTTGTAGAGGCAACTAGCATTTACCAGATCATTAGAAGAAGGCCAAGGAATATTTCAATTAGATGTATTGTTTTAGAAGCAATGCCTTGGAAAACAAATATTCTTTGGCTCTCAGTTTAGGAGAGTAGTAAGTGCTAAGTGAAAATGTTAATTAGGCTCCTAATGGCCACTTAACATAGCAGTCCTCGGAGCTGTCTTTGATGTGCTCCAAGGAGCTGCACCATCTCACAGTAGTACTACTCCTCAGAGGCTTCCAGCAGCAAAATTGCATTAGATATCTAAAAATATGTTACTCTCCTAATAATAATTTTCCATGTAAGCAGTTGCTGTAGCTGCCACAGGAACGTTGTATAATTGCATGTTGATGGTGGGGTTGCTTATGTGGTTATTGAGTAGGAAGAAGTCAATATTGTGTTTAGAGGGCCTTTGGCAGACTTAAAGGAATTTTTTTGAGAATGATATGGAACTGCTTGGACCAGAATGGAAATGGCTAGTATGGATTTCAAAATTTAGTTATTGCACAGGTACACATAAAACACAATGTCCTTATTGTAGTGCATAATCTTCTTCTCATGAAAAAGAAATAAGCACCTCTCTACTCTTGTGTCTAATTGTTACAGGCAACCTTGGGAATCTTGTTGTAGGGACTATACAGTGTTTTTCTTGCAGTCAAGCTGTCCTGGGTTGTTTGTGAAAGGCTGTGAATGTGGAAACATGACTGATTTGACAGATTTCAGAAAGCACTAAGGAGTTTGGACTATGAAGGTGACCTCACCTTTTCCACAACATGCCACATAGACAAGGTCAAGCAGTAAATGCTTGTTGGGTAGCACAGAGGAGAGTCCTGAGCTGCAGCTACTGGCATAGAATTCCAAAAATATGGAGCCAGCTGCATGTCCTGCTGTGAACGTCCTTTTTTTATCTGCTCTGAGCACTGAAAATCCATGAGTGCTGAATTCTGTGATGCAGTTGAAGGAAAATTAGATTTGTAACTCATTTTCCTAGTGACTATAACTGTACTCATAAAAAGAAAAAAAAAAGTCCTCTTCCTCCTCTGTGGCCCTGGTGCAGCACAGTTTATATCTGTGTGACTAAACTCTCATCTTTCCAGAGGCTCTGCTGTTTGCACTTTGGGAAGCATCTCTGGTTTCTGCTATCTCTTGAACAGGGTTCAGGCAGGGGTTATTTGGCACAAGACCCAGCCATGCCTGAAAGCAAGATAATGTCTGGATAGGAGAGATGCTCTCATGCTTGTATTTCAGTTGGTGCCTTAGCCAGATTTAATTTGCTAGTATAGATGGAACTAGCAATGAAATGTGGTAACAGTGAGTCACACCAATACACTGAGGCACTGGACTTCTCAAGAAAGAGCAGAATATTGGAACAGCAGGAATAAGTTAATTATTTATTTTTGTGATTAGACCTTTATGTCTCAGTTCTTCATATCAAAGCAGATGCTGATGGACTGACTGCAGCTCAGTATTGGAAACATCAGCTTCACCTGTTTGAATCCTCTCAGTGGACCCTGTGTTTGGGTCAGGGAACAGGCTGGATTACATCCAAGTATCTTTAATTACAGGTTTCTTTCAAATCTAGTAAACGACTGATCCTGCCCAGGATGCTCGAGTGGATCCTGAGCAATGCCTCAGTTCTCTGCTTAGTTGCATAAGGTGTAACAAGACATTAGAAGCACAATAGCAACATGAAAAGTTTTGCTGCCAGGATCTTGACCTCCTTGTTCTTCTGGACATCACCACAGGCAGTTTTCCATTGCCACTGATTTTTGGTTACCTCAGCATAGCCGTATGCCTTCAGGCTAAAAGTGGATGGTAAGACTCAGCTGAAAGCTCAGTTTTCAGGTTTGACAGTTCATTCACTGGCTGTATGATGAGAAGTCCCCTGCCTCGCTCACATTCCTCAAGGAAGTTTGGATGGAAAGCTATTGAGAGATGATCAGTATGCTGGCACTTTCTCAGCTTGGCTGTTCTGACCGGAACAACCATTTTTGACTGCAAACAGAATTGCAATGCCAGAGTTAACATTGCCTGTGTCACCAGCTTAATAAATAGAGCAAAGAAACCCTGGCACAATGCACAGCACAGAACTGGAGCAAAGTCACTGCTAGCTAATGTCTCCAGTAATGGAAAATGCACTAATGATTTCCGGGTCTGTGGGTTTTTCCATTGGCATTTTTCCAGATGCTGGAATCCCAAGGATGGGGCATTCAAGATTTCAATAGCTTTGTGATGAAAATTATGTGGATTTTTATGATATTAGTTTCAAATAGATACCCTGTCTGACAAATTCTTATGGATTATGCTTGTTTTAGGTGGCATCTGTTGTATCTGTTTATCTATGCCTTGCATGTATTTTAGACTATAGTATTTTGCAGAATCATCCATATAGAATAAGTGCTGTAGTCCAAGAAAGTCAGCGTGGAAACAATGAAAGCAAAATCACCTTCAAAAATAAAAAAGTCCATTTTTTGTAATAGTTCAGACAATAAAACTGATGGTAACATGAGGTCCTAAGTGTGTCTCCTGAGCCTTCTTAAAACAGTATCCTTATCCTTATAGTGTACATAAATAATATAAATAAGCCTCTCTGAAAATGTCAGAGAATAAAAAGTACCTGTCTGGGTTTTTTTTTTATGTTGTCACTTTAAAATAATATTCTTAAAGGACAAAAAAAAAAAAAAAACAAACAACAAAACACCCTCCAAAACAACAACACTTCCACAACACAATTACATTGTACAGTTCTCTTATTTGAATGTATGAACAATGAAGAAATATTCAGTGTTTCACCTGATTTATGGCTGACACATTTTAATGTCCACTTTCAGGTAAGAAAATGATTTGGAGCTTCATGTTACTAGCAGCATTGAGAGATTATGGGATGTATTATGTAAGCAAAGAAGATTATATCCTCTAAATATTTCCATTTCCATTTCTTTCTTTCTTTTGCTGTCTTCCAGGCTCTGAAGTTCACTGTTGATGAAGTGACTGAAGTGTTGTAAATAAACAATTTCACTTGCATGCGAAATAGGATTCTGCTACAGTAGTAGAACTCAGAGTTCACAGAAAACCAAGAATTACAAGATTTTAGAAGGCTGTAATTAGTTTAATAAAACTAATTTGGGTTTGGTGTGTTGGTTTTGGGGTTTGGTTTGGTTTGGTTTCTTTTTGTTGTTTGTTTTTTTTTTGTGTGTGTGTGTTTTGTTGTTTGTTGACAGGTGATTAGTAGAAAAAAAAACAAACAAAAACAACAACTAGAAAATGACCATAGATACTTCCATACCCTGCAAACTCAGGGAAATGCATAGAGATATTAATCAACACCATTTATTAGCAATATTTGCCTTTTATCAGCTTTCTATGTCATATCGTAGATTTGTATTGGGGGTTTATGGAGAACTAACTGCTTGTTTCCTCTTTGGTTGTCCAAAATCTACCATGTATTTTTGTTGTTAAAACAGCCCATAAATTACAGATTATGAAATACTTAAGGAAAAACCCATTTCAGAGTCATTGGTGGTGGGAGAAAAGCCACCTCTACTGGACTAAACATTCATGTTATTGAAAGACTTAACTGCATATTCAATGTGTGGCTTTGAAGAACACACACAAGACTGATGTATAGGAATTGATATTTTTTATTTAATGACATTAAAAAGTGCTTGTTCTGAACCAGAGTATTTGGTAGTACTTAGACTTTTATCTTTGAACAGTCACAATTTCCTGGGTTTGTTTCTTTGTTTCAAAGTATTTAAATACAACTTCTCTACTAGAATTTATTCTTCTTCAGCTTTATTTAGCTTTCCGTGCATAATTTTTATTTCCCTCCTTTTTTCCAGAAGATATTTCACTTGTTAGCTACTAGTGGAATGTGAAAATAACAGATAAAATGAGGTTTTGTCCATGGAAATGAACAGATGTTGTTCCTAGAAGTATTGTGAAGTTTTGTATTTCTCACTGAGAAAAGAAAATTAGATGGAAAATTGATTATAACAAAAATGAAATGTTGCCATAGACTTCTAAAATAAAACAAACCACTGGAAAAATCACATTAAATTTCCAGTTAGAGACTGCCTAGAAGAATACAAATTCCAGGAAATGTTTGAGAGCTCACAGTCTTCACCCTGAGCAGCATCTAAGAAAGGCACAGTGCTCAGCCTGTGTGATATACAAGCTCACTGTGGGGAACAAACGAGGTTATAATGGAAGATGACTTACTAATAATATTTAAATGATGTTCAGTCAACAGACAGTTACTCTTTTCTTTTAATACAGGCAACAAGTTGAATGAGAATGAATGGAGATCCATCATTTAACAAATACTTCCTCTTTCACTCTGACAATGAAAAAAATCCCTAACATTGCAGACAGCTGTTTTCTTCAGATTTACTTACTTTGTTTGGCTTTTATATATTGTCACCTTTAAGTACTTTGGACCAGTATTTTCCCTTCCTACTGCTTTTGCATTCCTAGAATATTTCCAATACAAGTTTTCTCTCCTACTTTCATGCTAATTAATAAATGGTGGAGTACTATATTGTGCAGTGTAAATGCACATTACCACTACTAACACTTTGCTATTTCTCTCAGTAATTAGCATGAGAGAATGAAGGGACAGACATTTTGCTAATGAATGCTCATACAGCACTTTGAACATGTAAGGCCCTACAGAAATATGAAGTACAGTGCTTCTGGTTCTTTCCCTCAAGCTTTAAGTCCATGTTTGACTGGGTTCATCTTTCCTCCTGTGGCTAAAAGCTTTCATTTACATAATGAATTTCAGCGATGCTTAATGATAAAAAAGAAAAGATTGAGATTGTGGAAGGACTGCAATTCATATTCCCAGGATACAGCTATATGAAAAAGCAACAATAAAATTAGCTATTACAATTTTTCAGTTTATACTAAAATAACTTGTGAGTGGAGCAACAGAAGTGACCTAATCCTAGTACTAGGTAGAATAAATAAAAAAACACAATTCTTTTAAGTATAATAAATAAAATCATGTGCATTTTAAGTAAAACAAATAAAATGAAAGGCTTTTGTTTTTTTAAGTAGGTTTAAAATATTTCCTAGAGCTGAGCTGGTGTAACTTGATGGTGCTCTTCTGATATAAAGGTAAGATGAATTCAGCTTGTATAGGTGGAATGCTGTGCTCCTTTGCAAATGTGCACTTTTATAAGGCTTGTTAAAATGTGATGGGGAAAAAGAAAAAGTGCAAGATTTCTGTTTTGTTTTTTTTTTTTGTTCAAAATTCAAAAGCAATTAGGATTTCATGGTGCTCACCTGAAGACATTTCATGATCTAGAAAGTGCTGAGCACTTTTCTGGTGTAAAAATACTCCATTTTTTTTCTCCTTTTGGACACCCAAAAGTAAGTGTGCAATTTTTTTCTTAGCTTCTTTCTCCTGCAGTTCATGGTGGTTGTCTCAGAGGATCTCATTTCTTCATTAAGTTTGTTCTAACTGTTTTGCAGAACTGAAAATTCAGACCCCATATATAATTTCTTTTCCAAAACAATAAAAGAATAATGGATGTTAAAACATAGGCAAAGTTCCTTAAAATTTAATAGTTATGGCATAATAAAAGGAAAATTGGATCTATGATAGGACAGAAACTTAAAAGAGCAATTTTCTGTCTGAGAAGAAAGCTGCCAAAGAAACTGTTTTTCAAGAAAATATACAGAAGTAAATCAGTTTAGTTTCTTTAGTTTTCATGCATACTTATTGGAAAATATGAAATTTGAGCACTTTGACAGGTGAAAAAAACCTTAATCTGTGTTTCAATACTATGACTTCAAAGAAATTATTTATTCAGAATTATTTATTCAGATTTTTATGCGGGACTATCTACTTCCTTATACTTTCCAATGTGATAGGCTAAAACATTTCAAGTAGTCATAAATTACCACAGCAATAATAATTCCTGTCAGCCTACATCGTCACTTGAACTCAAAATACTTGTATGTGTCCATTTTCATTAATGTTTCACTAACTTCTCTGACTGCTGGTATTCTCAGCAGTGTTCCACGTGACATCAGCGTTTTGCCAAATTTATTGACATCCTGATTTGCCAAATACAAAGTTTTCTGTTCCTGACATAATGAAAAAACATTATTTTTTACGCAGTAGGACATTTAGGTAATTTCACAGTCTCACAGTATTCCAGTCTGTGCTGTCCTCTGAACAGTCAGCTCTTAGAATACCTGGATCAATTGGGATGCATGCAAAGACAATATTCCATGTGAGGTTTTAGCATTCTTTTGTAAGAAGAGAAAGGAGAATTGACACTGACTTCAGTTTATGCAATGTATAGCTGAATAGTTTCAGTTATTTTCTCTGGTTTGGATAGCTTGGGGAAAATATGGTTCATATATCCATGGAGACAGTAACATTTCTGGTATTCTACTGATCAGCTCACATTAGAGATAACACGTATTTTCTTTTTATTTTTTTACCTTGTGATTATTGTCATGGTGACTTCCATCAGGCTCATTCTTGGCAGTATCACCTGAACAGTGTTTCTTTCTTTCATTATGTTGACTAGACTTCCTTTCCTGAATACTCATTCCTGCTTGAAGGAACTGAGATAGAAATATGAGGTGATTCTATCCTCACCACTGTTGGCATTCTCCTGAGAGCCATTTCCTACTCAGATGTTATGAAATTTTTATTGTTTACCCTGAATTTATGACTATTTCTTTCAGCTTTTACTTTCTGTCAGTAATTCCACCTATCTTTTCATTCAGCAGCCTAATTTTATGCAATTAATACAACTAACATGAGCTGTACTATAGGTCTTCTGGAATAAGTCAACTTTATATACATCAGAAGAGTAGACTACAACTTTTGCATTTCCCTTGTATTATAAAAATATTGGAATCTGGCTAAAGCAAAATTGTGATCTCAACAGAAAATATTTTATAGTTATTAGTAAAGTAGCTAAGAATTTTTTTTTTCTTTGATTCATAGAAACTTAAGAGGCAGCACCAACATTTTCTTGGACAAAACAGCAATAACTCTTCTGAGCTAGCAAGATCATCTGAGTTCTCTTATTATATGACTAAGGTGATATAGTGAAGTTTTATTGCTCAATTCCTATTGAATTCAGTCTAAGAAATATATTAATAAACTATTTCGAAGATTTACAGGTGGATATGACAAGCCCCTTTTCTGTGACCACGAAGCTCCGCTCTTCAGCTTTATCTTAGAAGATCTTTTTAAATCATTACCTTCTGCTGGGCCCTTGCATTTGTAAGAACTTCTGTGTTGTTTTTTTTTTCTGAAGCTGGATTATTTTGGTCCTTTCATTATGACTCATATCTGCATTTTCTTCCTGTGTCTCTGATAGCATTATTATAACTCATGTTTTAAGTAAGAATTGCACACAGTTCAAAAGCTTCTTTGTTTCCTTCTTGAATATGTCCCTTCAGATTTTATTGATACCCTTCTGGCTACATGATGTTCTAGTTACATAATTCCTCCTTGGGTAGTGTTTCAAAGGCTAACATCTTTTGTTCTGTAGTTTTCACAGAGTTTTTAAATAGTCTTATAAAGCTTTTTCATTCAATCCTACATTATCTTTACATTAAGATTCACTTTAATGCTTCTAATATACTAGTAACTAGTATTTTTTGCCTCCATTTTTACAGTTTAACTGTATCATCTGTATGCTTTAATATTTCTTACTTAGAATCTTTCTATGTGTTACTGATTATGAGTAACTGCTCTAGAAGAAACTTAGTATAATGTATTTTCTTCATTACTACAGCTGCATCAAGAATATCTAAGCAGGATAGGGGGAATTTTCTGCAAGCCTAGTAGCTCACAGATTGCTTGATAAACTGGTTGTGTTATTTTGAACCTGAAAAATCATCATGGTCTTGTGGGAAAAAGAAAAAAAAAAAGAATGCAGAAAAGTAAATTTTATCTGTTAAGTACAAACCTTCCTATTGGGTCTGACTGAGCTGGTATTAATTTTCCCCATAGCAGCCCTCCCAGTGCTGTGCTTTGCATTGAGACCTAGAAAGGGGCTGATAACACCCCCGTGTTGTGGCTACTGCTGAGCAGGGCTCCCACAGAACCTATATAGGAGCAAAAGCATAGAAATGGAGGAAAAACAAACAAAGGCACAAACAAAACAACAAAAAACACCAAAACAACGACAAAAAACCCCACAGCAACCCAATCCTCACCTCAAAAGATCGTTTATCTCTTTGTTTCAAGAACATTCAAGTACAGCCAGGCTGTCCCTTACAGAAGGCTGTATGATTTCTTTCAGAGCTTGAAAGTTTCTGCAGCCTGTTAAACAGCCTGTTGTGACTTTTAACTATCCTTATAGTTAGAAGCATGTTTTCCAGATCTATCCAAAATTCTCTTTGCTGTAAATGAAGCTCAGTACTTAATGTACTTCGCTCAAGGGACATAAAGAACAAATGATTGTGCTCATTAATAGCAACCTTTTATATTGGAAAATTCAGTTGCCTTCTTTTCCAGTCAGAGGCAAATTCCTTTAATCTGTCTTCACATATAAATTCTATAATTTTTTTAAAGTGATTTTGATGATGTCATTTGGATTATGCAGTTTCCCTAAATGCCATTGTGCAATCGATGTATAGTACCAAGCAGAGGCCTTTTCATTGCCAGTAGTGCTCATTAGCTACCTCTTAGTGCAATCTTGCTCTCCTTTGCTCATCTACCTAGCAGGTACTGTCTGTTTGGTATTATCATTAGAATCAGGACTTTTCAACTGATGATAATGGCAAACTGCAGAGATAATTTTGAACTCTGAGGCTGTCTTCCAAAGGCCCTGAGTCCTCTTCGTGACCACTGCAATTTTAACTTTTTCTCATCACTTTATTCCACTATCCTAGTTATTAGTGAAAATACTGAGCACTGACAGACAGAAAAGAAAGTATATCCATAGTGGTGGAGTAGCTAGATTCTGCTCTGCCACTTGCCTACTGATATTTACCACTTTTAGTGAGAGCCGTACTTGGTCTCGGACTACTTACTAAAATAAGGTGTTTGTTGGACAGAGCTCTCATTCCCGTTTTCCATCCCGATTTTTCTTTATAACAGGCCTCTGCAACTAGCTCAATAACTTCCCTGCATCCTGCTTGATGTGTAAGCAGAAGCTGGATATCACTTATGTTCCTTAGGACCTTCCTGGATGTTAACTAGTGAAAGAAAAATGAGCCTACATGTACTGAGGAGTTCTGTAATGGTTTCCCTCAGACTTCTGGCAGATTCACACCAAATTTATCAATTGACGTTGCCGATAGGAACACATGAGGTACATAAAAAGATTTCTGAAGTAATTGAAGTAATATTAGATCATGGCTAGAGATAATATTTAAAGATGTTCCTTTTCTCAGGTCAGCTCCAAGCAGTTTTCAAATACATTCTAAGAGATACCTTGTTCTGGATAAACATTTTTCATAGCTGTATTTAAATTGCTCACCTGGGTCAAACCCTTTTACAAAAATAAATATAGACCTATTTGCTGACTATATAGGTAATAAGTGATTTACAAGTCTTGGGGATACATTGATTTAGATGTTACTTAGCAAACCTAAAGAAAGGTAGAAATGTAAACCATAAAAACATATAACCCAAATGTCTAGAGATCCATTCTGTGGCACTAAAAAAAGGGATGCAAAATATGATCAGATTAGGGAAGGTACCTTTTTTCAGACACTATGTGGGAGCATAAATTACCATGAAAAAATGTGGAGTGATCAGCATACCCATGGTTAACAGTCAGACATGGAAAAAAAAGGCTAGGATATGATGGGTTCTTGGACATTATGCAGTTTATATTCAAATTTGTTTATTTGACACAATTTAGGAAGGCTGCTGACTAGTCTGGTGCCTGGCTGAGCTCAGCACATAGCTGAAGAGGAGTTAATTGGAACAAAATCCAAGTAAGAAAGAGGTTATGCCTGCAGGCAGAAGAAAACCCCTAGGGAGCCTTCCATCATATTCGCTTCTTCACTTGAAGACATGTCGCACAAATCATCAAAACAGCCTTTGGTTTCTAAACTCCCCTCTGAACCTAGACTTATAAATAGCAACCTATACATGAACACCAGGCTAAGAGACTTCTCACTTGTTGTTTGGTGTTGAAATGACCTTAATCATGTGCACCTTCCTTATCTCATGAATTAATTATCCTGATGAAGCTTACTGAAGCCTGAACACAATAAGTACCTACACCCACTGTTCTGCTCTTGCCACTAGCTCCTTAAAGAAAGAGCACTGAATTACATTTAATGTTGCACCTAGTGTTTTCTGACTAAGCAGGACCAGAGTTACTCTGACCTTCAGAATTTAACTGCCTGACTCCAGAAGAAAGGAGGTAAGTCATCATGATTTTGTGTATTAGAATAACACAATGGCATTCACTACTTTGAGAAACTGAGAAAGACCATAAGATTCACCACTTTCTAGTCCAAATGCAAAGTCCAGTACTCTGAGGTTTTTCTATGATAAACCAAGTTGAAGCTATATAAATATTTAAGTGAAATTGACCTAAAAAAATCAGATTTTATATAAGTTATTTATACAGAAAAATAATGGACTTTTTTCCCTCTGGAAAATGAGAATTATGATTAATGGTGATTTATGTTAGGTTTGTGGTAAAAATTTTCAGGAAGACCTAAGAAGAATGAAAGAGAAAAAAAAAAAGGCCAGTTCAGGTTCACTCCACATGTTGTTACTTGATCATCAACTCATTTAAAAGCTAATGGTTTATGGCACTTTTTTTTTTCCCCTGGGCATTTCCAACAAAAGCAAAAGTTTATATCTGCATGATTAAGTTTTAATGCTATACCAGAGATATGGAGCTGATCTCCCTTCCACTCCCACCCAAGTGGTTGTCCTGTTAGAATGGGATATTGGATGCCCAGTACAAAGCCAACATTTCTGTTATGCTTCTGAAGTCTTCTTCTTCCTTACAAGAACAATCAATTGGAATGTAAAAGATACCGAGTTATTTGCATAGCTTATGCTGAAGCTATTCATATAAAATTGTTTATGGACTAATATTAAAAAGCAGTGAGAAAAATAGCTCACAGGGCCTCTTTTGAATTAGGTAAGTGAAGAAGATAGGACTAGACTGCTTAATTAAATTTTCTAGGGACACTTCATCAGAGTAATTTCACTTTTGCATGAATGAAAAACACTGGTTTAGAACTACCAGAATGAACTATTTCAATATTTCATTTTCTACCCTTTTATCTTTAAGCCATCCAGAACTATTGCTTGAATTCCTCATAACCAGCAGTGTTGTATTTTGTTGTGTTTATTTAACCAGTTAGACAGTATAAGCTCTGTTAACAAATAATTTGCTGATGACTATACTTGAGGGATTCTGAGTCTCTGTCCTAGTGGTTCTTCAGAGGTATCCTCAATACTTCTGAGGTGAGGACCTCCAAAATGCTACCCCAACTAATGTTTTCTACTGTGACAGCAGTAAATCGGCACCCCTGGTATTATGATGTCAAGATCAGAAAAAGAAAGATTTTTCTTCATTCAGTTTTCAAGTATTTTTTCTCCTCTGTAAAAATGTTCTTAATGAGTAAATAGACAGTTTTATTTAAAAAACACTGTCCAAGCTGTTATATATCTTGATTTAGAAGCTCCAGGAACCTAAAATAGATTTAGGTAGATTTCAATTTTGTTATTGCCTGTCTGCCCCCAAAGCAGAGTTATTCAGGAAGGAATATATCACATGACCATCCATGGGAATGAGAGGAGAGCTTGTGGTCATATTTTCAACAGCATCTTTTCAGAAACCTGAGTTAGTTAATGGACAAGGGAAGAATGGTCAATTTCCCAAATGGAAGGGAAGCTTAACTTAAAAGTGAGCAAAAAAGAACTGCTTTTAACTGTATCCTCACTGGAATCTGTAGTAGAAGTCTTGGAAACACTTGTGAGCAAAACCCTCTTCTTACTTCCAGAAACAGAAGAGAGTTGTGGGAAGCATGCCCTGAACATGAAAACCCCAGAGCTCACTTCAACCATAAGCAGTCAATTAATATTCCTGGCAGCAATGTGGCAGTTGTTCCCTCTTGTTAGCCTTTTAAACCAGCCTTTGTGCAGGAAAAAAAGAGAAACCCAAAAAACAAACAACTAGAAAATGAAAAAGAAATAGGTCTGAGCCATTGCTAGAGACCAAAATTCCAGCTTTTCAAGGAGGGAGAATGGTTTTGTATGGGAAAGGCACTAAATGCCATCTGCTTCAGGAAACAGTTTTGTTAAAGCAATTTGTATATAATAGTTAATGTTGTAAAGGTTAACTATCTCCCCTTTAACCTCTCTCTCCAGCTATTGCAAGAATCAGTGTTCAGGTCACCTGCTTCTATCTCAGTCTTGCTGAATCAGTGACCCACAAACCTAACACCTCCTCTAGGGTGAAAAATGCATAAACTTATTCTTTAATGTATATCCTTAGGGTATATGCTTATTTTAAGTCACTCTGCTGCCCTGCTGCCTGTTAACATTAGCAAAGATTGCTATACCTTTCCCTATTTAGTTTAGAGTGTAATGAAGGCTTTATTCTGACACAGAAATGTCCTTTTTGCTACTGTGCTTTAAAGAGTATCAACATGTGCAAGTGAAAGCATACAGATAAATAGTGCAGCTTTAATAATGTTTTAAGTTATTAAGAAGGTAAAATCTCACTGTATGCTCTGGGAATACTCACAACACACCGTGAGTTTGAATGGCTTGGGATAGTTTTGGGAATACTTTATAATAATTTTATAAGATCAAGAACCTCAAACATTTTTTTGATAATTTTTTTTTTTTTAAAGCTTACCATCTATTTTATGGATCACCCTGTTTTAATTTCTTTAATATCCTACATGAGCATATGGTACCAGGAAGCATGCCAAATAACTTTCATGTCAATTTTAGATGTTCTGCCTTGGAACTTAAAAATTTCTGATGTTATCAGTCTGTTTAGAGAGTCTACTCTTCCATTCACCAAACCATTCTTTTGAGTCATCATATCAAGTATAGAATTGTTGTGAACAATTGTTAAAGAATTCTGTGCAGTGCTTGGAGTTGACTGTGTCTCTTTAGAGACTTATATGTCCCCAGGTCCTGTCATTTTCAGGAGAGACTGGTGCTGTTTCAAAGCCACCAATTTGTACTTTCTGCCTGACTTAATTCATATGGAGACACTCACATACACAACAAATTTTTTTCTGAGGACAAAAGAAAAACAGGGAAACAAGGCTTGGGTCCAAATACTCTAAAATCCAGGTAGATTACAAAGTTCATGTCATTCTGACAGAAAGAAAGACACCATGTTAAGTCAACTGAAGTTTAAGATTTATTGATGTCATTTTTCTGCCAGCTCCAGGTCAATAGTAATTATTTACTTTTGAATTTAGACCTTATCCTGTTCATATTTGTTCATGTTAAAGATCACAAATGACTTACAGGTAGACTCTTTGGTTATCAGAAATTAATAGCTGAGCATGCTATTAAATACAACATCAACAACCCAGCTGCCTGGTCAACTTTGTCACACTTTCATTTCCTCTTCTGACATTCTGTCTCTTTAAGCCGTTTTATTTTCATCTGGTATTGAGGCAAAGTATTGTCCAATTTGTTGCCAATGTTGCAAATAGTTTTAAAAGAGGAGTTCATTGTAACCTATTTTCAGTGTATAATTGATCAAAACCATTAAATAATGGTGTTTAATCAGATGAGATGCAATTATCAGTCATCTGGTAAATTGAGAGCTTTCTACTTTATAATTCAACCAGTTTTGGTTGAAAAAAAAGTAGATTCCTAAAGGAGTTTTAAATATCATTGGAGGACATCTGGTAAGTTAAGACTATTTTAAGACTTGCTTGGAGAACAGCATTTTTTTCTGATCCTAATCTCTTCTGGAAATCTATACAACCCTTGACTTTATTAGTGTGCATAATTTCCTAAAGCATTTCCTGCTTGATATGTTGTATCTATTGATTGACCAGCAGTTCCTGAGTTTCATCAAGAGATGATGTATTAACTGCAAGGTTTAAATGAAAAGAAAAATTTAGTAACTTTCAAGTTTCTGCTACATCTGGATTCTTCACTGTGTAAATTGGAACCAACAGCCAGAACAGAGTAGAAAAGATGTGTCATTATAATTTCTTTTACAAAGGACAAAGCTTTCTTTTAAACAAAGCCCCTAAAACTGCAGGTCTGTCAGAAAATAAGGTTCATTGCTTTTTCTATTGCCTGTAAAGTGCCAGGAGAGATCCAAACAAATAGCAGTAAATGTGAAAAAGGGCCAGTCTGTTCTCCTTACCTTACTGGACTGCCACAACAGCCTGCGATATGTTTTAGCATTGGAATATACAAGCTTTATATTTGATTGGAGGAGGAGTACCTTTTAACCAAAATATCTGTAGACCTCCCTTAATTGTAAAAACAAGTAAATGGATAGAGTCTTTGAAAATATTTCAAATACGTAGCTATTCCACTTGTCAGGCAGAGTGCAAGTTGTGACCAATAGAGGTCACAGAGCATATTTCTGAACCACATCATGGAGTATGTTGTAACAAAGGTCTCAGGCATCAGAAACTTAATGGACATGGTAATGTCCCGTGCTCCCAGATGAAGATCAGAAATCCATTGAAACGCCTATCTGAAAAAAACTAGGGGGAAATCTATTGTAGATCAAGGTCCTCGGAGGTATTTTGGCCTTGCAATGCCCTATTCCTAGGTGTCTTGTTGCCAGAAAGTACATGCCCTAGCCAAGATTTTTCAGAAGGCGACTGCCTTAGGCAAGCCAGGGTTGAACTGCAGGGAAAGAACAGGTCTATCATTTGTCTGGCCCTGGTAAGGCAGTAATCCTCTCTTGTTTTCACAATTACAGCTTAGATATATAACTTTTCTGAGGTAACAAAATCAGATGTTTGTCAGTGCTTTAGAAAGATTCTGTCTTTAGATATATTCAATACCTGCTATTGATTTAGGCCACTGGCAAGAGTGATTTGGAGGATTTTCTAAGCTTCAGGTTGAGCTGAATTCTGGGCAGCTTACTTATCTTGCAGGCAGTACTGAATTTGCAGATGCCTGACAGCAGAAACATGACTTTAAGCAGAAATAAATAGGTGGCACTAATTACAGGGTTTGTGGTAGAAACTTGGTATTTAGGTAGATGTACACCCAAGTATGCGTAAAATTACTCAAGGGACAATGAAATATGTTATAGAGGAATTGGCTGCTTGTTTAATAGCCAGTTCTGCTGCCTTTATTGTAAAGGATGCAACTGCCATGAAATATATTTTTCCAGCCCCAATTTATCATGCCAAAAGAATCCTTCTAAGTGAGGAAAAGGAAAAGTAGAAAAGGTTGGGAGAAAATGAAGATGTTTTCAGAGCTGGATGCTAAGCTAGCTTCCTAAACATCCCAAATGTAGCTCTTTTCAGTCAAATAGGGCAGAAGAGAGACAATTGTGTGTTGGTAATAGCTGCAAAACACTTGGTTTAATGCTTAGATACCTAAGAAGTGAGGGATATTACAGACACTTTCATCTAGTCTGGAAAGAAGCCTATAACTTTCTGTCTTTGAGAGATACCTTTCAGAAATATGCAAACAATTCCCCTTGGATACCAAGCTTTTCTCTGTCAAATTCAAGTTCAAGACGGAGGAGTATTCCATTTGATTTTTTCTCCAAGTGAGGGTTTGCTGATATACTCTATACAGGTGACTTCTTCCCCTAATCAAGAATTTCATTTGGAGATCACACATCTACTTCTAACTATTGTTTCTCACTAGGCCTTGTTCACTTGGGTTTCTTTTGTGCTCCCTGAGGATCTTGCCAGGCCTTGTTCACTTGGGTTTCTTTTGTGCTCCCTGAAGGTCTTGGGTGGACTTATTGTTCAGCAAACAGATGGATCTATAATTCCAGCAGGAATTTAGTCTACGATTACTAAGTGTCACAGTATCATGGCAGTGTACTGATTGAAATACATAACTCTCAATTAAGCTCATAGAATATACATGTAAGAGCGCAGCAAGAGCTAGCAGCTC
The DNA here is from genome assembly GCA_013399075.1 of Chloroceryle aenea. Classification (NCBI taxonomy): domain Eukaryota; kingdom Metazoa; phylum Chordata; class Aves; order Coraciiformes; family Cerylidae; genus Chloroceryle; species Chloroceryle aenea. Next base: position 187,975 of record VWZY01005704.1, on the reverse strand, counting down.
CCTGAGGGACAGGAAACTAGAGCCTGAGGGTAACCCCATCACAGGCTGTGCCCTCTCCAAGGGGGACAGCCCCACATGGCCTGCACAGGGTGGGCAGCAGCAGGTGCTGGTAACAGGGTCATTGACAACTCCAGGCATGGCAAGTGCTGAGCTCTGGCCAGGGGCCAGCCAGGAGCACCAGTGAGGGGCAAAAGGATATGAGCACCTAAAGGTTCACCCAGGAGTTGAGGCATCTGTAAAGGAGAGTCAAGGTCCTTCCAGAAGGCAGGACCAGAGAGAGGGCTGGAGACTGGCACTCCATACTGATGAACCCAACACAGGCTGAAACAGGGCTTCTGGGCCTGTGAGCAGTAGGCCTGTCTGGCCAGGGCCTTGCAGTGTCCTCAGGGCACAACAGGGCCTGGTAGCGCCCTCAGAGACCTGATGATATGTGTAAGGATATATGTACAAAGTCCATAAATGTTTAGGGATAAATATTTTGCTGTCAAAGGAGGAAGCAGATACCTAGATATAAGGCTCAGAAAAATCCATATGCTCACTAGGGAGTCATCTAGGCTAACTGCTAGGAAATAACATGGACAGAGTCTGATTGATTATATCCAAAAACTTCACAGAATCACAGAATGTGAGGAGTTGGAAGGGCTTCCAGAGATCGAGTTCAACCCCCCCGCCAGAGCAGGACAAAACTAAGACAGAACACGCAGAAATGCATCCAGGCAGGTTTTGAAAGTCTTGAGAGAAGGAAACCCCACAATCTCTGGGGGAGTCTGTTCCAGTGCTCTGTAACCCTTGCAGTAAAGGAGTTCTTCCTCAATTTGAGGTGGAACTTCCCATACTCAAGCTTGAATCCATTGCCCCTCGATCCTATCACAAGGCACAAGTGAAAAGAGGTGGTTCCTGCCTTCTTGATGCCCAGCTTTCATATATTTATACATATTAATTAGATACCCTCTCAGTCTTTTCTTCTCCAGACTAAAAAGCCCCAGGTATCTCAGCCTTTCCTCGTAATGCAGGTGTTTCAGTCCCTTAATCATTCTCATAACCCTTCATTGGATACTCTCAAGTAGGTCTCTGTCCTTCTTGAACTGGGGAGCCCAGATCTGGATGCAATACTCCACATGAGATCTCACTAGGGCAGAGTAGATGGAGAGGAGAACCTCCCTCGATCTACTGGGCACACTCTTCTTAATGGACCCAGGGATTCTATTGGCCCTCTTTGCCACAAGGGCCCATTGTTCTCCCATGGAGAACTTGTTGCCGACCAGGACTCCAAAGTCCTTTTCCACAGATCTACCCTCCAGCAGATCACCTTCTAACCTGTACTGGTGCATTTTATTGTTCCTTCCCAGGTGCAGGACTCTGCACTTTCTCTTGTTAAACCTTTTTGGATTCCTCTTTCCTCAGCTTTCCAGTCTGTCCAAATCTTGCTGAATGGCCACACGGCCTTCAGGCGAATCAGTCAAAATTTGAATTGTCAGAACTTGACAACTAGCTTTTAGAGAGAAGTCCTTCTAGCTGCATAACAATATTCCCACTTTGGTTAATGGACAGTCTTTCTAGACATTTCTCATAATTAAAAGTTTGGTTTCCCTTATTCTACTAATTTTAATCTTAATTTCAGCTGTCTGAAGCTTGTTTTTACACATGAGTTGACTCTACATCTCTTTGAGGTATATCATGGTGTGGCAAAGTCTCTCTTGTTAATCATCTCTACAGTGAAGAGGATGCTAATGAGAATCTGGAGCCCTGGTGACTCTGCTAATTATCTGCCCACAGAGTCATTGTTATTTTGTGGCAAAGCAAGTGTTTTAGAATGTATAAAGCAGACCAGCGTAAGAATTAGTACGTTGCTCCATGTGCTGCCTTGCCTTCAAGGAAGGAGGATGTGAGAAGCTGAAGTACAAACTCATACTCAAAGATTAAAGAAAGGAATTTCATCTGATCTTCCATATTTCATATACAAATGCTGATTACTTATTGAGAAGTAGCTTCTTGGCATTATTTATGCAGGATCAGAAGCTCTGAGCACACCTACTGAAGCAGAACATGTAGGTTAGTGAAATAATAAGAATGTTTGTTTTGCAAGTCAGTCTCAAACTTCGCTGTAAACCAAGCATTATATCTGTTCAGTCAATCACAGCTCAAACAGAAATTTTGAATAGAATCATAGAAAATAGAATCATTTAGGTTGCAAAAGACCTTTAAGATCATCAAATCCAACTGTTAACCCAGCATTTCCAGGTCACCACTAAAGCATGTCCCTGAGCACCACATCTACACATCTTTTAGATACCTCCCTGGATGGTAGGTCAACCACTCCCCTGGTTCTAGTGCTTGAGAACCCTTTCTGGGAATAAATTTTTCCTAATATCAAACCTAAACATCCCCTGGTGCAACCTGGGGCTGTTTCCTCTTGTCCTGTCACTTGTTACATGGGAAAACAGACTGACCTCCACCTCACTACAACTCCTTTGTTACTACTTTCAGGTAGTTGTAGAAAGTGATAAGGTCCCTCTTGAGCATCCTTTTCTCCAGGCTAAACAACATGACTTCACTCAGCTACTCTTTATAAGACTTGTGCTCTACACCCTTCTCCATCTTTGTTCCCTGTCTTTGGACATGGTCCAGCACCAAAATGGTCTGTTTATAGTGAGGGCCCCAAACTCAAGCCAGTATTTGAGGTACAGCCTCACCAGTGCTGAGTACAGGGGGACAATCACTTTCCTAGTCTTGCTGGCCACACTATTTCTGATGCAACCAGGATGGTGTTGGCATTTTTGGCCACCTGGGCACACTGCTGGCTCATATTCAGTTATCTGTCGACAAATATCTCCAGGTCCTTTTCTGCTGGGCAGCTTTCCAGCCACTCTTCCCTAAGCTTATTTAGGACTGTACGTGGCAAATAAGTTGGATTTCATAATTGCCAGTGGCACCTAACAAGACAAATACACATTCAAGTCCACTTTGCAAATCTTGCCCTCTGTGCCTTTCTAGTTCTTCATCATTGCCAGTGAAACAATAGCTACTGTCATCAATCCAATTTATAATCAATCTAGTGGTGTAGATTTGCTTGAATGAACAAGAAGGTTAGTTTTAATTTAAAGTAAAACTAAAAATAGCAGAGTAGGGTTGCTGCTAAATTGCCTCTACAACACCAATCAAATAAAGGCAGTTAAAAAAAACCCAACGTTTTAAAAAACACATTTGGAACCATTTGGAATGCACAGATGTTGAAGTCATACAATGCTGATCAGCTAGAACTTAGGCACTGAGGTTTAAAAGTGTAAAACCCTTCTGCTGTGAGTGATTATTGAACAGTACATCTGGCTCCTGAAAGAAAAGTTAAGTTTTATATCGTATAAATGACATAATGGCTTGTTATTAATTAGATGCATTATTGTTGAAGAGGCTGTCTTTATAGACTACAGTTCTTCTGTGCACTCTTCTAGACACACTAAAAATACATAACAAATGTTACTATCTTCCCAAATAAGTGTCTCTCTGCATATATTGGAGCCAGAACAACTTCCCCACCTTGTCTGGAATTAGGAACTGATTTTGTTTGACACACACTGAAAGGAACTACATTATAGTATTGGCCCTGGTAGAGTTAGATAATGGTTGGACTTGAGCTTAAAGGTCTTTTCTAACCATAGTGATTCTGTCATTCTGTGAAAACCAGTATGACTTTCCTCTAGGTTTTAAAGGTCAACTACTGCAGCTCTTCACCTCTAAAATCTGAAATGAACCATCAGGCATAGGAGGAGACAGAAAGGTGAAATTTTTTACATTTGTAATTTTTAAACTTCTTCCATCAGTTTTTGGTTTTCTCTTCCATATGTGTAGCTTTTCCTCCTTTCTATTCCTGAGAACAGAGTTACTTCTGGGGTCATTCTCTACTTAAATCAAAGTTATTAATTGCACAACTGGCAAAACAGTGTGCACCTGAGTTAAATCTTACAAAGGTGGGGCACTCTTGGAGCTATTAGTGTCACAGGAATAAACAGACCAGGAGTTACTCTTAATTTTCGGTTCCGCGCTAACCTCTTAATTATTTTTGTACTTAGAAAAAAAAAAAAGTTATGTGTCACTAGAATGATGTTATCTGGTGATACAGCAAGAGTGGAATTCTTGTTTCTAACAGCCTCCAATGCAACTCTCTTTTTTAAAAAATTATATTAATTTTTTACATCCACAAATTCCAATGGCTATGAGTGCTATACTTTTTGTGCCTTATAGGTATGTCCTACATCTCATTGTGTTTGTTACTGTTTCAAAGATTCCTGACCACTAATTAGGAAAACAAAACACTAGAAAACCCTATCTTTTCTGAATCAATCTTACCACTTCAACCAGTCAGCTAATTAGAAACATTTGCAGAATATAGAATAGAATGCATAGAGGGTTTTAAGCCATAATTTTATGGTTCTTTTAATCACAGGCAGGAAAAGATCTGCTATTTCTTTTGCCAAATGGAAAAAGAAAAAAAGCTATCCTGTGAGCATTAAAATGCAAGGAAGGAAGGAAGGTATAATGTAATGTAAAAAACAGCTCACTTTTCTGGCAATTTTTTACTGAAGAAGTGAAAATGCTAATTGAAAACTATTTCCTATTTTTCAGGAAGGAGGTGTCAGATTTTTTTTGTAACTGTATTGGGTACCCAGGTGTCCAGATGCTAGTTGTAGAGAGGATTGCAAGGCTGGCCTCTGTGAGGAAGGCCAGGGACTGCCACCTGCCAGACAGCAGACATAATACCCATTCCCCATCCACTTTGTACTGTTTAGGATGGGGTGAGGGCAAAGAGTTGAGAGAGAAGGACTGCAGTTAAGCCTAAGAATCAAGGGGTGGAGAATTTATTTTTCTTCATATTTCACCATCCATATCTACTGTCAATAAATTACATTAATTTTCCCAAGTCAAACCTGTTTTGTCTGTTACAGTAGCTGGTACAGATATCCCCATTTTTGCCAAAACCCATGAGGTTTTTCATCTTTTCTCCTCCTGTCGTGCTGAATAGAAGAAGAGAGAAAGAGTCTGGCAGGTGACCAAGGTCAACCCACCACAGTAACAAAACTGAGTTTTGAAAAAACTATGCTATGAAATTCTTGAAACAGAAATGCCTTAATTTACTTGAAAGCATAATTTTGTGTGAAGATGAGTTCTATTGTTATTATGGGACACAACATTTTATATCTAAAATTCTCAGCCTGTTCAAATTTCTTATTGAAAGAGTGCTATTTCCACAATGATTGAATCATAGGCACTGAATTTTTGAGCATTAGTTTCATAATGTATATTTAAGCTTATATTCTGTGAGTATCCAGCTGTATTCATACAATCTTGTTCTCCTACTCTCTACATCCTCTGTCATATGGAGATCTGCATGAAATGGTTGCTAACTGTTCTGAATTTGCTTAGTATGTGTTAGCCTTTTAAGGGTTTTCCAAGACTGTTAGTGATGTTTAAAAGCTGTTGTTTGGAAACCACCCGAATATATATCAGTAGTATGCACTTTTATTGGTTACATATTTTTTAAAGAGAGTTATATTTCCAGTCTACATTTTATTTATATTACTTATACTGCCTGTACTGCATAAAGTGTGAAAAAGTAAACAGCACACGGCAAGTTTTATAGTTACAGAAATGCCTCTCCTGACCAAAAAAATCACTTTTGTCATCTTTGCCAAGGATAGCCCACAGTTTGGTGGTCCTTTGGGACTATGACGAGCTCCTCAGGTTGAACAAAACCTTCTGCTCAGATTTTCCACATCCAGTGTAGGAAATAGCTAACTGCACCTTACCTCCCAGGCATCTCTCAGAGGTTTCAGCAAAACTGATTTATCTATGCATAGCAATATAGAAGTAAACGATTTCTTCTTGGATCAGGGGCACTCCCCTGAGACTGCCTGGATCCAGGGAGCTCTAGGTTAATTTGTGGAGCCTAAGGTAACACATAAAAGATGTGAACAGCCCTGGAAGATGGGGCCTAAGCATCCATACAGAATAAGCATATGCTGAGTTTGGAGGTGTTGCATCACACTTCATATACTTATCTATATGACTTGGAATCCAAGTCATACTGTTTTCAGAAAGTTCCCTTACAATTTGAATGCTACATTTAATTTTATCTCAAATGCTTTCTACTTTAAAATTCTAAGTGCTTTCAGAAAGCAGTCTTCAAATAATATTTTATATTCACATTTTTGATAATATAGTCTCTGCTTTTACACACAAAAAAAGTAATTTTATGCTAAGTGTGAAGCATAAGCAAAATTGTTGTCATCAATGTTTCCACCAGGATAGAGGGGAGGCTGTTTGACATTATAAGTCATGAGAGGGCAGATTGTTTCCCAGTATTGAATGTCTGTCAATATTTTCCATGAGAAGTAACTGAGTCTTTAACACTGTAAAAATGGTTATAATTATGTCTGAGACTTGAGAAATGCATAGAACAAAGGGCAAAATTCAACTGCATAAAGTTCAGTTTGATTTGGTTTTCACTCACCTGTGCAAAACAAACAAACAAGACATTTTAGTATTTGTTCCAAGTGAGATTGCATAACATCCCATGTATGTGTCAGGTGCTGCATGTGAAAATACAGGTTTGGCCACCTGGAATTTATTTGTTAAATTGCCTTGTGAACCCTGGGACAAGGCTGTAATTCCCTCGACAGACCTATGCAACAAAGAGGCTGAAGGAGCTCACTCTCTTTCCCTGCCAGGCTGGCCTTACTGCAGTTGTTACAGCACAGGCTGTGCAGAAAGCTTCTCCCTGGGGTGCTACTCAAGGTGGTGAGGCTGTAGTACCCTGCAGCTACATTGGGAAGTAAGTGATATTAGGTTTACTCCTGCTGAAGCAGGAACAAATGGAAAGTAAATGTGACTTTGGTCACAAACTCTCTGCAGTTTGTTACAAACTGAAAATTGAACCCTAAGTGTTTAGAATCAAATACTGACTTGGAAGTTATACTTTTTGGATGAATGACACCCATACCTCTGCAGGTGATATATTGTTCAGTCTGTTTTGACTGCAGAGTGAAGAAGACAGAAACCTACTGATTTAGGGAATTAAGACTATTTCCACAGACAAAGGGTGTGAGAATTTATTTTTACATGAAAGCTCTCATTCTGAGGAAAATGGCAACATCTGTAAAAAGATGTTTATGGAGTTTATTACTGTTGCCTTCAGTGAATATTGACTTGGTATTTAGTGATTCAGAATATAGGGTTTGTATAGGCTGTTTCATGAAAGCTGATAGAGAAACCCAGATTTTTAAATGTGATGCAATTTATGGACTGAAATTCTGAAGTTCTACAGCTCCACTGGGAGGGGAAAGAGCGTGAACCAGAAACTGATAGGTTAATGTATCTTGAAACAATTAATGGATCTTGCAACTGTGTTAATTATCATAATGAACAGACATCAGGAGTACCCTCCACTGCATTTTATATGCTTCTTACCTGAAACCTAAGAGGTAAATTATTTTACTTCTTAACTAAAAGATAATCTTTACTTGACTATACCTCTTTGTTTAACTTTACTCTTAAGTAAAACATAAAATATTTTGGTGTCAGTTGTGTGGAGCCTGGAGAGTTCAAACCACATGTTAAAGAGAAATTCTGGTGTATACAGCCCATCACTTTTTGAGAAACTGGCACTTTCAAAGCCAAATCAAACACTCAGAAATATGAGTCTTTATAAATAATTGTGTACCTACTATTGATTTCTTGCAGTCTTGATTTTTTTCTCTTTTAATCATAGAATAGTTGACAACCTCAGATCCTTTAGCCTTTCCTCATAAGAGATATGCTCCAAACCCTTTACTAGCTTAGCAGCCCACCTATGGACCCTCTCTGACACCTCAACATCTTTCTTGTAGAGAAGGGCCCAAAACTGGACACAGTATTTGGGGTGCTGTCTCACCAAGGCCAAGTACAGAGGAATGATCCCCTCCCTGCTCCTGCTGACTACACTATTCATGATACAGGCCAGGATGCCATTGGCCTTCTTGGCCACCTGGGCACACTGCTGGCTCATGTTCAGCCTGCTGACAATTAACACCCCCAGGGCCTTCTCTGTCTGGCAGCTTTCCAGCCACTCCTCCCCAAGCCTGTAGCATTGCATGTTGTGACCCAAATACAGGATTTGGCAATTGGCCTTGTTGAATGTCTTCCCATTGGCCTTGGCCTATTGCTCCAACCTGTCCAGATCCCTCTGTAGAGCTTCCCTACCCTGAAGCAGATCAAAACTTCCACCCAGCTTGGTGTCATCTGCAAACTTGCTAAGGGTGTACTCTATCCCCTTATCTAAGTCTTTGATGAAGATGTAAAATAGGAGTCGCCCCAGTACTGAGTCCTGGGGAACACCACTCTTGACTGGCCACCAACTGGACTTAACTCCTTTGACCACAACTCTTTGGACTCATCCATATAACCGTTTTTTCACTCTGGAAAGCATATGATCATCCAAGCCAAGCACAGTCAGTTTCTCTGGTAGAACCCTGTGGGAAACAGTGTCAAATGCCTTACTAAAGTGAAGATAGACAACATCCACAGCCTTAATTTCATCCAACAATCAGGTCACCCTGTTATGGAAGGAGACCAGATTTGTTAAACATGAACCTGCCCTTCATAAACCCTTGCTGACTGGGCTTGATCACCTGGTTGTCCTGCATGTGCTGCATAATGGAACACAAGATGATCTGCTCCATCAGCTTCCCTGGTACTGAAGTCAAACTGACAGGCCTGTAGTTCCCTGGGTCATCCTTCCATCCCTTCTTCTATATGGGTGTTATATTGGCTGACCTCCAATCTGTTGGTACCTCCCCAGCCAGGAATGCTCTGCGTGTGTGTAGGGCACACGCTCACTCACCATTTCTAGGCTATCTACTGATAACATGAAAATGGAGTCTGGAGAGAGCACAGCTAGGGGTTTACAGATGCCAGGCTCCCAGCTGTTTGTGGGCTTTGAAGGTTCTGCACTCTGAAGTAAGGTGGAATCCCAGATCACCCCACCTAGTGTTTGCTATAGAAAGGGGTGACAGGGAATAAGCTTGAGCACGTGTGCACTGATTACCCAGATACCCAACTGTTGTTTTGTTTCCTGTTTCCAATTAGGTTTGCTCTGATTAAGTCTTGCTAATACAATTTCTAGATGCAGTCCTGTGGGGCTGCAAATAGAGGAGCTACTGTCAGGCAGCACTGAGAGACGGCTGCTCTGCAAGGGACACGTAATGGGGAGCCAAGGGTGAGAGCAAGGCAGAGGGGGCAGTGGCCTCAACAACCGGAGCCTGCTCCCACAGTACCCATACAAGAAAAGTAGGGCAATGATAGTCAGGGCCAGACACTACCCAGTGATTGCTGGACAAGCCTGTAAGTGACAAGGCAGGTTTGAAGCTAAAGGATGACAAGTTGGTCAGTCAGAGCAAGATTGGCAAGGTCTCCAGCCCAGCAGGTGAATCCCAGGTTTCCCAGCCAGGCTGCAGCAGAGTTGGCCTGAGCACAGGCAGCCAGAGCCTGAGGAGAGGGTGGCAGAACTGGGTGCTCCATTCAGGGCCTTGACACAGATCTCAAAAGGGAGTACAGACAAAACACTAGCAGTCCAGGCTTTTTTTGCCTTAGTCAATCCTCCAGCTTTCTCTCAACAGCATTGTATGCTCAAGCAACCCATCAAGCCTCATGCCCCCCGTTTTCTGAAAAAAATACTAATTTTGTCAAATAGAGCACAAAGGACCCAGGGGAAATTCAAGGCAGAGTGCTTTTCAGTACACACATGGGCAATTTGCTTTACACAAGACTAGTTTTAGCAAGCGTGAATGGGAATCAGTTCTTGACACATGATTTCAGGGTCATGAATCAGTCCTCTTCTATTTAGCTGAATTGACTAGGTCTAGTTCCTTGGTGGTGTGGCACATGAGCTGTCATGAAACCAGGAAAAACTTGTAACTCATTCTGCCTGCACTCATTCAGATGGCTTTCCTAATCAATACTGTTTTGTTGAGAAGTTTTAAATTTTAAAATTTGATTCTTCAGAAAATTCAGACCAGGTGATATTTTATGCTTGTAAGAATTGCAGAACTTCAGTGAAATCTGAAATTAGTTATTCATCTATCATTACATCTGCATGGTACAGCTTCTCCTAGCATACAACTTTAATTCACCTGACTCTGTGGGTTCACCAGGCTTCTTTTACATCCATCTCCTGACAAAAGCACATCTAAGCCATTCTCTGTGTTGCAAGCCCAAAAACTTTACAGGTGATGGTACTGACAGGATAATTCTATTCTTCTTGCCAGCTTACATCAGACAAAAAGCATGGTTCCTAATGTGGAAACACGTGAATTATTCAATGTGTATCACAAGGGCACTAGCCATTTTAATAACATTATTATCACATGTCTGAAACAGAATTATTTTCTGAGCAATGGGTGCCCTTAAAAAGTAAATGGAAATTTCAGTTTTCTGGGCTGGAGAAGCTTATGGCATTCCACAATAGATTGGATTGAAGTGAATGGAATAAGGTCATGTTTCTTCTTTTTCCCAATTCTTCAAGCCGTCTGTAACATTATAGCCACATAACATAGCTATTCCTTTATATTTCTGACTGCAAAAGCTCAAATTGTCTCTGATTCTCTGTTTGCAGTCTGTACATACATATGATTGAAAGTAATTTGATTGTGTTTTGAGTTGTCCAATGCACCAAAACACAAAAAATATATTTCTAAGATGCATTCATTCCTGAATGTCTGATGACTTTTAATGAAAAATTTTATTACCTGATAAAAACATTAACTTCAGGTATGTATATTTATTTATTTTCATGAGGAATGAATAAGTCAGGCTGGGATTCCTTACTGCTCAGGCTCCTGCCTCCAACAATGGCCAATACTAAATACTGGAAGAATAGCGAAGTGAGTGGTACAAGATCAGGGCAATCAGATAATGATACTTTACTGAGAGATTCCACTTCAGCAATTTGTAACAGGAGTGAGAGTTACTGCTTGAAGTGACAGATATTGGGTTTTGTATTTAATAATCCTGATGGATTTTCTGCTATTATTTTGTCATAAAGATTTTGCTTTTGCAGAATCCTTTAGTAAAAATATAACCAACTATTCATTGTGTGAATAAATACTTTTTCTTATTTTTAACCTGAAATAAAATGGTTCAATTAGATATTTATGGATCTATGATTAGAAAAGACAGAGAGTAATTGCTCCCTGTTCATTCTTTTCTCCATGCCACTCACTACGCTATACTCCAAGTGCTAAGTGTTGCTTTCCTTACATTCCCATTGAAACTACCAAGGATTTGATGGAAATAGGTCAAAATCAGGATCTTCTGAAATCTTGGGTCTGTTCTTACTTCTTTTCTCTTCCCACTTTTGAAAAATGTATGTCTTCAAACTTCTTTTTCATTCTGTCATCTTGCACACTAGCTCCTCTTCACCTCAATTATTTTTCTTTGATGTCATTAATTATGTTATGCTACATGCTATAAATATATATTGAAGATTGTCAGCTACAACCAGGAGCCTTTTCTTCCACATCCCAAAAGAAAGCTGTACCAAGAACATAATAACCATAGCAATCAAAACTTTGCAGTCATTCCTTACTGTAAAGTGTTACACGTTTGCCAGGTAACCTGGGACATTTATAAATGAAACAGACAAAGTTTGTATCTACAGTGACCAGTAATTTTCAAGATGACAGATATTGTTGATTTCTGTCTAGTAGCAAACAAAAGCAACAGTGGAATAAACTCTGAATTTTTGCTTCCTTTTCAGAATACTTCACAGATGGCAGGATGCCTTATTTAGTGTATCAGACTTTATCAGAAAAAATAAGGTCTATATTCAGAACAAAACCAAAAATAAAAAGATTAATGAAATCCCTTATATGATGACCATTAAAGCAATTTATTTTCCTCTGAGATCATTCAATTTACTTTCCAGTGATTTGGCTTGCCTCTGGTTAAAAGTTTTTCCAATCATCCAAAATTTAATCTAACACTTCAGTGTTAGTTTAATCATTCATCAGTTAAAGATTATGAGCTACCTCCCCATTTAATGAATATCGAATACCACTTAGTCATTAAGTGATACTGCTTCAAGATTAGCATGTGTTTTTCCTCTTGCAGCTGCTCTAGAATGATGCTTTTCATGTTATTGTCATTAACTGTAAAATTTTCAGTAATGAGTTGTCCTTTTAACTAACCTTGATTCAACTCTGACTCCACTGCTAACTTTTTCATCTAGCTGTAGAAAAAGTTCAAGGACACTTTTGCTTCTTGGGAGAAAATGATTTATAAAATATTTTAATTTGTCTTTTAACATGAATCACCATTGTGAGTGACAATTTGTCTCCTTTTTATGTGAGAGACTTAAAAATCAGGACATAGAAAGAAAGGTAACAGAAGTATGAACCGGTACAATGAGATGGTTGATGATGCTGTAGGGATACACTATTGTAAGGGCCTGTTGGAGCATTTGGTTTTGTATTTCTCTTGAGTGTTGATGAAATAGTTAAGTATTTATACAGATTTGATAAGCATATAGACTACCATTTTAACTAGCTGTATGGGCAAAGCAAACAAGGCTACATGCATTTAAGAGTTAATGTGGGAAGAGAGAAAGAGATTTGCTATCAGATAGGCTGTAGTACCGTAAAAGGGATCTCTTTGGAGTGCAGATAGCAGACAGCTGTCAGAGTGAACCATTTATAGATGTTGACTTGTGCTTCACCAGTGATAAGCAGATCCTGATCTTACTATTGCATTATAATTAGCACTCCCTGAAATAGCTGACCAGATTTTTGAAGACTGCCAAGCTCTGTACTTCTTGCCCTGGCCTAGTTTAGATAACTTTTCAACCCAATGATGGGGAAAGGTTAGTGCAGATTATGTTCATTAGGAACACTAGAAATATTAAGGGATTTCTTGTATTTTTTAGTCCCCACTGTTTATGAAGTAATGCATTCAGGTGACTGCTTCAGAGAATGAACAGCTATGATGGTAAAAAGATCAACCTACAAAAATCATTATTCCGTTAGTTCTTTAATTTTTTTGTTTGTTTCAGGGTGGGAGGCTTGGTTTATATTTGAAGTCCTGGTCTTTCAATGTGATGAATTTGGTCTATCTTTTCCAATACAGAGTCACACTGGATTACATAAAAACAAAAACAAAACAAAGCAAACAAACAAACAATGGAGTCCTGAGCCTTGGGCAGGGTTGGGGGAGTACTGGACAGGGATAATCAGGACTGGTGGTGCTCTCAGGGACATGACATGCACCTTACAACATAAAGGCAGGTTGAACTCTATTGAAAGAAGCAAAACTTTAGCATCATCATTCAGAATTTGCTTTAGAGGGAAGCTGTGATTTGATAAATGCCCATTTGTTCTTGGGGCTGTGTGCTATAGAAGTACACAAGGACCTTAAAATATGACTGTCTGTGATGGCAGTTTGTTATAAACGATGAAGATTATACAGTAATGTGAGTTTTCAGTGTTTAAACTTTCTGATAAATATTCAAAATACGCAACTGTGAACACAACTGTGCATTTTTTCCCAGCTAAAGCTTGTAACTAACTTTTTATTATGTGTTTATCACTGTTATCCTCAAAAAGGAGGAGTTGTGGCCTCCAATGCATATAACCTTTCACTCTCCACTGCACTGCCATCTAGCTCAGTGATAAGTGCTAACTGGGAAGACTGTCTTATCAGTTCTCAGGGAAGCATATTGATGCTTGTCCTACTTAGGAAGCAGATTATACCCCTAAGAAGGGAAAGTGAGTGGGGGCCTTCCCCATCAGCCCTGAAGGGCAGACAGCTCAGGCACAGCCATGGGGTAAGGCTGCTACTTGGCTGGAAGGGTCTAGATGATTAGTCTCCAAGTACACTGGGTGGATGAACAGAGCTGGTAAGCATTTTGCATGAGAAGCTCTGTATCATGCTTCATTACGTGACGTATATTTCCCAAAGTATAATGGCTAAATATTGTATGTTTCTCTATTAATTTGAAAACTTAGTTTCTCTAAATGTTCTTAGCTGTTTGTAGAAAAAGACATTGGGGTTTGAGGTCGATCACCACTGTTTTACTACAAAAAGTGTTCAGATTATTTACAATCTTTCCCACTGCTTGTAATTAACAGCAATAAAATGGAAAGGAAGCAAGATTAAGAAATACCAGGTATCTGTACTGAAAAGCAGTTTTCAGATAACACAGTACAGACTTCTCTGCAATGTTCAAATATAGTTATATAAGGTTTTGTTGTTTTCCCTAAACTACTTAAATGCAAAATAACAGTTGTGAGTGGTCAAAGTAATACCCAAGAAAGTAAAAAAATTAGTTACAATATAATTACTGTTATACCTGCTGTTATGGTACAGCTGTAGAGCATTCAAAATATTTTAGCCATAAAGGACATGGCTTTCTTTGCACTAAGTTTTCCCAGTATATACTGAGCTCCTATGTTACATGAAGGAGTAGATTTAGTAGTCAGGATAAATCTTTTCATCTTTTCAACACTGGAAATGTGAATAAATATTTCACTGTGCATTCAGAAGGCTGCAACAAATGAGTATGTGGTAAGATTTCTCTCTAAGTACAACTTTCCTGACCTGGATTTGTTTTGGTTTATCTCTCGGTTTCAAACTGTCCATTTAAAAACACTGCAAAGAATATAGCAGCAATGTAACTTTCTGTTTGCTTTTGTTGAACTTGGTTGGTTCTTTGAACTTTCTGGTGTTTTTTTTGTTTGGCATTTGGGGTTTGGTTGTTTTGTTTGTTTATTTTTAAATCGGATGCTGCCTGTGCCTGCATATTTCATGAGAGGTGGCAAACAGAAAGACCAGAATCATTCCAAGAACTGGGCAGAGGGTATTATGATGGAGAGGCTGAATGCTATAGTGATAAGCAGCTTGTGTGATTTGGACTTGACCTAGTTAATATCCTCTCTTGTGGATAATTAGAAAGTTCCCACTAGGATGTTAACGAGTCAGTGTTCTTCATTACCACTTAGTCATAAATTAAACCCATTTTGTCAAGATACAGTGAGAGGAATTTTTATTTTAAGACTTCAGACTTGCTAGCAAATATCCATCCTAACTTTTGACTCGTGCAGACTGCAGTTTTTTCAGGTCTCACCATAACTGGAATCACTGAAATTTACTGCTTTTACTTTTCTTGACGGAAATATTTTGATATTTGTGGGTTATAACTCCATTCATGAATGGACAAGTAATTATAACTTTATCTGCTCAATAAAATAATTCTTGTTCTAATTGTAGGTGAGGTGTGGGTAAGGGTGGTTTATTGCTGTTTTTTTTTTTTTATAGACCTCCCATAGAGCAGCCATTGCTGGTGACCACAAAGAAAACAATGATTGCTTTCAATTTCTTTTTTTTTTCTCTGAAACCTCTTTGCTCCTGGTGAACCCTCACATAATAGATATGGTGGTTTCATTAATATATTAAACAAGCAGTAATGACTTCTTCAATATTAAGTGCTGTTGCAGCAGGCAGAATGAATTGTAGGAATGAGATCTTGAGAAACTACTATCTCCCTACAATTGCAAGGTATTGACAAATGACAGATACTTAATGTGAAGCCTGACTTCCTTTCTGCAGTATTTTTTTTTAACGCTACATGCTTAGGAAATGTTAGTAGATAGTAATTAAGAACAGGCATGCAAGGATATTCTTACTAATGCCAAATAAGGCATCTGAATGAAAACAGTTTTCCCCATTATCTATTAGGTTCTATAAGATGATAATGATAAAAAACAAAGGACATAGTTCACTCCCTGTTAATTGAGTTGGAATGTTTTTTTTCTTTCTATTTATTAGGAATCAGATGAAGTGATTATGTAGTAAACAGTCTATTGTTTGGGATTTTTTTAATGAAATATACACAAACAATACATTCTTTAGAACTTTGTAAGATATTCGTACAAGTACTGTGAAAAGAGATATTTACAAAGATACATGGAGTTGTGTTTTGTATGGTCATCTCTTTTCAGCTTGATTGTAACACAGCACTGGATCTTGCTACACAGTGATAACCTGGTAAATTTCTGTAAATTCTGTGCAACAATATCTTAAGATATTTGTTTGTTCCAGAAAGTTTTGAGAGATAAAATTCATCCTTTCCAGCAAAAACCTTTCCTCATCAGTCTCCTCATTGCACGGGAGCATCACCATTTTGCTCTCTCATTTTGATATGTTGTGTTGCTGACACAATCTTTGGAAGAATAAACAAACAGTTATTGCCTATACCTTTAATGAGAAACTTTTTGTATAACATCAGGATTAATTTGAATGAACACTGCAGGTACCCAGAGAGCACAAGCAATATCTTTTGCAAAGAACTACCATAAAAAAGTCTTTGGGGAAGATACAATCTGCCTTGTACAGAAATAAAGCCAATTCTATTTCCCACTCTCCTTTTAGTGTAAGCTGCTTAGTGGGGTATCTCAAAAAAAGGATAAAATGTAGAGATTAAGAAGTCATATGACACATAAATCAAAAGAACAGAACGGGTTGAGAATGAGTTTGTAAAGAAGTAATTTTTAGCATTCACTATAATTGGTCTGCTACAGTACTTATCCATTATCTGCTTTTTTTAGTTATCACCACTTTCCTGGAACATGATGGATAATTGTAGTTGGGAATTTGAAAGTAAAATGTGGCATTTGCATAAAGAATTCATTTTTAACTCAATTTCACGTTTATGCTTTTCAGACTCATCTTGTTAGGAAAAGCACCTGAAGAGTAAAGTTAGTTTCCATAAGGGCATATCTTATATTGCTATACATCATGGGACCTTTTGGCTTTTGAAAGACAGCTTCCTACTCTTCACAAGATTTCTGTCCTCTTTGTCACTGTGACAACAACCACAATTTTACACTATAATATAAATGACTAGAGAAGCTGCCACTGTATCTTTAGGGATTCAAAATGAAGGTAAAAAATATAACTTCAAGAATATGTTCTGCATTTCTGAAGAGAGTGAGGGAAGAAAACAGACTAAACTTCAGACCTTACATACTACAAGCTGCTGAAATATGCATATCACACATTTAATCAACAATAGAGGCCCTTTTGGTGAGAGCGCTTTATCATCAGATAGATATGGATTATGGTAGATGCTAGGTCACAGGAGACCCTGATTCTCTGCATGAGTCTGAAGGGATATCTGCTCACATGAAACATCAAGGTTACTATACCTGGGAGAGTTAATAAGGGATTTAGCAGGGCATATCCACTCTTGGATTATGCTTCCCTTTCAAACATTTACATAAGCAAGCACTCACAAATGTGTGCCTGCTAAATGCTCTTGCTTCAACCCTTCCAATCAAAGGTAGACCTCGTTTTGCTCCTGGACAAAAGAATTTGCTTGACATGTAACAAATCGTGTCTAAAATGTAAAAAAAACCAAAACCACAGAAAGGAATTATTAGCTTTACCACAACGTTGAGAAATTTAACTAACTAGAAATTTAGGCTAAATCTGCCATTTTTCAAATAACTTTCTCTAAATTTACTGATTTCTTGTTTGTAGGCTTCTTCTACCTCCTATCTTGTTTCAGGTTTATGCCTTCAGCTTTGCCTCTCATTCATGTTTTCATAGCTTTCAGCTTTTTTGTTGACCACTACTCCAGTTACGGAGGTCTTGCTCTTCACTTGAGTTTAAAGATGCGTGTTGAGATTCATCATGCCTAGTCTGGCTGCCCCAAGGTGAGGTGGTAGTTGGTCCCCAGACTCTCTTTATCAACAGTTTAAAAAATAACAGCTACACAGGGTTACATTGTTTTTATTTTAAGAAAGGACAAGTCATTCCTGTTAGCTAATTCTCATCACAAATGATCAAGGAAATCAAGACACACTAACTAGTAATCCAGCTTTTAGGGGCTTCAATGTCACAGATTTCACCTCCGATTTACGTATTTTTTTTAATTGTTTATATTTTATGCATAACTTTCAAATTTGTCTTTCAGGTTACTCTGAGAGGTGACATATCAGTGTTACAGATGCTGTTCTGTCTATAGCTAGAAGTTCCTTAGAAAGGTGTATGTAAAGTGATTCAGACTTCAATCTATCCTCATTTTTTTTGGTAGGTTTTTTCAGAAGTGTTTCCTTTTTGTGTCCCTAACTTCATTCTTTCTTTCTCTTGACACTTTGTACTGTCCTAGAAGACCACAGCTGCCAGTTTTCAAATCAATACTCAGTCTTTAGCATAGCTGTGTCTTAATCCATTAATATGCATAACACTAAAAAAAAGTGTTTCTCAATGAGAACAATAAGCAACAATGCTCAAGATGCAGAGTGAATATGTATATATGCACAGGTATCTATGTCTCCAGCAGTAAGAGTCTTGTGGGAGATTTTCAGCTGACTACATAGACTTTCAGAACTTGTCATGTAGATCCTCAGTCATCTGGAATACTTCTGAAAGCACCTCATTCTTTTCCCCTGAAGTTTGCTCCTAAACTTTCATTCCTCGGTGCCTTCTGGCAACAAGCCTGTGTGGGAGCTGCAGTCCACTCCACCTGCACAGTCAGAAAGCTTGCATCAGGAGCAGAACATTTTGGAAATTGCCTGTTCTCCTTTTCTTAGTAGACTCAGTACACATTTGGCTGCCACATTCAGAAGTCGAATGCCTTTATTATGATCGTTTATTGCCAGTAACACGCTCTGCACAATGCAATATCTAACACCATGGGAAGGGTCTTCTCTAGGGGCAAAGAATGCTGTTCTTTAGCTAATGGCAGGCAGTGAGACTTCGGGGATATTTAAGGCAAAAAAACCCCAGCTTACGGGACTTCACAGCTACAACAAGAAAAAGATCACAATCCTCACAGCTCCTAATTATAGAAGGGGGTTTATTTGTTTTGGATGTGATTATGTTGTGGATGCAGTTCTAGACTCTTTCTTGAAATAAGTCAATAGTTGTGTTACGTTTTGCCATTGTTAGCTTGTTTATAGAAATAGTAATATTCTTTCTGTATATTTTAAGATGGGAAGTGCAGTTGCCAAGAAGGGGTACTGTCCTTTATTATGCCATACGTTAGTGACAGAAACAGAACCTACAGTTTTAAACAGTGTGCTATACGCATCCAGAAGCTACAGTCTTTCAAATGATGGTGCTTTGAAAGCAATGTAAACAGAAGCAAGTTACATAGTGGTGAAGTGTCTGTCATGTTAAAGGTGTAATGAACACACAGTAATGCAACTGCATTATGCCAGGGAATTCAAAAAGTCTAGTGAAACCTGTGCTAAAAGGCAACAGTTGTATTGTCCATCATTAACCTCTGCAGATGACCTTTGGAAGCATCAGCAGGAATCTGAGATTCCCAGTGCTGCTTCTCGTTTTAGCTCTTCAGTTATTACAGACTGACATAACAACCACCTGTAAAATACTTTCTCCTGTTGTTCCCTATAGAAAATGTACGTGTACTGAACTTTCACACAGAATCATAGAAAAGCTTTGGTTGGAAGGGGATTGGGTTTGATACTGATTTTGTATGTATTTGTACATGTTTTATTATTATTCTCATTCAAGCTGTTCTAGTTTCCTTTTCTAATCGCTAAGTCTCTCTCCCTTATTCCCTTTCTCTTGCCCTTTGGGGAGGGAGGGGGGTTTACAGAGACCGTCTGTTATTGGTCTAAGGGGCTGCCCTAAACCGTGACAGTTAAGAAATTAACTTCCACACAGTCCAGGATCCTCCTGGACTTTCTACTCTCTGCTGTGTTGCATTTCCAGCAGACATCTGGTAAGTTGAAATCTGCCACAAGAACAAGTGGTACTGATTGCAAGACTTCTCCCAGCTTTGTATAGAATATTTTGTCTGCTTCTTGATCCTAGCTGGGCAGTCTATATGGGACTCCCACCATGATATCTGCCTTGTTAGCCTTCCCCTGATTCTTACCCATAGACACTTAACCCTATCATCACCACTGTTATA
Source organism: Chloroceryle aenea (assembly GCA_013399075.1). Taxonomy (NCBI): domain Eukaryota; kingdom Metazoa; phylum Chordata; class Aves; order Coraciiformes; family Cerylidae; genus Chloroceryle; species Chloroceryle aenea. Next base: position 168,012 of record VWZY01005704.1, on the reverse strand, counting down.
CTCAAGACAGTCAAAACACCCTGTATCATACAGGGCCACTCCACCACCTCTCCTTCCTGGCCTATCCCTCCTGAGGAGTTTATGGCCATCCAACTCAGCAGGCCAGTTGTGTGAATCATCTCTTCATGTTTCCATGATGGCAACTATATCATAGTTTTACTGCTGCACAATGGCTTCCAGCTGCTCCTGTTTGTTGCCCATGCTGTGTGCATTAGTGTACATACACTTCAGCTGGGCTATTGATCCCATCACATTTTGGGAGGAAGAAGGCTTAATTCCTACCTGAACATTACCAGTCGCTTCCATGTTTTCTAGCCCATCATACCCCTTGTGTGTTTATCACATGACACTCCATCCCCTACCTTCACTGGGGTGACAGACCTAGGGACCCAGCTAGCACACTGTCCCACAAACAAACATTGATGTGCTGCTCCCAGATTTATCTCTAGCAAGACTGTTTTTATCCCTTTCCTGCTTCAAATCTACTTTAAAGCTCTCCTGAAGAGCCCTGCCAACTCCTGTGCAAAACTCCTGTGCCAGCTCCTGCTTCTTCCCTCATTATTCCCTGAAACTGAGAGGATAGAGTAGAACAGTATTTGTGCTCTGAATCCCTTGACCAGTTGTCCCAATGCTCTGAAGTCTCTTGACTGCCCTTGGATATCTTGCTGTGAATTCATTGCTGAAAAGTCAATAATGGATAAGCATCTGAGGGCAGTGCCAGTGTAGGAAGTTTTCTTATCATATCTTTAACCCAGGCCCCAGGGGCACATCAGATTTCTCTCAGAAGTGGGTCTGGTCTGCCACATTAATTCTCACAATGCTTCATTTTAATTCTCTGGTGTGAATTAGATCTTCTTCATTTAACTATCAGATATAAGAAAATACTTTGGAATAGCCACCCTAAAAGAGATGTAGCTTGCGTTTGGAAATGTAAGACAGCTACTGTACTGTCATCTGTCTCCTAGCAAATGAAAATAAGAATGTCTAAAGGTGCTATTTTCCAACACCATGAATGAAAATGAAACTTAGAATAGTTATTATTAATCCATTTAGTGATGCATGTTATTACGTTTCAGCAGTGTTAAATTATTTTATAAGGGTCCATGGCTTCGTAACAGGGAATTGCTACTTACCTGAGCAGCCCTAGTGCTTCTGCAGGGAAGAAACACACAGTAATTGCTGTATTTGGTAAGAATAAAATACTCTCTAGCAGTGTATCATTTACAAATGCAATCAGCAGCAGCTACTTATAAAGATTTGGATCTTATGATCTTGGAAAAGAAAGAGCCTCCCTAGGTATTTTTCAAGAGGTTACTGTTAGCTTTGATACAGGTTTAACAAAGTAGTGGCCAAAGTACGAGAGGACAAAATTAAGAGTGTACTACAGTGATGTTAACACCAGTAAACATCATCTGCATTTCGTTTTCATTAGAAATGCTGTTGTCTTTTGTATAGGAGGACATGAGGATAATGCTAACCTGGGATAGTAGATTTGTTAAAAATTAATTTGCCCAAAGTTGCTAAACTAGGAACTCACAAATTTGGCTATATATTTTTTCCTATTACAATGAGATTGCTATATCATGCTCAACAAAGACGTGATAGGGTAAAGAGCATAGCATTAAAAAAAATAAGAAAAATTCAAACTCAGTTTTTAAAGCATTTTGATCAATTCAGGGCCGGATTAGCACCAGAAACCAACATCCTAGGCCTTGGCCATGGATCATTCTTCTCTGCAACAGCTGGTAATGTCAGAGAATAGGCAATCATGCACTTCACCTTTTCTGCTGCAATACAATCATGTTCCTTTGTGTTTTAAAAAAACCCTATTGCTCTTTTCTTCTCTGGATCCAATTTTGGAGATGACACTGTCACTGGCAGCAATATTAGGCATAGTCAGCGCTTGTGCCTTGTTTTATTAGAGGTGGAGAATTAGGCATTAGTATCAGAATCAAGCAAAACAAGCAAACAAACAAAAACAAACAAAAAAAAAACCCCACAAAAACACAACAAACCAAACAAACAAAACCCGCAAACAAACAAAAAACCAACCAAACAAAACCACAAAACTGATCCAAACCAAAACAAATTAAAAGAAAGAAAACCCCAAACAGAACCAGCAAACTACAAAGGATCAGGCTGCAAAGAGTTTATTTCACCACTGGTAAATATTGAGGTAGCTAGGAGGTAGGTAGTTATTAGGAGCTACTAGTATGGGATGGTGTGAAAACATCTGGTTTGGCTTGCAGCTCACAAAGTTTACAAAATTACCTTGCTAGAGCATCCCTTTGCAATCCTTTTCTATTTCTTTCTTTCCCATATGAAAAACCATCTCTCTTGAGTATGCCACCTTCACTGGGGAAACCCTTTCATAGCAACAATTCCAAGTCAGTTGTCAACAATATTGAATTATCTTAAAAGAGTATGTGTGTTTTCTGTCTGCATTTTTAATTTTTTTTTAAATTCGTTCTCCACATTTGAAAAAATCAGGTATGGGCAATAGTCATTCAGTACTACTGTGACATCTCCATGCCATACCCCAACAAGATAAGACTGCTCACAATAATGCAGTGTTCATGACTTTGCACAGTCCATTTTTTTAAAACAAATAGTAACTTAATCCATAAATAAGTTTTCCTATATAACACATCGATGCATTTCCTACTTTTAAGGCTGGTGAAACTTGTGAATAAATGACCTAAGTTCTGATGGAATTGGTACTCCTAGATTTGAAAGTTGCTATGTAATAGTGTTTCTGGGATGAGAGAGGAGAGGAAAATATACTTCTGAGGAGACCTGTGAATATTGTTTTGGTCTCTGTGACATTAATTCCCTGTCAATTTCCCCTAAATCATACTGAACCTTAGAACACAAGAGAGCTTTTCTGTGCTATTTTCACTTGATGTCTACAATTTATGAATCTTTGTGCATGGATTTGAAGTGCATATGTACAGGTTGAGGAATGATTTTTTTTTTTTGAACTGTTTTTCAAGCTAAGTAGACAAGGAGAAGACTCTGTTTTTACACATTAACCCCAAATTTCTGCCTAATTTCTGAAGCAAAGTGACATAATTTCTAATTTACTCCATTAGTCAGAGCCTGCTCCAAACTGTAGAAATGTAAGAGATTTTTCTCTTACTGTTTACAGCTAAAATTTTATTTCAATGGTATTTTGAACACTACTGTTGTTTCAGGACCTTAATCTCATGAATTTTATTTCAATATTGTTCTTTTACCTTTTTTCTCTTTAAAGAAAATCTCTGAAATTTGTCTTGTAAGCTCTACTCATAGCCAAATTATTTGTGTTTTCAACCCAGTGAGGCTTATCTTTCATTTTAGGCAATTGCTTTGGGAATTTGCATTTTGGGGTAATCTTCAGACATTCTCTTCTTTCAGTATGAAAAGGAAGGAAAAGAAGTTCACAGTAAAAATTATTCAACTGCAGAATCTTACACAATTGCGAATTTTATGGTGAATTTAACCTACACTACAGCTGATTGCACAGCTGCTACATGTTTATACTACTGTGGGTTCCAGTTCTCCTTCAGACCCAAGCCCCAGTCACCCATATTCTGATATGTCAGCTGACATTCAGATTCTACTCTTGAGTGAGCCAGCTGGCTTCCCTGGCAGGAAAACGTGGGATTGCATTCAAGTCCTTTCCCTGCAGACTGTGTGATGACCAGAATGATACTGATTAAAGCTAGTTCACAGAGTTCCTCTCCTGTCTTTCCATACACTGAAGGACTAACCACATTGTCCATGCTGTCTGGACCTTGTATTTTTACTGCAGAAGTTCTTGAAGGTGGGCTGCAAGACAGTTCTCTCATTTCTGGACAAGTTTTCTGTGTACCTCTTATGTAAGGGTGGTGATTTGTATCACAGAGAAAAACAGATTTCTCATTGATGCTTTGAATGTGTTCACATCAGAGTGCACAGCATCTGGTGTGAATTCTGTGGCAGGATAAGGAGGCAATCTCCTAGGATCTCCTGTGCCTTAGTCAGCAGGGGAGCCACACAGGTTTGGTTGGTTGGTTGGTTTGGTTTTAAAATAAACTTAGGAGTTTTTATTATCTGATATGTTCCCACTACATCTGTAATGAACTGCACAAAATATGTAATAGGGAAGCTACATCTGGGACATTTCACAGCTTAGGCAGTTTTAACTAAGTTTCAGGACAAGTCCAGGCTGAAGCCTCCATGAATAGAGTCCCAGAATCCAAAGAATCAAAAAAAATCCATACACAGAGCTAGACCTGAAGTCCCAGTAGTAGTAATTTTCAGGAGTCTAAGGATCCAGAATTAATTCCTTAAAACATCTTTCAGGACCATGCTCATTTCTCCAGTAGTCTACATAAATACTTTGGCATTTGTAGAGGAATAGATAGCTGTATAAACTCTGTAGATTCTGGCAAGCATAAATATTTTATGAAGTACTGACTGGTTTGTAGGACCTGCAGGATGTAAGAACCATTAAGATATATTAAGGCATTCGTAAGTCCTTAGCATAACCATAACTTTGTCATTCACAAGATGTCATGGGAAGCTACTTCAAGTTTACTACTCTGAATAGTAAGGCTGCACAAGTCCCCCCTGCCATTTCCCCCGCCCCCCTGGTAATTTGTTGTGTGATTTGAGGCAAATCTCTTAGCCTTCTTTTGCCTAAGTTTACCAAGCAATAAAATCAGTACTCTGGCACTGTTTTTTGTTCCTGTGACACTGGACATTAAATGAAGAATTATTGAGTACTTGATAAATGTAAATGATGTTTTCTGTTAAACTACTTGCACTTCTAGTCTGTACAAGAACCTTTGTTCTTGGCTAAGGAGAGAGGAAGAGTAAAGGAACATCTTTCCCTAAATTTTTGTTTAAAGGTTTTGAAAAAACTTTTCCTAAATTTTAGTGTCAATTATTTACACTAAAATGAATTTTATCCTTGGTTTTTGCTTCTTCAGAGCTTTTTTGAGTATCTTCCAGCCAGAGAGCCCATCATAGAGTGAAGGTGATTCTAAACATGGGGATGAAAATCCCCATACTAAGCTTTCTCTGCAATGGGACACTATTTACTATTAGTAGATCAAACAATACGCTTTGACTCATGTTATTCTTTAGCATCTATAGAGCAGAACAGATTAAAAAAATGAAAATATTTGTTCTGAAATACTCTTTTTCTCCAATACCTCTCCCTTTAATCCACTTGTATCTGCAGTTCTGTAAAATCACTGGATGCAAGTACCATACTGATGAGTGTGGATGTCTCACTGTTATAGAATCTAGGACACAACTCTTCTGCAGTGCATTTTCTTGTTTGGGGAAATCTTTTTCTGCTTTGAATAAACTCCCTTTGAAAGGATTTACTTTCTTTTTTTGGCTTGGTTTGGTTTGGTTTTTTGTTTTGCTTGTTTTTTTGTAGCATCAATTACTTTCTGTGTCAATTTCACCCATGGCAAGAAAATGCCTGCTGTATCTGGAGACATTAAGGTAGTTATTTATCTGCTATAATATGACTATTTGCATAGTTCATTACTATCTTGCAGTCCACAGAAACAGGAGTGCAAGGAATCCAGGAATCATATAGAAACTATACTTTATGCTTCATATAGCTAAAAGAACTCCATCACAAGGTAATACTAACAAAGCTAGATCATTTTATGTACCATCAAAAAATCCTCTGTGAATCATAGTCTCCCAATGTGCATTGTTGTTGGGTTGTTTTTTT
>VWZY01005704.1:127961-162264 GCA_013399075.1 Chloroceryle aenea | reverse complement strand
TTTTTTTTTTTTTTTTTTTTCATTACAAGTACAAATGCATACTTGTAAATAATACATCATCTCTAGTTGTCCTTGACAGCAACACACACTACATTTAGAGCATGGAGCCATATGTCTCTCAAAGAATTCTGGCAGTATTTCATGTAGCCAAGGAGATATTCAGAGTTATCCTTGTACTATATGTTGTTCCTTGTCCTTCACTTATTGAAGTACTAGCACCAAGTACCCCAGTAGGTGGAGATTTTCTCCTCTAGATCTTTTTCCTTGTCGGTATCTTTTAGCTTTTAGTTTGATTTTTTTTTTCCAAGTGACCATAAAGCCATACCTCAGGTAATAAATAAACAAGCAACTAGTTAATAAAAAAAAGTGATCCTTAATATAAGTACTCACAAAACCATTGTGTATTAGCTCTTACACTCTTCATTAAATGACTGAGATGGATGAGTAATAAATTAAGCTGGTCTTAGAAAACCCAGAGTTATGGAGAAATGCACCTTGCAGCTGAATTTTTTTTTTCCATTAGAGATACTATTCTGCTTATACTTTAGTTTAAAATGTTAGCAATATCAAGTTAAAGTATTCAGAATGACTTATTTTTAAGTAGCACTAATAATGCTTTGAGAAAATGGAAAATTAGTTTCTTCCTTCAATCTCAGTTGAAAGATTTCTGGAAAAGGAGGGGAACTGAACTGAAGGACCACTTCTGAATTATGATTAAATTTCTATAAACATCCTATAAGGCTGTCATCAGAGATATTATTTAGGATTAATGGTGTATCAAATTGCAATTGTGATTTCACACTTCTTTCCAGCATCTTTTCAAGGTCTAATTAAAATGTTCATGAATGTCGATGTTCTGTGGATTTGGGAAGCATTAACACTAGCAATTCACAGTAATTCTAATGAGGAAAAAAAGGTTTATTCCTTTCTGCTTGGTACTGATGAAGATGCTTTTGGAATACAGTGTCCTGTTTTGAACGCCCAGTAGACCCTTTGGAAACTTTGCACTGGGAAGTGAAAACAGGTTAAAACAATCACCTCTCTGGCAAATCTTCCTCTCTCTAACACTGCATAGATTTTTGAGCAACCTCTGTACCAATCAATAAAGGAGGTTAATATGGTTCCTGACTCACACAGCCCAATTATTCTAAGCACTGTCCATGACCAGGCACCTGTTGAGAGGGTACCAGATAGTCCAAAAGAAAAATACCCTGGAAATGGTGCTAAAAAATGAATGATATGGATGCCCATTTGACAGTATTTGGAGATGCAGTCTGTGCATATTAAGTTTACAATCACAGGTAGAGATAGAATTTCAGCCAATTCAGTGATTAGTCATCAATATCCTTATACTGAGAATTAATGTAAACATCATGAGGAGTATCAGATTATTTTCATTATAAATTTCTAAAAGAAAATATAGAACAAAATGCTGGAGATAGATTAATCATTCTAACAATAAACAAAAACAACTATGTGAGAACTGTAAAACAGTAATAATGTCAAAATAGAAAACTAGAATTATTAACTACTTATCTGAAAGAAAAGAAAGTGAATTAAGATAGTGAGTCAAAAGTTATGTACATTACAATTGTTTAAATGTGGTTAAAGTCTAAGAGTATAACATAACTGGTAGAAAGACTAAAGAACATCAGTCAAACAATAATATAGGAAACAAGAGGTAGAACAGCTGGATGAAGCTGAGATTTTTGAGCTTCTGTGATCAGTTTCCTCCATTCTTAGTCACAACATTTGGATTTAGAACCAAATGACTCCTAATTTTAGCTTGTTAGCACATGAAAAGCTTCTAATTAAAATTCTGTTGTTCTTTATCTGTCAGAGAACTACGTGTGGTAACTCAGTTTCATAAACAGCTGTTAGTAAAAGGTGTGATTGTTTTATGAAACTAAGGTCAAATGCTAGGCACTTATAAACATTAGAAATACATTTGCTAAAGCTGTATCTGTTATTAACAACGCAGAAGAATTTAATTATCAAGTATACTTCTTCGACAAAAGAAGGTACCCCTCAGAATTTTTAAGGGAAACAAAAGTTAGCTCTATTTCCACCAGTGTGAGCACTAGATTAAAGGATGGGTAACATCTGAATGCTTCCTGATGTCCTTGCTCCAAATGGGGGTGACATGGAAAGAGAGATAGGAGACCTCCATCAGGGCTATAAAATAACCCAAACAAACAGACCAAACCAAACTAGCATTTAGAAAACAGTTTAGCAAAGTATTTTAATGTCCATTCATTCCCTTCACTTTCTCTACAATTAAGTATTTCCATGAATACCATGACCTCCTTACATGTTCCAAGACTTCTGTTTGCTTCTGTTGTTACTCTATCTTGATTTCCACTTTTAAAACTCAGCTTGTGTTACTTTAGCAAAAAAAAATTGTCCTTGTTAGGTTAATTTTCTGTTATATTTTTTTCCTGAGTCTTATTAAGTTTGATTGACAAAGATACATTTTCCTTGTTTGCTGCTGAAATAAAATAATAATTATAAACACCCAGGTAAACTCATCTGACAGAGAAATTGCTTGGCAGAGAAGAGACTAGGTATGCCAATGAAAGCTTGATTTAAGGTTTTCTCTAGCTAACTGAACACAACAGCTAAGGTACTGAGACTGAGATCAGATTTCACACATCATAGATCTAGGTAGTCTAAATTATTTTGAACAGCTAGGTATAAATAAAATAAAGAATTCATAAGTAATGAACAGAAAAATAAGGTTTATTTCAACAATAATTTTTAATCCTTAAGCATCTATAAGTAAAAAAGATACAATTTTAATTACTTCATAAGAGAAAACTTTTGTTCATAATTTTAGCTATTGATCTCAAAGAACAAAAGTTGTTTTACCTGGAAAAAATAACATGTACATTTTTTAACTGTTTAATGACTCTAATATTTTACTATTTCTTTAACTTTTTGTATCATAACAAATATACTAAGCAAACCAAAAATATTTGAATTGAGTGGTGGAATTCAAAATACTGAGTTCACACTTTTTTTTTTCTTAAAGGAGTGATGTTCCCCTGAATCTTGAATCAGATTAAATCATGTATAGGTAAAATATTTGTCTCAGTACAGGAGATTTGCAATCTGATACATTCATTCCACATTTACTATCAACAGTCTCTAAGATGAAACTGAATTTTATGCAATAGAAACTATTGAAGAGCTGAAGACTTCTTGTCATTTTGAAGTCAACAAGTTGCTTCATTTTTTTTTATTTTTTTTTTTCTTTAGAGAGAATCTGAAAAGGAAAATAAATAGAGCAATTCAATATCTGAAATGAAAGACAAATTGTATGTGTGGGATCAGCTCCTTGGCAAAATTTAGTGGAAATAAGTAGAAATATGTCTGGTAGCAGAAACCATGGATATTAATTCTGAATTTGTGTTAGTCCCTTGTTTCAAAAGTCCAAGAAATATTTTATCTGCCTGTGTGATCTGGGAATTTTGGAAAAGCAATCTTTTTCTGAATATTTTCATTTGATCTGCTTTCAGTCACTCAGAAGTTAGTAGGAAAGAATATGGGAATAAATTTATTTAGTCCTCTAAAATATTAAGGACAGGTATATGAATTGTGACAATGAGTACATATCACAGGGAATCATTTGACCATCGTGGTCATCTTGTTAGCTAATCTGAGCTATTTTCCCATTGTATGACTCCTTCATTCTTGTTTAATGTCTACATGATATGATAACCTGAGGAGATGTACTGTGATGCTTGAAAAAAATGGGTTTGAAGAAACTGTATGTTTCCCTTGTAACACATGACAAAAGAAACCAACAAAACCAAACCAGTTGTAATCAAATTCAGATATTTATTTTGAGGCTTCATTATTCTGGTGATGGCTTTTTGCACTGGCCTTGGAGAGTAAGGGAAAGTGGTGAATGCATGTCAAGAAGAAATGAAAGTGTAAGGGAAAGATACTCAAGGCACAGGAAAAACAGGTTTGCTCTTCTCAATGTAGATTCCAGGACATAAATTAGTTTTACTGTTGAGTAGCCATCAGCTGGAACTGCCAAAAATTCACCTCAGGCTCCATCTCCATGTTATAAATTCCCCTTTCAAAAACAGGGAGGGGGGGCAACTCTAAACTTCTGCAGAGAGTTTAGGAAAAAAAACAAAAATTCAGGATAATATTTTCAGACTGGAGAAAATCTCCCAGCCTTTAATCTAAAAGACATAACCATTTTAGATGATCTGTTAAAACATCACCCTGAACATTGAAAATGCCATCAGTTAAAGTTGAGCAAAATTAAAAGAAAATGAAAACAGGCCATATGATGTTAAAAACTGGCCAACATTGATGGGCATCATTAGCATCCCAGATTATAATGTTATGAACCTTGGTGTTTTGGGGATACTTTTTAGTATCTCTTTCCTTTAAAGAACATTTTTCTGATAATTTAGATAATTGTTGGGTTACAGTGTCAGGAAAAGCACAGCTGAAAATGAGACAATTACAGATAATTTAGACATGTCTGTGCACTGAACTAGTATCAAGCAAAGCTGGACCTTTCTGGAAGATATTTATGTAACCTCATTTTCACAACCTTTTATGAAGGTATAACCTTTCTCATTAATATCTGGAACAGTCTAAAAAGCCTTATATTTTTCTGATATCTAACAAGGGAAATTTAGGAGTTTTCTCTAGTCCAGCCATAATGAACATGGAAAAAATCTTTCATAGCTCTGACTCTGCATATTATTTGGTCAGTGGAAAACTATTATCTTGTCCCTGCTTTTTAATGTTTGCATATTTAAACTTACTAAGGCCACTTTTTTCAGCTTCTCTTCTTAGATATTTTTTCTTGTTCTTCACTAGATATTACCTCGATTGATCAAAATCTTGAAATGTGGAGCCCAAAACTAGATGCACTATTTCTTTCGAGGCTTTGTTAATAATGTATCAATTGACATAACTACTTTTAATTTCTTTTATGTGAGATTTGTAAGGGTTTTTTGGGTTTTGGTGGAATGTTTTTGTTTGTTTGTTTTGCTTTTTGTTCTGTTCTGTTTTTTTTCTCTCAGTAGAATCACAGTAGTACCTTCAAAACCAGCTTGTGACTTATTAACCATTTACTGTGGTAATATTTTGTAATTATAGTCAGCTCTCCAGCATCATCTCCATCATGAAAGTAATTACTGAAAATATTGAATTCTTTTTTGCAAAGCCCACTTTAATTAGTTGTCCACTTAGATAGCAAACCAGTGAGTGTGATATAACAAGCATTTGTGCATTTAATTTATGTTGGTTTTAATCTGACCATACATTTAAAAATGATTATGAAATATATCCCATAAATTAGCCATTCCTAAAGTCAAGGTATATCAATCCCATTTGCTATTTTCTTGTTTGTGGTTGGGTTAATTATGGGATCAAAACAAGCAAACCAGGTATTTTATATGATTTCTTCAGAAACATATGGTGACTACTTTTATAGCTATATAATGCAGACTTCTACAATTGTCTCACTGATTATATTGCAAGTATGAAAATTTATTTAAGTATTTCCACCTTTTCTACTTGTTCTCAGAAAAGAAATTCTGCTGTCATACTTTTATACATCTGTGGCAAAATTTAAGGACAGGAGAGATAGTGGGAATATGTATTTTTTCACTTTCACTTCAGACAGTATGAATTTCTGAAAAGGAAAAGTTGAAATCTCAGTATCTCATAAGATGTTCAATTCTTCCTCATTGAAACTGTCTGAAGAACATGAATGTCAACACATTAAAAAGGAATTTTAACTAGCACCGGTTTAAAAGCCTGTGCTTTTATTTCTTTTAATTTCCAGTGTAAAGGACAAGTTGAAATTCAAAGTACAAGGAAGAAAAAACATTTAAAATATATCTTGCCTCCTCAATATTTTTAATAATTAGATCTCTGTGAAGGATAGCCTCAGGAACATTTTTAGGACATGATAGACTGACATTTGTTTTAGTTTTAGTGAACATTGTCACATAATTGCATTTCAGTGAAAACATTGCCAGTAATATTTTAATTTTCTCTTGACTTACTCCCAATAGGTATGAAAATACCCTTTATAAAGGAATGTGAATTTAAAATATAAAATTACAGATTAACAGGTCAGTGCAATCACAGAAAATATAAAATGTATCTTTTCTTTCAATGTGTCATGTATCCAAGAGACACTGTGAGAATAACAAAGAAAAAGCAAGCCAAAACATTTCAGAAGTCGAATGTAGAAAAAATTGGAAAGCTAGAAATGGAATAAACTACTCTGGAAAAACTGTATGTAGATACCTTTACTATTATTTTGTTTATTTATTTTTTTTCTTTTAATACTCTATTTTCTATCTAATAGATTTTTCTTCACACTTTAAATTTCTACCATTTGTTGATAGTCAACATTCTGGGATATGAATTTAGGTGAAGATGAGAATAAAACAACAGCAGAGATAAGGGGTAGTGTAGCTGTGTATTGCAGCCATAGCTCTTCCTTTTAAGTAGTCTATTTTTGTAATTTTAATTGCTTTTAGCAAGTCTTTTAAACTCATATAATTTGCCTTGCTACTTATACACATGACAGTAGAATAGCTGAAGACTTAATACTACTCTATAGCAACAGACTATGTTGTAGTACAACTCTATTATATTCTCACTGTTTTTTTAAGGTGCCATTATGCTAATTGATTGCTTGGCTATATTTTTCTTTTCTTATTTCTGGTTTTGGTTTATTGTTTGTGGAATTTTTATAGAATATAAATATTTTAATATAATATAAATAATAATAGAGCAGTAAAAACAAAGTAAGAAAAATCATGTCTTTTCCTTTCTTCATCCTACCAAGATGGTGAGTTACACCAAGAAGTTTAAGCTCCCATAAAATTGCTGAACTGTAATTGAAAGTACTAATCAAATAAAACAGAGAATTTTCTTGAGAATATGATCAAAAGTAACATAATTTCCCCAACATATCTTGTCTTTGGCTAAACTATATGTGATATAATAATTATTCACTATAGTCTGCAAAGTTTAAACTTCCAGAATTACTACAGCATGAGTATAAAAAAATTAGAAGTCCGTGCTTCAGCCAGCTCAAGTCAGATACCCCAATGGACTGATGACTTAAGTGAGTCCTTGTGAATATGCTTCTCCTTAATATCTTTGTTGGCCTTCAGCATAGTTTGAAATTGAACTAAATCACAGAGATATTCTGAAAAGGGGAAGTTCATACATCACCAACTTAAAAACACCAGCTGCCAGCTGTTCCTTCAATGTGTGAACATTGCCTTTTCCTTGGAGCCCATAATATAGTGGTCCTATGATAAAATCTGAAACTGAAGTGTGTTCTATATATAAATAGATCCTAGGGTGGGATGTGAGACATGGGATATCAAGTCATATTGGATAAGAGGTTTTTATATAATAAGAGAAGTTTTCAACCTAAAATTGTTTAGGATGAGTATGAAAAGTTAAAGAGCTGCTTTATTGCAGTCCCCCATGAAAAAAATTTAGAAATGAGATAAAATCTGCACCTCAAGGCACCTTCTTTTTCCTTTCAGTTTCACAGCCTTCTGGTTGGATCAACAGAAGCCAGATTTCGTCCAAATTATTCCTTTGCATACGTACATTTTTCCTTGATATGACTTTCTTAAAGAAATCACTTCTTCAGGTTAGCTTTTTAAAATGCTCATATTAAAAGTGTCTTAGATGCTAAATTATTTTTATAAATTTGTCTAGTGTATTATTGGGTCAGGCTGTGAACAGGAACTGCAAGCATAAGAGCTATATAAATCATCACCCATTAAAGGTTTGATGATCAACACTTTCATGATATTAAAGTTAACTAGTCCAATCACTGATCAGATCTGCAAAGCTTATCTGGCTGTTTTCAGAAAGTGGTGGAATAAGCACAAGCAGGTCTGTCATTCTTTGAGGAGGAACACTTTGCACCCCTTGGAATATTCAGTATACTGTAACAGTGAAAACGGTGGGTGATAGCAGTCCTTCAATTTGGTTTCTTAATGGTTTTATAGTAATATTTTTTTTAATTTGTTAATGTTTGTTGCAAGATTAATGCTTTATTTAAGAAATTGTATAGAGGATGTATACAATGCACAGGCATTTAAATTCTGTCAGAACTAAAGCTATCTTCCATGTGGAAAACAAGTTTCTGAAACATAAGCAGAAACAAGAAAAGTTCTTATTTCAGCCAACTTTTCAAGAGCTGAAGCAGCTTAGAGAAAGATTTCTGTCAGAAGAGGTACACAGGGGAGGAATTTGGCAGTTCTCTCCATCTTTGCTCATTAGGCTCTAATTTTTGTAGATCTTCATGTTTAAGTGAGATGCTCAATTACTCAGGTAAGCAATCATACATCTCATCTATAATCCCCTAGAAGCTACCTACATGTCTTGATCCAATAAATAACACCATAATCATAGAAAGTTGCTATGAAAATAAACTCTTCCTGTAGGCATTGATTCTGAGTGAGCTAGAGAAGTGTCAATGAGGTATCAAAAAAGCTGGAGTCTGTCTTTGTGGCTGCTTCCTGAGCAACAGCATTTCAGTGCTACACAAAGTGCCCACTATGTACCACCATTCTAAAGTACAAAGGCTGGAGATCTACAGTTTCTCCTTATCAGCACTTTTCCTTGAGAACACAACTTTATGTAGACAGTGAATTTGTAGAGGTTAAGAGTAAAAGTAATTCTGTGATTATATTAATAGACTTCCAGTGTGACCTCTAACTGATTTTTCCACCTGTCATCAGTACTTGGCTGATAACATAAGGCTTGGAAACTTATTTTCATGTCACTACTCTTGTTCTTAAAACCAAGATGAGTTCAGTTTTGGTAAAACATTTCACTTAAAGCCTCTACATCTGCAAAGCACTTATGCAAATGTTTAATTTTAAACATGTGAATAGTACTATTAACTTTGATGGGACTATTCACAGATCTAAAGCTAAGGACATGCTTAAGTGCTTCACTAATAACAGTGAAGGAGGGGGAAAGAACACCCATGACCTCCATTTACATTATTGCTTCATTATTTTTTTTATTTATGGACTCCTTTGTGGCATTCATCATCACAATATTGGAGCATGTCACGAATATTAATGTTGCCGTTCAGTTACCTTTGCTTGACAACTGCTGTGCTTCATAGGAAAAAAAAGGAAAAGAGGATTCTGTGGAACACTGGATGCCTTCTGTAGGCAATCATGACAAGTTCTTCATGCAGTTAGAAAAAAAGCTGTTGCATTTTCCCACAAGCTCTTGAGACTTTTAAAATGATAGTGCTTTAAACTTAGGTGTGTTTCAAGTTTTTCCACAATCTTAATATTCCTTTATTATTATTATTATTTTATTTTTTTTTAAAGAAACACATCCCAAAATCAAGGAAATTATTTCTGGAAAATATAAACCTTCTAATGGCTCTCTTTTATCAAAGTAAATGAAAAGAAGCTGTCATAGTTTTAAAACATTTACTCAGAATCTACTAATCACTGTGTAATTTCTTCTTTGCTATTCCACAGATGGTATGTTATAGGTCCAACCTTGAGAACTCTCACTAGCATTCTCTGTAGGACCCATGCATTTATTTTAAGAAATTCATATTGCCTAAAATGTTAGTGAGATAATAGTCCTTCATACACAACGATAGCCATACCACAGTGAAATAAATTTTGAAATCTAGTCTGTTGTGCTCCTTGTTTTGCTTCCATTTGCTCCTTTAGCTAACGTTGGAAATGAGAATTTCCCAACGTGCTATGGGCTGATGAATGTGGAAACTAGGGGGCTGAATAAAAAGTAATGCTCAGCCTCTCAGGTGGAACTGATGATTGTTTTGGGTGCTCTCCCTGAGTCTGTCCCCAATTCTTTACTGACAGAAAAGATTACTTCAATGTGTTTTTTGCAAATGTTATGCATTCTAATAAACAAATATGAAATATGACATAATTAATCACTTAGGCAGGATGATTACAAATTCCATCAAGCTAATTGAAAGCTAAGCTATATAGTTATCAAACAAATATAATTTATCAAAATTATTTGTTATAAATTTGGAATTACAGTCTATAGTTTCTTGTAAGAGTGAGACTTAAGCTCTTGGCATTTTCTCCTGAAGGCAAGATCCAGTCAGTTAGGTAGGCTTCACAGAATGGATCTTGTCCTTATCTGATTTGTTGACCAGCTGGTGTAGACAGATCTGTGTTTCACCTTTGTTCTAATACACAAACTGACTCTGGTCACAGCTGCAACACCATAACTCTGTAGCTTAGGTATGTTGTGGAGCAGTTGGTAAAGTCTGGTAATTTTGACCCCTGTCACATCCTGTCAATTCTTTCTGAGCTGGAATAACCAGATAATCAGGCTGGACAGCAGAGGAAGAATTGGGAAGAATATACCTGCATGCATCTGTGAGCATGTGAAGCCTCAAGTTTCCCAGCTCTTTCACTGTGAATTTCAATTTGGTTTATAATATATGGCTAGGTAACTTTGAGTTTGAGATTCCACTATTGGAGAGCATTTAAAAATTGCAATACTAAGCTTCAGTCGGCATTCATGAAATTAATGCTAAGTGTTTAGGAATTTTACTGTTAAATAGTCACAAACTGCAGAAGCCTTAATTATTTTACTGACTAGTAACTATATTATATCTTGAAGATAATATTTTTAGCTAATATATATCAGCTCCTTCTAGAAGGAAATATTCAAAGCTTGTTTAATTCTATTGTATAATCTGCCAGAAATATTTTCATACCATTTTTATATAATTTGACCTTTTATTTAATTTGACCTTGACTTCAAAGAGGTTTTGTTGTATAACACGTTAAAACAAATACTTTCTGAACCAGTTGCTAAGAATAAGCAGTGGGTTTTTCCAACCTGGTTTACTTTTGAAGTTGCACAACATCAGATTTCCAGGGTGATTCTGATGGGAAACTGCAGCAAATGGAACTTTTTGCATGATAGACTATTAGGAAGTGTTATGGATTAATGCAAAAGGTCATTCTTATCACAGTTTGTGCAATGCACTGTGCCACAGCACATTAGGAGTTAGAATATATCAAGGGCTAATATTCTAGTACATTTTTTTTCCTTAATAGAAAGACAAGAAACTAGAAGCTTTACATAATCAGGGTTAAAGGTTTCTGTAAAAGCTTCGAATAATGCAAAAGCATTCTTTTTAAACATTTAAACCTACAATTAGAAATGTATCCAAGACATACAATCACAATCTTGAATCTCAAAGGAAGATTGGTCATGGTTTTGAGACCTCACCTGGAATACTGCGTCCAGCTCTGGAGCCCTCAGCACAGGAAGGACAGGGACCTGATGGAGAAGGGCCAGAGGAGGCCACAGGGATGATCAGGGAGCTGGAGCACTTCTCCTGTGAGGACAGGCTGAGGGAGCTGGGATTGTTCAGCCTGGAGAAGAGAAGCCCCCAGGGAGACCTAACAGCCACCTTGCAGTACCTGAAGGGAGCTACTGGAAAAGACTGGAGAGGTCCTGTTTAAACAGGCCTGGAGTGAAAGGATGAGGTGATGGTTTTAAACTAGAAAGGAATGGATTTAGATTAGAAATAAGAAGGAAGTTCTTTACCATGGGAGTGGTGGAGCAGTGGAACAGGTTGCCCAGGGAGGTGGTTGAGGCCCCATCCCTGGAGACATTCAAGGTGGGGCTGACAGAGCTCTGAGCACCCTGCTCTAGTTGAGGATGGTCAGCTCTGAGTTTGAATATTTGAGTCTAATGTTTTGTTATAGATCTGTTTCCAGTTTTGATCTCATTCAGATAGTGGACAGATAATTGTCTTTCAGTAGGTCTTTTTATCGTTGAACAGGAATACAAAAATATGTATCCTATTTATTTTCAAAACAGTTTAGATTCCTTATATGAACTAAAATACTTTGGCATAGGATCTTCCATTACCAATATCTTTTAATATTATGGCTACCACTCAGAAACTGGTTCATTAATATCAGAGTGCTGTCGTGGAACTCTGGGGCCCTACAGATGTTATCTTATAATTTAAGGGGGTTTAATTGTTACAATTTACTACAGGGAGCTTATTTTCTCATTGTAATTGTATCATCTGCAGTTTGTGATGTACAACATGGGATTTAAGAAAATGACAGATTTATATAATCTCTTCTTTTTACCACTATTAGGCTTTTTAAACATTACTGTAGTGTGTTCTGCTGCACTGAATCCTGTGAGAACCAATATTATTTATAACCTCTCAAAATTATGTTCAAAAATGGTGTAGAATGTATAATAAACAAGATATTCATTATACTGGAAATTCAGATAGACTGGAATTCAGATAAATATCACATAGTTTTAATAGAGGTAAAATTCCTGCAGGAAGAGAACTCTTAAGTAATGGTTTCCACAAGAAAATCACTTTAGTAAGTTTGATCTATTTCAGGAGGAATCTATACCCAAAACAATGTTAATATTTTGATTTTCTGGAGTGTTGTGCACAAACATACTAGTTACTGCTGCCATTTTAGCTTCACAGGTAATATGTAATTGTATCTTGGTGTCCTGTGTGGGATTGTGTCTGGGATTCTCTGGCTACTAAATGAACCACACCCCTTTCCCTTTCCAGAAGGAGAAGGGAACAAGAATAAGAGAGACTTACTGGTTGGAAAAAGAACAGCTCTAATGAAAATAAAAGTAATGATAAAAAGAAACACTGTCATATTAATAGGAAAATAAAGAAATATCTACAAATATAAACAAGATCAATAGTGAACTCCCTTGATGATGATCACACCACCACTGATGCTGCTGGGTAGGCACTGGGGAAATCCCAGGCAAGACTCAGCAATAAACAGAAGCTAGATTCAGGCACGGGATTAAGGAATTCACAATTTGGGATTGCAGACAGAAGAATAGACAGAGTCCTCCATTGCCAGCCATTGAAGAAGTGACCTTAAACCTCATGATCCCTCAGCTTTATACTGAATATAACATGTCTGGAATGGAATCCCTTGTTGGTTACGTTTGGATCACCTGTCCTGTCCACTCCTTCCCACAAGTGCAACCCTTTTACTTACAAAAGACACTTTCACTTACGATACTCCAATGTAGCATTATTGCTTCTGGAGGCAGACACTGCAAAAATCTGCCGTTAACTTCAGAAGGTGCAGCTAGTTAGCAGAGACTGAGATGAAAATTAAAATCACTGATCAGAGAACTGGTTCTGGTTTAGCTCAAACTAGGACAGCACTAACTAAGAGTTCAGAATGAACAGATTACCCAGTTATCTATTTGTATAATTTGCAGAGAGAAAGTAGCTAAAATACTAGGTCACAGTTATTCTTAACTACTAAAGGTCATCCTTTCTCAGACTAAACTACTTTAAGAGTTGTATTCCATGCTGAAATAGGTCTTGGCACTTTTTTATTTTTCATTGATGTTATATTTTCCTATAAACTCAAGATATGCATTATTTAACACCCTCAAGAGTGAAAAATTGCCACATTTTCTAAAATGAGAAATATGTATTCCTTAAGTAAACAATTTTGTCTTGTTTCCCCCAACACTTGAACTGACATACTTTCTTTGAAGTCTGTAAAACTATTTTTGAAGACTTTTCTGATAATCTAATCTGACCTTGTATTTAATAACATATCTAATTTATTCTCAAACAAAATGCCTCACACATATTAAAGCTTTGAATGATATTCAACTTATCAGACATTAGTAATGTAGCAGTAATTTGATTTCCTCTTCTAGGACATAATACAAAATAAAAAATATGCCTACTGATATTCTATATCAAAGTTTTCTTTTAGTGTTTTTCCCTACAGGAAAACAGAAAAAAACCCCAGCTATTGTAAAATCTCTGAGAACATTTATAACTGTGTAGTAGTAACTAAAAAATGATGCTTTATTCCTGCTGAGGAACTGGCATTTGCCAGCTGCTGCTTTTGAACTA
Organism: Chloroceryle aenea; assembly: GCA_013399075.1. Taxonomy (NCBI): domain Eukaryota; kingdom Metazoa; phylum Chordata; class Aves; order Coraciiformes; family Cerylidae; genus Chloroceryle; species Chloroceryle aenea. Next base: position 148,322 of record VWZY01005704.1, on the reverse strand, counting down.
ATTGCTGTGATAACAGATTGCTAGACTGAATTCAAATCTTCAGGTGTAGAAACAGCTGTATTCAGAGGTAGTGATGGTAAGAGGGAAAAAAAAAATTGTTCGAAACTCTATCCTATCATTCAGCAAAATGTAAATTTGTGCTGCCTTTATCCAGACAAACATAGATATTATTCCTAATTTTCTAGTATTTTCTGTCTTTTAACTCTATGGAGACTTTGGGGTTTTTCAGTGCTTTAGTAGTTATTAGACAGCTTGAGAAGTGACAAATCAGGACTGACATGATATTTTTATCTCCAGGAAGCAAGAAACTGGAGAAATAGTGGAAAAAAAAAGCAGCCTGAGATGAGAGGCCCCCGGGCAAGAAGCTGCTAAAATAGAGTAGCCTTAGGTGAATCCACCCTAAAAGTGGAAGGAGTTTTAGCATTATCCTGGCACACCTCTGTCCCAGAGGAGCAGTGGACTTTGAAAGCAGAATTAAGAGAGCCAGCCTGTCAGTTTAAATGCAGGATAAGTTAGGGCCTGAGTCATTGATTCTGGCCTGCTCATGACAGTGTGAAGATGCTCTAAGTTTACATTTCTGTTATCACCATACATATATATACTGTTATTTTACTTTTATTGATTTCAACATGAAATAACAGTGCATTAGCCCAATAGACAGGGAGATTGAGATTATTAATAGTAAAATGTATTTTTCTTCTTAGAGTAGGTGTTTGTTTTGAACCACGAAAGAACACCTCCTACAAAATAGACAGCCAGTGATATGTTCTGAAGTGGCAGCAAAGCTAGACAATATTTCAGGCCGTTAATCAAAATGTTTAGTTTCTAGTTCAAAGTGGAAAGAATAACAAATATTCGACAAAGAAAATGAATCTGTTTCTGCTGCTTAACAAAACTCAAGGTTAGTCTTAATTGAGGCACAAAAGTCTTTAGTGGTACAGGATCCGCGGAGTAATTTATTTTGGCTAATGAAAGAGAAGGAAGTGGAAGCTAGAGTCTCAGTGAAGGGAAAGAAAAATTACAGTGGTATCACAGAAAATACTTGATATCTATCTCTCTAATGCTTCGGGGTTTTGCTTAAAGCTGTGTCAATATCTTTGGAGAGAAGCTAAAATTGAATGTCGTTGTAGTACTTTGAGACATTTCAGCAGTTATTTGTTATTTAAGCTTGCTCGTATGTTCAGTCAGAGTTATGCAGGTTACATTTTTTGTTTCATTTTCTTGTGGTTTTTTTTTTCTAGAAGACTATTTTTTATAGCACCCTTTCATGAATAAAAAGTAGCCCCCAAGTGGAATAATTAACATTTACACATATTTATGAGAAGATAAGTGAAAACACTTTGCATTTTGGTGACATTCACCTTTTTAGATTAGCATTATTTCTTTAGTTGTGAATTAGCACTATCTCTTTACTTGTGGGTCTGATAGTAAATTTAAAAAAATATTAGACAGTACATCCACCAAAAAATCATAGGCCTGAACAGAGTCAAATATTTAAACATCTTCAGCCTGGAGTATATTTTAAAGTGTTCTGCTGATGTGGAGTAATGATGAATTAAGTATTTCTCCTGTTTTTTTAAAAGACCAATGTGTAGATTTTAACCAAATGGCTTTGGCTACAAATAAAAATCACTCAGCTTCATGATCATGTATAATGCATATTTATACAAAGTGCAAACTCAGTAGCATTTACAATCTGCCCAAAGAGTCGTAATAAATTAGGTCAAATTAATAGTTGATGTTATGCATACTGACATCAGTGAAATTACATTAAAGATTAATTTGGCCCACTGTTTAAAATTCAGTTTTGAACCTCTAGGGTTAGACAATTTGCATTATGAAGAACTGATCCTGTATTAAGATTACTTTTGAGCATTTCTGTATGTTCTGAAGCCTGATTTAAAGCTCACATATATTAATAGATAGACCAATCAGTTTTCAACTGGACAATATATAATAATATTACTATGAAACACTGTGAAACAATGTCTAATTTTCCAACTGTCTGTCTTTACTTTTTAGGACATCCCATAAAGGCACAACTTGTTACAGACAAACTTGTAAAGAATGTGATGAGTGAAGTTGGGTTAGAGGAAGACACTATAAACTGAACTCTGAGGTGGTTCCATATGAGGGGAGAGCAATGGGTATCATCTACTTTAACATTAGCATTTTCTGTGAAAGCATCTTTAGTGATAAGGTAGTTTGGTATGGACTACTAGATGAATGGAAAACTGGTTGGACTGTTGTGGTTCATGTGGAGAGTGATTAACCATTCATCCTCTACCTGAAGAGCAGTCACAAGTGGAATTCCTCAGGAGCACTTGAATGTATCCTGCTTGATATGTAGACAACCTGTGTACATGATGTTTACAGATGGCACAGTACTAGGAGGCACAGGTGGGCAGGGCCACCATTCAAAGGGTGTCATGGTAAAAGGTAATTTGGCAGAAAATAAACCCCCTTGCATACCAGCTTGTCCTCAGATATCAGAGGAAGCTAGATTTAGATTCTAAGTGATAGCCAGTTTGGCACTATGAGTCCAGTGTTACAGATGCACTGCACTTTCCATCTAGTCGCTCTCCGTGGACTCACACAGACAGATTGGAAGAGTTTGGTGATTCCCAGTGAGAGACATTTGTGACTAGCCCTGTGAACAGTGCAGTTTATTAAAGCAACAGGAGTACAGGTTCTTAGGGATTGCAGGTGATAAATATACTGCCTGTAAAAGCATATACAAGTATCAAGATTGTGAATAATGCAGTCTGGCTACAAACACATTAAGTTAAAAAAAACTCCATAGAGATTTCTAAATTTTCCTGTGGAAGCACTAGAAATTGTTTAGATCTTACCCAAAGGAGTCCCTATGGGGGGGGAGAGAGACTCAGCCCATTGACTGACCTCAGAAGTCAGAGGTAGGCTGCAATATCTTCCCTGACTTGTTCATAATGATGTCTTCCCTAATATTTCCCCTTTCCTAAATAATTTTTATACTATTTTTTACCTTCAAGGTGGAGCTTGAGTGACTCTAGTCGTACATATCTTTATTATGATTGGTGTAAAATTTTCAAGCTTGGCTTTTAAAGGTACAGATTAAGAAGAATTCAGGGCACAAGCTGAATGAGAGGTGGTTGCATTTTGGAGGTGCGTAGCCTTTGGGATGGAGGTGTGTTTTGGTATTATAATGAGAGTATAATGAGTAAAGTTCACACAAAGGACAGCATTTTTTTCAAAAAATGACAGACTGTTGGCCCAGGGTAGCAAGCAGAGAGCTCATCAGTTCCATAGTGCTGTAAAATTCCCATCTCTGCAGTGATTCACACACCCTGCCTGCAGTCTTCACTCTGCTCCACCCTCAGTGATGTTTTGCAGGCAGTGCTGTTCAGGGAACTACCATGGAATGGATTCTTCACATACCAGCTGCAGCTGCACTCCACTCTGGAAGCTTCTTCAGTATTATACCTTTCCTTAATGTGTGAGCAATGCCATACCTTTAATATAAGTTTAATTTCTAAGTCACCTCCAGTAATTATTCCACAATAGGGAACTCTACAAGCTGGAGGAATGGACCAAGGGAAAGCTTTAAAATTTGACAAAGTTCTGCTGTTGGGAGGGACTACTTCTATAGTTGTTGGGCTAGAGACTGACTAATCTGGGACCAGGTTTGCTGAAAAGAGCCTAGTTACCCTAATGAGCCACAAATTGAATGTGAGTGAACAGTGCATCCTTTCAGTAATGAAGGCTAACAGCACCCTGGGTCATATTAAAAGGAACATCACCTCTGTATTGAGGGGTGTGATTATTCTTCTCTACTAAGCAGAGAAAATATGTAGACTAATGTGCCTAGTTCTGGTGTCCCCAGTACAGCAATGATATTTACATATTAAAGTCTGCTCAGTGGATGGCTACTGAAGTAGTGGAGGGCTGGAGCACTTGCCTCATGTGGAAAGGATGAGAAAATAGGAGAGTTTGACCTGTTCAGCCTGCTGACTAGACATGGAGTACCTGAACCAGAAGAACATGTGTACATGCGTGCTACATAAAAGTAGCAATGATGATGTAGGATACGTTAATAGGTTAGCCAAGAGAGACCAGTAAAAAATTAGTTCGCCTTGTGCTACGATAAAAAAATCCCCTATAGTTCATTGTGAAGTCAGATTTCAAATGTGATTTCTCATCACAGACTCAAATTTTCCTACTGTGACCTTTTCTTCAATGTGCCATAAATATCCTAGAGGAACACTGGGCATAAGCAGACAAGTACTGAGGGCACGATGGACAACAAGTGGGAAACAAATGATAAACTATTAATTTATAAATCACATTTTCAGTGATCTAGACTTCTCCTGCACTTTTGTATCTGGGAAAATATGTGTACAACATTTAATAAATATATTAGTAATCTGAAAATAAGCACATTGATTTTTCATCAGAGAGAACAAAATAAGTAAAAATTACATAGCTGATATTTGAACTTTCATATTATTTCATATTATTTTTATGTCAGTAATGCCTGCAATTCCAAAGAAAGCCAAAGGTAGTGTTGCTGTAGATGTTGAAAAAATACTTTGTCAGACACAGTTTAATTCTTCCAGTTTAAGGGGAAAAAAAACCCAACCAGTTAAGTATAACATTGTTCCTCTTTTTACTTTCAGAGTTTTGAATTTAGGTCTCTTAAGTTCTAGCAGTTGTCCTGGTTTGAGTGAGAAACAGAACAAATTCAGTGATTTTACTTTTCAGCTCAGTTCTTCTAACTGACTGCACTGTCTGAAGTCATCAGGCTGTTTCCACAGACAGTGTCTGCTGTTGGCAGGGATAACACCCCATGGTCAGAGTTACTACCAGGGATTGGGGTGCAGACCAAGGCCACTGCTGGATCTTGTGCACCACACTGGGGGGTGCAGGAAAGTGAAAGGCTGCACCTGCAGGGAGGAGTGGACAGGGCAGGTGACCCCAAACTGACCAACGAGGGATTCCAGCCCATAGACGTCATATTTGGTATGAAGCAGAGGGATCTGGAAGGTCTAGGAGGGTTCTTGTTGTTAGCTTGCTAGTTTTGTCTGCTTGCTAGCTAGCTTACTTGCTCGCCCGCTTTCTGGGGGCTCCCGGGCTCCTCTCCCCTCTTGGACCTCTTTGCCACCTTTGCTTGGCTTGGCTCAGGTCCTGTTTTGGTTCCTTCCTCAGAGCATCCAAGGAGGATTCTGTTCTGCCAATCAGTGTGTTCCTGACTCTGGTACCAGAATCCAGCTCCTGAACACAGCTCCCGTCTGCTACTGGGCCCAGTCTGGGACTCCCCCAGTGCCTGCTCCACAGCATCAGTGGTGACGGTGATGTCATTACCATCAGGGGGGTGGTTTTGATACTTATTTTGTATATATTTGTACATATTCTATTTTATGATTCTTATTATTCTCATTCAAGCTGTTCTAGTTTCCTTTTCTAATCACTGTCTCTCCCTTATTCCTTTTCTATTCCCCTTTGGGGAGGGAGGGGGGTTAAGAGAAAGTGTCTGTTATAGGTCTGACCCTAAACTGTGACAGCAGTTGGGTTTTGTTGTTTGTGTGTTTTTGTTTTTTTTCTCCCATTGGCCTTCTATCAGCTCTGTAACAATTTTCAAATTAAATTCAAATTACGATGGCTATTGGGCCTTAAATCCGTTTACCTAACAAGAAGAGTTTGAGGGAAGGACAACATACAGATATGACGCCATACAGATTTGACATAGGACATATGAACAGCATACTACAAGTGGAAAAATGACAGTTTTCCACAGTAGGACAAAGGGATGCATAGATGGCATATACTTCTTAAATCATTGTTTTGTTTATTGGTAGCCAAACACTGGAAACCTCCTCCCTGATGATAAGGCCAAAAGCAACCCTGGGAGTGAGGAGTCCAAAACCAAAGATGAAGAATGATAGAAAGTGGATCTGAGAGCAGATGTATGTTTCTGGAAGGGATTTGATGCAATTGTTTACTATGTCTGGATTAGCCTGACAGCAGTCTTTTAAATACAGTGAGACACTGAATCAGCTTAACTTTACAGATTGATTGGATCACTACAGCTTTCATGATATTGTCCTCTCATACCACATCTGACCATCTACCTCCAACTATCCAAGTAAAAAAAAAAAAAGGGTAAAGAAAGCAGGATAAAAAGCTGGGTCATCTTCCCTAAAAACCCCTTTTCAGAGTCATAGGAGTGATAATGTGAGCAGAAGTATGGCTTTTAGAAAATGTCTTAAGGTAACGTTACACTTTGGGTCAGAGTTAGATCCAGATGCAATCACTTCAGTTGATGTGTCTGCAGTATGTATTTCTATTTGCCATTCTAGCATCTTTATCTCTCATTACAAAATACTATCTTGAACCAATTAAATTAATTGTCACCACAGTCCTGCATATAAGCTTATCTGAAAAGTTATTTCATGATTCTAAATGTTTTTTTCTTATTCTGTCTGGAAATACAGTCTTAACCAATTTATAGCTGTTTACTTTGAACAAGCATTATCTTTCAATTTAATTAGTTCTTTCCCAATTTTTTCACAGCCCCAAATGTTTGGCTTAAGAATTCAATGACTCCTCATGGAAACAAATCAAGTCCTTTAACCTCTTTTCATAAGTTTGATTTTCCATTACTGTAATTATTTTGGCATTTCCCCGAACCTGATTCAATTTAAGTTCATTAATGTAGGTAACCAAAACTGTTCATTATATTCTATTTGAGGTCTTCACTCTAATTCTTAGAGTGCTATGAATAGCAAGGCTTTTTACTTATGTCTCCCCTAACATCCTTGTGAAGAAGCTCAGTAAGTGTGGGACAGAAGAGCAGATAGTCAGGTGGATTAAGAACTGATCGGACAGTAGAGTCCAAAGAGGGGTGGTCAATGGTGCCAAGTCCAGCTGGAGAGCTGTAACCAGTGGAGTCCCCCAGGGATCAATGCAGTCCAGTCCTGTTCAACATCTTTATCAATGACATTGATGATGGGACAGAGTGTCTTCTCAGAAAGTTTGCTGATGACACAAAGCTGGAGATTTTCAAGACCCGCCTGGATGTGTTCCTGTGTGACCTGTGTTGGATTATATGGTCCTGCTCTGTCAGAGGGGTTGGACTTGAAGATCTCCAGGGTCCTTCCCAACCCCTGACTTCCTGTGATCTCAGTAACTGTTTATGTATCATGTGATTTATTGGTTATAGCAGCATATACTATTCTTAACGTTGTACTACATTCTATTGTAAATTACTCTTCTCAATCCTTCAGAAACTTGAGTGAAACTATCTATACTTAGTCTGAAAGATATACTGACAGCTGCTCACAATTATGCTTTTCACTTATGAATATGATAACCAGATTCCTGACTTTATAGGGTTTTTCCATACATAGATCTCTCTGTTAATAGGTAATTTCCTTAGCATTTATAATAGATATGGTCTAACAGGATTGACAATCCCTTCCCATGATCTGTGGGCTATGCCTCTGTTCATGTAACACCCGAAACTGTCAGGTCACACCATGATAGAACCTACCACCACCACCCTAGGATTTTCCCACAGAGATGCTCCATTTCTCCAGTCTCATTGGGTCATCTGAACTGCAGCCCTGACCTCAAGTATACCATCTCATCACCTCAGTTTCGTGTCATCTGCAAGCTTGAGGAGCATTCTTTCCGTTACCTCCTCTAGTTTGTTGATAAAGACTTTAAACATGACAGGACCTGGGATAGACTCCTGTAGCAAACTCTTGTTAGAGGCATCTTGGTAGAGCACAACCCACTATTGTCTGTGTGCAACCATCAAAATAGATTTATGCTCATCATAATTTTTCACTCATCTACTGTAATAGTCTAATTTATCCATAGGAATTTTATGGGAGACAGTGTCTAAAACATTGCTGCAATCAAGGTATTGGACATGAACACCTCACTCCTTATCTACGTATCCAATTATTTTATCATCAAAGGCAATAAGGCTAGTCAGGTACATTTTACCTTTGGTAAATCCATGCTGACCACTTGCAGCCACCTTGTTCTGCTTCTGGCTTTCAAGGATGCTCATTCCACGTTTTTCCAGGAATTAAAGTGAGATTGGCTGGTCTGTAGTTGCTCGGATTGACTTTTGGCCTCTTTTCATGTTGATTATGGCATTTTCTTTGTTCTGTTTGTAAGAAATGTCTTTCAATCTCCATAACTGTTCAAAGGCTTATCTTGCAAGGACATTGGCCACCTCTGGCTTGTATGCAGTCTGTCAGGTCCCTTGGACTTTCAATTACTCCATGGCTTGATCCTCATCCACTGCTGATGTCTTTCCTCCTAGAATACTGTCTCCAGGCACAGATTTCAGATAATTGCTCCAATTTTTAAATTTTTAATTTTTTTTTCCTACTGAACATCTGCAGTCATGAAGTGTGCTCATTACCAATATACTAAATCCAGCACAGGACTCCTAGCCTCAAAGTTCCCCAGCCATTTAATTTTAGTCATCAAAGCATGCTCTGTTATATGCTCTGAGGTGTCATAATCACAAGGTTAGAAGTTTTTCTTGCTCATTAATCCCTCTGCTTCAGGAAGGAGATTTTTACTTTCAGCTTTTCATAACCTGGTGACCACAGGTTCAGTCCATTAGATTCTTAAAGCCGTAGTCAAGTACCTGGGACTTTTAATTTCTGTCTCAATTTTCCAAGCCCTTGGTTATTTATGAAAAAGTATTCTGATAACAACTGAGGCTCTGAGTGGATGCTGATGAAGTAATTCTCATTAGCTGTCTCCATTCTTAGTCAAAGAGGGGGATACAGGACACAAGAGGACTTAATGGCACCAAAAGCCCCTAAACATAGGTTCCATAGAGTCTTGGGGAGAAAGAAAGAAAGAAGATAATTTATACGAAAAGCATATTTTTTGACTGTGTGGGAAATTGAGATTATGGTAACTGGATTTATATCTGTCAAGGGAGCAAATAAGATTTCATTGACACATTGCCAATATTAGACATGTCTTGCTACCATTTGTTGAATTCACTTCTCTTATGTCTTTGCTTTTATTTGTAACTATTGGAGTATTGACTCATGATATTCTTTTTGTTAGAAGGTCAGAAAAACTTTGAACATTTAAACATCTTCTGTCTAATTCCATAGCTCACCTCAAAAAGGAACACCTAGTACTTCCCTTTATCTCCTTTTCTCTTGTAGTGTGCTTATTACTGTTAATATTCTCTGCTAGTTTTAACTCCTTAGTTTTTTCAAATCTGTACCTTATGAGCTTTTATTGTTCTTTCATAGAGCAACTTGTTATGTTATTGTCTTCACATTTTCTATGATTGCCTTTTGTTTTTTCAGATTATTATTTTTTCATTCAACTATATTGGCTTCTGGCCTTCTAGGCTTACCTTTCTTTGTATGTGGATACTTTACCATGAAGCTTTTAATATTGACTTTTTTTTTTTAGAAATATCACTTGTTCTACGGTTTTTCCTTTAGATTGCTTTCTTCACAAACAAGTTCTCAAGCTTGTTTAAGTCCACTATCATGAAGAAAAAAAAAGGCCCTTTCTTTACTTTCTTCAGAACTGTGAAATATATAATTTTTAAACCCCTTTGCTTACTTTACTCTCTGCCTTCAAACTATAAATTATTATGTAGGATTAATCTTAAAAAAGTTGTGAGCTGATTCTTGTCTCTTTTGCAATAAAATAGCCATTACAAATGTGTTCCAAGAACTCACTTTATACTTTCAGTACCATGATAGGTCTTTTTTAACATATGGATAAAGTCTTCTAAACTGGATTGCTTTTCCATTAATAGTTGGTGATCCTTTTCTGCTAAATGTGATTTCAAAGTTTTCATTTAAACTTCAAAATTTTCCAGAAGAACTTCCTAGTTTGTTTAAAACTAGAAAACTTGATTAGTATTTCTATGGCTGACATTTTCCCTACAGTTCTTGATTCAATTCCTGTATTTGTGTATTCTACCTCCATTTTCAGCCACTTTATACTAGACTTAATATCTTGCCACAAACAACCAAAATAATATCAATCATAAAAAAAAAATACATATAGCACTTACAAAACATTTCTCAACTTTCTAGAAACCATTCTCTATTAACATGTGTCACAGTTTAGGGTCAGGGCAGCCCCTTAGACCTATAACAGACACTCTCTGCTAAGTCCCTTCCCTCCCCAAAGGGGAATTGAAAAGGAATAAGGGAGAGAGACCTAGTGATTAGAAAAAGAAACTAGAACAGCTTGAATGAAAATTAAAATAATAACAAAAATAAATGGAATATAAAAAATATTGAAGCCAGCTCCCTGAGGGTAATGACATCACTGTCAGCACTGATCTTGTGGAGCAGGTACTGGGAGAGTCCTACACTGGACCCAGCAGCAGACAGGAGCTGTGTTCAGGAGCTGGATTCTGATACCGATACAGGAACACACAGATCAGGGTTGAAAGAAGAATAGATGGAGTCAGATACTCCAAGGAAGAAAACAGAAGGGGACCTGAACAAAGCTGAGCAAAGCCACCAAAGAGGGCCAAGAAGTCAAAGAAAGGCATGAGACCCTGCAGATCCCTCAACTTTATATTAAATATGACGTATATGGTCTGGGTTACCTCACTGGTCAGTTTAGAGTCACCTCTCCTGTCTGCTGCTCCCTGCAGGTGCAGCCTTTTACTTTCTGCACCCCTACTGTGGTACAGAAGATCCAGCAGTGGCCTTGGTCTGCACATCAATCCCTGGTAGTAATTCTGACCACGGGCTGTTATCACTGCCAGCAGTAGACACTGTCTATGGAAACAGGCTGCTAATTTCAGTGTTAGAAGAAATGATCTGAAAAGTAAAATCACTGAAGAGAATGAGTTCTCTTCTCACTCAAACCAGGAGAGTATGTAAAGAATAAAACTGGAAGACTTCAGGGTGTTACTGAAAAGGACTTTGAAGGAATTTGTTGTCATGTACAATTTTGTCATGTATAATTTTGGAGTGAGAGGCTTTACAAGCACCAGCACAGTTACTGTCTGTTGTGGTCACTAAGACTTCTGTATTTCTTTATATTCCATTTAAAAATATGTCACATATTTCATCTTTACAGTGAATGTTATAAATTCTTATATATTTTTGCACTGTAGATTTATTGTTAGTGTTTCATTAAGGATGAAAGAGTAATGATTGATCTATCTAAGCACATGACTCTTGTATCATTTTAAATATCTGTAGGCCATTAATTCCTTATGCGCTTCAGCTATTATTCTAGGATGGCACAATTATTTACTGGGATGTATCTGCCAAACTAGTAGAAAAACATAACATAGTCTAGGGCATCTAGAGTGGCAGTAGATGCCAACTCTTAAGCAATTGAGTTACTCTCATTTTTTCAGACTGCTTATCTAGATAATATGCACTGCTTATAGATCAAGCTTCATTTAAAACTCCTGCAGTTATCTTTCAAGTTTCTGGACAGTTGCTGTGTTTTCCTTTAGATTCTTTCAGTTGTTCCATTTATCATTGAGCAGTCATTCAGGGGAAAAAGAAACCAAACAAACAGAAAAATAGTCTTTGCTATCTTCAGTGTTGTGCCTTCATGCATGTGAACACAAGATGTGTCCCATGGCTCTGAAAGTACCAGAAGGAAATAATTCAGGGGAGCACGTAAATTTGGCCACTTTCCTTGGTCCATCTCCTTTTAACTACCACAGCACCTACAACTGTTGGATCGTGGATTATAAAAGGTATGACCTTGTCTAATCCCTTTATCATCTGTTAGTGGACTTATTAAACCTGCAAATATCTCCAAAGCCTCCTGTGGCAATAAATTCTGGGAGTGCAATTCCCACTAGGAAGAAAAAATTCTTTCTTCTGTTTGTTTTGAACTGGTTTCTCCAAGTTTCAGTAAGTGCATTAAGTTCTTCTAGTGTGTGTTTTGATAAATCATAATTGCTTACTCTTCCTGTCTACCACCTTCATGTTTATATACATCTTGATCCTTTAACTGATCTCTCCAAATTTAAGAATATCAGATATTTTTTCTCTCTTGTAAAGGAGGCATACAAGAAAGACAGAGAGATGCTGAGGCCTGTAGTGACAGGACAAGGGGCAACAGTTTTAAAATGAAGGAAGTTAAAATTAATTTGGGCATAATTAATTTTTTTTTTTTTTACAGTGGGGGCAGCTAGACACTAGAACATGTTGCCCAGAGAAGATGCAGAAGCCCCATTGGAAATGTTCAGTCAGGTTGGTGCTTTGAACAGCCCATCTCAGAGGGGTTGGACTATCTGATCTTTGAATGTCCTTTTCAATCCAAACCATTCTGTAAGGCACATATTAGGAAAGGACTGAGTAGGAAATCCTGAGTAAAAGTCTTTTGGACAACTAGTGGAACTTTAAAAAGAAAACATTTCTAACTTACTGAAGCAATGATGAATGTGAAATTGTTAATTGTTAATTATAGTCATAATGATTATATAGAACTGAAAATTACCACTCATCTTGTCAGCTACAACATTCACATATACAGGGTGAAGTAATGTACAGCTCAGTGACATCCAGGTCTGGTGAAGTGTTGGTCCTACTGAGTCAGAAGAGCTGACCTATGAAATATAAAACTACTGAAGTTTGCAGATAAAAGATAGGCTTGTGAACAAACTTGATAAATAGGTGACTTTTTAAAAAAGTACAAATATAATTATGCTAATGAGTGCAGACTTAATGAATTAATATCCTTTAACCAGCCGGAAATGGAAAGACAAGTAAGCTCATGCCAAATTAATTGTCCTTTCCTACTGAGACAGGGAAATAAAAAGGAAGAAGTCATTTTTAGTAAAATAAAAATTGAGGATACCCAGAAGTTATTTTTCTTTTTTTTTTGTCTTGTTTTGTAAGATATTCAGACAGCTGTGATTCTGCATTGTTGAAAAAAAAAATCTCTTATATTAGAAATCAGAAAAAAAACCTTTATGTCAAGGAAGGAAAACAAGTGTTGAGCAAAAATGGCAACACAACTTGAAGAATCTATAAAGAAAGAATTGAATTAATATATTATGGACAAACAGAACATCTGGCAAAACCAGAGCAGAAACAAGTTGCTTGTACTTTCAAATGTTCCAATATTCTCTGCCATGGTGGTGAACAATATAGAATAGATGGTGCTGAAGAGAAGTTGCTGCATGTTTTAGTCAGATATGGAGTCAGAATACAAATGGATTGTACACTCAGATCTACAGCCATGTCAAATAAAAAGAAACAATATTATTTCCTGTCTCTGAAATCAATGAATATGGATTTATTTACATCAACACTGTTTCTTTAGTGGTAGACATAGAATTAGACTAGATGTAGTCCCTGGACTTTGGCTGTCACTACTGTCAAAGGTCTGGATTAGTTTCAAAGTAAATTTCACCATTTTGCTTATGCTTGTCTCTTTCTCCACAGTTTTAATTTGGAACCATGAAACCAGTATCCAAACTGCTGTCAGACTTCTACTTGTCATGAGAGATAGGAATCACTGAAGATGAAGACATCTGGAGAATAGCTTCATGACCCAAGTATGACTCATAGTTGCTTACTGCATACAGAGAAATGGCCACAGATGATAACTTTTTAAAAATCTGACCTTCTTCATAAATGCTACACCTTACAGTCATTGTTTTCACCCTCTCATTTCCTATTTTCTGCTGGTGTCCAAAAAGCCATGATTAAAACCTGTAAGATTCAGTAAGACAGGCTGAACAGAACTGAGAGAAGCATTTGAGCTCCTTTGTGCTCTTTGTGTTTGCAGTAGAATGCTTTAAGGAAAACCAAACCAAGACAGTACTGGTTTTGCTTTGTTCTCCGAGATATTTTTCATGTAATAAGTCAGGACAGAAGTGGTTGCTGGCAAAAAATTCCAGTCTGGATTCTTACATTCCTGGTACATTTATGAATATTATCAATTATATAAGAAATACTACTCCAGACTTTCAAACTTTATAGGGCTATTTTTCCCCTCAATCAGATTAAAATTTCTCAACATAGTTGTTAAAGGGAATTGAACTCATAATATTTACATTTACACACTTTTTGTGTTCTCATTAGCAAAAAGATATTTTTGTATAATAACTTTCATAAAGAAAATGGGAAATTGAAATAGAATAATTTTCTAAATGGTGGTCTGTAAAAAACAACTCCCCCAAACAACAAAAAAACAACAAAACCTTACTTGCTTGTATCAAAGAAAATGTTGAAGGTTATATTAACACATTTTTCTGTCTGTCTTTTCAATGAAAACAAAATTAATCTACAGGGAAGAATGCTCTTCTCTTATCAGAAAATAAAACTACTGGGTTTTGATAAACTGATTAAATTGAAGATAAATTTATATCCATTATATATCGCTTGCCTAAAATACATTATACTTTAATTAATTGCAAACATGTAAGGAGCATTTCTGGTTTTAAATATGCCACCAAAATAGAAAACAACACTTATTTCCTCTTCAATTATGCCTACACCGAAGCAGCTACAAATTCTGCTCTGCTTCTCATGGTAAATTAATCTATGATCCTCTTTGCTTCTACATCTAGACTGTTCCCAGTCCCTAAGATGGCACAATACTAACAAGTTTGTTTCTGCTTGTGCTGCACTGAATTGTTCTCTGCCAAAGACATTGTCCTTCATGACAGCAGAGTTCTGATCGAGACAAGAAGATATAAAACCAACAGAAAATAAGTTAGGAGAAATCTGGGAAGAGGAACTGCAAACAGAATTCATAGCAGGAGGTTTAAATGTGTGTGGTAACATCAGAACCTCATCTCATATCCAGCCTTCTAACTACCTTTGTGAGGCTTATACCCAAGTCTTGCTGTCTTAGCTTGGATTTTGACTGCATTTGTAAGATCCACTGTCTAAATTTTCATGACAGCCAGTCCCTGGAAGAGCGGGTTAAAAAAAATCTGGCATACCTAGCTCTTGGTGATATATTCTGAATTCTGGGCTGAATTTTCTGGTCTGGAAGATAATGAGAGCAAGAAGGCAGTCTGCAAAGCATTGAGAAATATGAGTTTCATCAGTACAATGGAAATTGTAGAGTACTACATAAAGAGCTAATTTAGAGGTCTATGGCAACATCAGCTAACAATGATGATCTGATGCTGGTAGTAATGACAAGGCTACATGGAAATCTGTTTTGCATTAGCCATCTAGACAGTTGTCCCTTTGTATTTTATGGACATGTAGCACATAACTAGCACTGGCAACTGCTGAAGATTTCACTGCTTGTAAATATGCAATTATTATACATGTTAAACCCATAATGGATCTAATGTTATTTAACAGCAATCTAACACTTGTCATTCTCTCTTTGGGCTGCACCACTCAGAAATACAGAGGAACTCAATAAGGAGATAACAAATTATGTCAGATAAGGAAATACCAGAATAAACCCAACAGAAATATGGACAAAGATCAAATAATCAAAAGGAATATTGATTATTCAGGTGATGAAGAGAAGGGATAGACAATAAATTTGCTGCTAACATTTGGTCTTTATTTACCAATACAAAAGGATGAGGAGGAGTTGTAGAAAGAAGTAGAATCCTTAATACATAATCAATATTAGAACTTAGTTTGTGTGATGAAGAATAATGGACAGATTTATCTCATTTAATTTGGGGAATAATTTAATTTCCTGAACTATCTGTATCTAGTGCTATTAAAGTTACCCTGCTATATGTGAGATAGCAACATCAAACTGGTAGACATGACATAGGAATTATCCTGTCCTTCTGATGCAGAGTCTGAAAGTCAGCAGGCAAGGGCACCAGAAATAGTACTAGATTGCTTATGTTTTTGCAGCTGAATTTTGCATTGGGTGACGAGGCATGAGGCTCATACACTTAGGCATTTATAATGTGATTATCAGCGTGTGATTAAGTATTATATCAGTCAGGTGCCTGCAATCCCACTGTTATTATTAGATATCTAGTAAATGTAGTGATCTGTCAATTCTGTCCCTTATAGATATGCACCTCTTGCCACTGGAAGAGTTGCCCAAGGGTGCCCAAGACACTTGTCCAGAGATGGTGAAATAACAATATAGCTGACTAAAGACCCCATAGATTCCATGAGAAGCATCACTTCTTCCATTTATACTAGCAAATCATGCTGACTAGAGCCTGAAGATCTATTCAGGTGAACAGATGCATCTTAGATATTTCTGGTACTATTTCCTTATATGTAGATAAAAGAGACTCTCGGCTTCAAAAGGCATGAATGACCCTTTTCTATACTGAAAGGAGACATGGAGGCTACTAATAAGGTTTTTATAGGCTCAACTGAAATTACTTGGGGGAAATTTTGGAAATTTGAAAGTAGAAGTAACTTGGATAAGAATAATTTTGAAATAAAAGAATTCCTGCACCTTACAAAGGAAAGAAAATAAAAGCAAACTAATTACAATGGACAAGAGATTTCTACAGAGTCAAAGAAGCTCTGAGAAGCAAGGCCTAATAAGAAGGAAGTCTAAGGAATTAGATGTTTTCAAGAACTGGTGATTTCTTAACAAAGGAATATTAGGGACACAAAGGCAGGAAGAAGAATGTGAAGGATATGTAATGAAATTAAATAGAGTAAAATGTAGGCTCTTGCATGACCTTAAACTAAAAAAAACAAGTACACATAAATTAGATAGTAGACTAAATTACAAAATTGCTGAATGGAAGTAATGAAAGGCTAATAATTGCTAATTGAACAGGAGAAAAATATTAGCAAAATTAAAAAAGCTGAGTTACAAACTGAGACACCTCAAGCCAAGGACATCACAAGAGAACCAAATGAGCATTCTTAGTATATTAGAAAAAAAACAAACAACACAAGAGATAATTCACTACACAGTGAAGAAGCAAAGCTATTGAAGATTGTGCTGAACAACTGAAAGGGTGAAGGAGTTTTTTACTTATCTTGAGATACTTTCAACTGTGACTAGATAGCTAAAACAGTGGGGGAGGGTCTGAAAAAAGTCTGTGCACTGGTAAATCAAAAGACCTGAAATCATGTTAACATGATTAATTCACTTGTGTGTCTTAACAGAACTAAATTAAATAATTATAGTTATCAGAGAGAAATCAAAGAGAAGAAAAGGAGTATAGAAGGATAAACCTAGTGCTTATTACAGGAGAGATAAGGAACAGCTAACAAGAACCTGAGTAACATATAACAAAGTCAAATTTAATCTCCTCTTACAAAAAAACCCCACAAGTTTTTCAGGAAAATTAGAAGAAACATGTACCTTATCCTTCAAATCTATCAGGATTCTGACAGTGTTTCTCATACATGAAGTAAGATATGGAATTTACAGAAACATATTTTAGATTAAACTTCTAAAAGAATATAAAACTAGGAAACTACTCAGAGTAGTTATCACTGAGATGTTGCTGGGGTCTTTCTAATAGAAAACAAACTAGTGGTTATAGTCATTTCCAGCATTAACAATATGCTGTTGTGAAGAAACAAATATTCAGTGGATACATATATTAACAAATACAAATATATATACTTTATCAAGATTGAACTGAATACCTGAAGATGGCTGAAGGCTGATAATTTGAAAATGAAGCTAAAAAAAATGATCAACAGGTTTTAGATAAATGAAATAGTTGTTAGAATGGGAGGAATTATTTTCCATGTTCTAGGAAGAGAGAAGTTGCCATTGAAATCAATCACTCAAAGAGGTATTTAGTTTTGACATTTAAGTGAAACCTCCTAATCAAAATTACAGTTAATCAGCAAATTAACTCGCTCACAAATGTTGTAGAGTTTCCTGCAAGAGATGCATATGTACATAAGAAAATGGGATAAACAAATCTTACAAATAGTTCAAATACAAATGATAGTGAATTTAGAGGAAGGGATGCATCCTTGATCTCCTTCATGCATTGTTTTCCATTCTTTGTGTCTGCAAAGTAGATATTCTTATCTGCCTCAGTTCACCTTAAGTAATTGGGTGGAACGAGATTTACTGAAGCAATGTTACAGAGATGAATGGTATGTTGGTAAGCTTCTTTGACACCTCAGATGAAAACTGCTGCATAGAGGGAAAATATGATATAATATTGCTAACTCCATGTATCACAGATATTTTGGGATGAAAGCAAACTGTAAACAAGGTCATCAGACTGATAATCTTTGCAGACCTTTCTCCAGTCTGTCAACCTTATTTAGAATTTGCTCACTGTGTGCATTAGGAACTGCTGAGTTTCAAGAACAGTTCAAAATAATCTTGCTGCTCCACAGTAGGTGTTTGTTGCACTATAATGTTTCTTAAATATTATTGAAGAAAAGGACAAACATTTGTCTATTGGAACATCAGATTTTCCACTCAAGATTAGCAGCTTCCAAAAATAGATTAAAACAAAAGATGAAAAATAGCATCACTGAAAATAAAAAGGTATAGTTTCCTTATAACTTCTGAGCTGATCAAAGCTATGTGTTGAAATAAATCTTTATTCATGAGAAGTTTGTTGGATAATGTCAAATCATGAATAATATAGAAACAGAAAACTACCTGAGGATATTCTAATGGAAAATATTTTTATATGCTCTTTCTATACAGTCTTATAGAAAGAAAGGCTAAATTTCAGTTATTCAGTTAGAATTAGTACATGTTTGCAATGCTTTTGTTTTCAGATTGGACATTCAGTAATATGAATGCAATATAAACAGTCACAGCTGGAGAAAGTTGCTATGATCTCAGAGATTAAAGTAATGCAGTAAAGAAACAATGCCAATAAAATGTTTTTCGTGCAAACTCTTCATAGTTACAGAACAAAATGCATGATCCTATGATTCTTTAGCAAGAGCTCTGCAGATGACATTTCTTTATCAGAGGGCAAATTCTGCTAGTTGTGTTCTCACCCGAAAGTAATCAGTACATTTTTTTTTCATATAAACATTATTGTTAAATCTTATCCAATTTAACACAATTTGTGAATAGGTCAGACCTCTAATAGTAATTTTATTCTCTCTTTATACATGATTCCATGAAAGATAATATCATCCCATAAATGAGTTGCATTACCCATGGTGGTAAAATACTTTGATTTTTACCAGAATGCCTTAAGGTCTTTATTTTTCTTAAAGTACTAGAAAGACAGTTGCCTTTTTTCACTTCTTTTAGTGATGGAAAAAATTACGGTGCATAACTAGATACCAATTTCATGTCATATAAACATAGAATCTATGAACTAATTTGGTCTTGTAATTAATGTTTCCAATATTTCCCTTTACAGACTACTATCAAAATGTTAATAATGCATCATAAATTTTTTAGGAAAGGTTGGAATTTCCTGATGCTTTTTTTAAAGCCTTATATATAGAAAACCATTAAACCCCTTCTAATCCAAGAACTAGATGGCAACTCACTTCTCTGGACTTTTTAAAATACCTTGTTCTAATGGGATAACTTCTAACTTTTAATCTGTGATGGTTTATTTTGTAATGTTTTTTAAAATATGAAATAATTGATGAAATGGTCAAATGTAGTCAGGTATTATTTCTCACTAGCTTTTTTATAGGAAAGGATAGTATTATACTCAAGATAGATGTTTAGCAACTATGACATACAAACACAGTTTTCTCCTCATGAAAAAACAAAACAAAACAAAAAACCAACCAACCAACCAAACAAAAATCCTTGAGTTTTTGTTAACTTCAGTATTACAGATTATTCCCCACCCCTGAAAAGAAGGCCCATTTTCTATCAAACAAGAGCTATTCTGATCAGAAGTGAGTCTCTGTTCCGTTTCCACTCTTGCCAGCACCCTTACCAAGTCTCTCTCTGATTTGTCATACAAAGTGGTTCCCACACAGGCCATTCTGTTGAACGATGATTTGCTTTTTGAACTTTAAAACACTACTTTCAAAGACAAGAAAATGATTGTGGCAGATTTTTGTGTTTATTGAATTTTCTTTCCAGATATCTTATTATGATGCTTATGCTTTTTAGATATAGTTAGCATAAACCTTTTTTGTGATTATTTGCTTCACTGAGATGTAGTCATCCACAAAAGTCATTGATTGCCTTATAAAATTTTTCATAACTGAAATCCAGGGTAACTAAATGTACTCTAAAGACCAAGAACAGTACACAGTTCTGGGTCATACTGCTGAAACTTTATCTGTGCTATCTATGCATTTAAAAAGAATCCTTTTAGAGAAAAATCTTGACTAAAGGACTGGGCTGTTGGGATGAGTGGTCTCTTCATGATACTTTTTATGTAGAAATGAAAGAAGTTATGATATTCTGGCTCCTGAGACAATGCTCTGATCAGCTCGGAGGTCTTATTAAAATAAGTGCTACTCTACCATATTTATTTCAAATTATATCAAACATATATATATA
>VWZY01005704.1:87310-127925 GCA_013399075.1 Chloroceryle aenea | reverse complement strand
GTATTTAAGGATTTTGCCTTTTGCTTTGAATTAGATGTTTTACAATTAAGCTTGTATTAGCTTTGGAGAGATGCAAACAATGTTCCTAAGCCCTAAATATTTCATAATTGTCCTGGGATGTTTCTTCAGTCAGAATGTGTGTATTATCTTATACATGAAAGGAATCAAATTTACACAAACTTTATAAATTATTTGTGGTTTGCAATTTATTTTCTTCATATCCTGGTCTTAATGTTCTTTAAACTAAAAAAAAAATGGTTATTTTTTTTTAAATTACAATGTCTTTTAATACTTTTTTTGCCTTTACCACACTGTGAACTTCTAAGACATAAAGGCACATAAGACAGTATTTTTCACTTCTTTAGTATATAAAGACTTTACATTGGAGTTGCAAACCCCTGAAGCTTGCAAATGGTGCTTTTAATATAGTCAATTTACATATCAACAGTACTGTACAATTTGATTTGTTTTAAAAGAGGAATTACTGAAACTTTTATTTTATTTTAGATGTGAGACATTTGACACTATTGTCAAAATCTCTGCTCATTATCATCAGAAACAGAAGTCTCTTCTTTGCTTTTTCTCTGTTTTTAGGATAGCTTTTATGCCAGGAGTGACTTGGCAAAGAATTTTTTTATATTTCTCAGGCTCATATATTCTGTCTGGGTAAGTATTGAAAATAGTGTAATAGCTCTGCTGCAATCATAATACTACATTGCAATTTAACATCAACTTGGACCTGAAAAATTTATTCCTGAATGTAGGAAAATTGTTGTTTGTTTAGAGTTCTTTTCAGGTACCTTTGAATATAGTATTTAATTTGCTTTGGAAGGTGTTTTGAGAACTATCCTTTCGGTTTATGTTTTGGAAGGATGGGTTTGTGTTAACTTGCAGGAGTAAATGGAATTATTAGCACCTATAAAATAAAGAAAGCATTTCTTCTTTCCAGCATAAGTATTTGTGATATTCAAACATCGAGGAAGAGATAAAAACGTTCTTCTCTTATGCTAGACATAGATAAAACAGGAACATATCTTTTCATTTGGAAAAAAAACATATTTTTCAAAAAGATTCTCATGACTATATATCCTGAAGAGCTTCTTTTTCTTCTTCAAATAAATGCTTTGACTAGAACTAATGGAACTACTGAGACATTAAATAACAGTTTCCAGTTTTGGTTTGGTTTGGTTTTAATGTTAGGTTAGAGTTTTTTAATTTCAGGTTAGAGTGTCTGAAAGGCATAATAAATATGATATATAAGGAAAAAATTTAAGCCCTCAAGATTCCTGAATTGCATAAATATTTAGATTTTGGTGGACAGTTGGCCTGACCTTATCTTGAAAAATTGTGTATAAAAAGTCACACATAACAGTACAGCAGTCAAAGGTATGGTTCTTCTATTTAAAATCCTAACTTTCTCATAATTATTACCTGTCACCTCTTTCATTTCTTTATTAACTATTATGCATATCAACAATTTCCAGGTTGTTCTATAGTTTAATGTTTGATGAAGATACCTAGATCCAGGTGTCACATGTCAATTAAGTATTGACAATCTGTGCCCCTATTACAATCAAGAAACCTAAGAAAAGGTTCAATCTTTTTATATGTTGCTCATGTCCTGACTGGACAACAGTTGGTGTTCAAAAGAATGCATGACTTCCATAAGTGTGTGTGCAGATGTCTTGAAGTCCCTAGAGAATTTCAAATGATAACTATCAACTGAATCTCATCCCTAACCAATAAAATCAATGGAGATGAGAGGATAATTCACCTTACTCTCAAGCAAACATCTTTGGTTCAACGCTATAGCCCACAAATGTGTATCTAGAGCTATGCCCTACAGTATTCAGGATGCTTACACAAGTCTTCAACATGTGACACAAAACTGGTGGGAGATAGGCTTTTCTGTGGCTGCAGCTGGAGGGTTGGCAGGATACCTCTGGCATCTCACATTTCTGTATTCAGACACTAGCTTGTTATGCATGGGCAAGTGAGTTAAGTGTCTAATGTCTGAATTGTGCTCTAAATTTAATTAAGTGTATTGCTTAGGTGTCCTTTGACTTTGCTAGGCACTTTGGGAGGCTCATGTGTAAACATCCAAACTGAGGTGTGTTTATCTTTTACTCAATGTTTAGCCTTTTGTTGTGGTCTAACCCCAGCTGGCAATTAAACACCATGCAGTTGCTTGCTCACTCTCCAACCCCAGTGGGATGGGGGAGAAGAAAAAAAAAGTCAAACCTATGGGTTAAAATAAAGGCAGTTTAATAAGATAAGGATGAAAATAATAATAATGGTAATAATAAATATAAATTCTAATAAGAAAATAATTTGAATATACAAAAGAAGCGATGCACAATGCAATTGCTTACCCCTCACCGACTAATGCCCAGTCAGTTCCTGAGCATCATCCCCTGAACAGCTTTCCCCCCAGTATATATACTGGGCATGATGTCATATGGTATGGCATATTCTTTCAGACAGTTTGGGTCAGATGTCCTGGATGTGTCCCCTCTCAAATTCCTGTGCCTCTCCAGCCTTCTTGCTGGCAGGGCAGGAGAAGCTGAATAGTCCTTGACAGTATAAACACTACTTAGTAACAACTAAAAACATCAGTGTGTTATCAAAGTTATTCTCATACCAAATCCAAAACACAGCACTATACCAACTACTATGAGGAAAAGTAATTATATCCCAGCCAAACCCCAGATATTTTTCTTCTAATAACTCCATTTAGTACTGCAACAGAACATATAATCTCTCACCTACATCTTAACAAACAATATTTTCCTGTATATCCTTAAAACCAGCTATTTAGAAAAGGCTACAGTGAGGACTCAAGTAAGGAAAAAGGAAAATATTTTCCCCTGTTAGATCCACTTAAGGATGACCTTTCAGTCTAGAAGTGAAAAGTCAGTATCTTTATAGACTTGCACTTTGGTTTGTTACCTGCTGGTTTTGAAAATGTGCAATCAGAAAATTTCTAAATTCTCAAGATGTTCCTGTGAACAGAAGAAAACATTTTCTCATCCAAATTTTAGAGTGATTAGCTGTTTATCATGTGTTACAGCAATTCAGTGATGATCTTAGAAAGCTGGGATTTTTTTAACCCTAAATCCTCAGTGACAAGAATGACAGCTTCATAATCCTCCCATAGAAGAACAGAAGCTTATTGAAAAACATATTCTAGAAGATAACATATTCTAGAAGGCAGAATGGAATATTCCCAATCATTAGAAGTGCCCAAAGTTCTAATTTATATACAGATGCATATATCTTTATATATCCTCACCAAAATAAATGACCAGCATATGCTAATGCCTCTGCTTTGTTTTTCTCCATACTCCCTCTTTATTTCTAAAGGATTGCAGGGTAGCATTTCATTAAATTACTTTCCATATACTTATTCTTTTGGGACCTAATCAAAGAGAGTCCATGTCTCTAGGCTGAAACAGTGAATTTCTGCTAGCGTTGCTGGAGCGTTGACTTCCCCATCAGTCAAGCTCATGGTTTTGGAAGCATAAGATGTTGCTAAACAGTACTGCTGGGCTGCAGAGGACTTTGCTGAGAATGAATCTGCTGCAGCATTAGAAGAAGGAAATATAATTTGTATGCATTTGGCTGAACCTGATAGGAAGGTAGGCTAAGGAGCCTTGTGATTTTAAAAGTGTAGGGAGTTAACAAGAATAGGACCCTTCTTCCTTCTCAGAAACACAAGTAATTGACTGCTAGAACTGCTTCTGTTGCGGGTATTGATCAGTGACAGTTAGAGATGTTCTTTACAATCACTCGTCCTGTGAGGCCCAATTAACAAAGGCTAGCTTGCTGAATTAGATAAAACTCAATGTCCAATGAAATTAATGTGATGCTGTCTAAGCGTCCTTCAACTATTAAGGGAAAATCAAGTTTAAGTGGAAGAAACGAGGAAAGTCCTGTTAAGGGCTAAAACAATTGTGACTGGAAAAGTGGATTAAGACAACAGTTTTGCAAGGACAATGCAGAGGCACAAAGACACTCTTAAAAAAGAAGTGCTTCTTCTTTTTATTCTAATATTTTAAATAGTTCATATGCTATTTGCTACCAAAGAGAGAATTTTTAGTCTTTTTTTGTTTGGTTGGTTTTGCTTTTGGTTTTTTTTTGTTTCCTGGGAATCACCCATTTGCAGAAGAAATAGAGACTGAGAAAGAGAAATTGGAGCTTTTAAAAATGAAACTATTTATTTGTGATGCTTTACAACTCAGTATATGTTGGGATATAACCTTGCTTGGTGATCAAGAAACTGAGGTTTGGTTTCGTTTTGCTCTAAGTGTAGAATGAGTAATTGTAAAAATAGGAACATGCCTAAAGAAAGGATGACTCTGGAGTGAGAAAAATGGGTATCATGGAGACACAGAGAACAGTTTCCTTCACTCCTCCTGTCAGGTCATAGTATGCAGTACTTTGCTTTGCGCTGAGACAAAATTAGTAACACAGGTTTTCCTGAAGCTACCAATGTTAGAGCTTTCAGGCTCAGAGTCAGATTCACAGCAGAACCAGGACACTATGTCTTTGTTTAACTTGCAGTATGGGTTGTGAGCTCTGTAGCTTTAGTGCCCATAACATCTAATCAGATGTTAGGTCCTGTGCTATTCACAATTTTATAAATCAGATCTCAAAGGAGCCTAACCAGACCAATTAATCATCACCAACAAAACTTTCAACTAGTTACTTAAGAAATCCACTTCATAAAACAATGCTTATGTCACAGTATAGTACAGAATATCAAAATACCAGTGCAACAGAAAAAGGACACATGCAAAACTCAGTAGGGTTTGTTACACTCATAGAGAGAGTTCAGATTTTGGTGACAGTTAATGAAATCTGAAATGTCTTAAATGATACTTCATCTGTCAGTTTACAGTAATTGCTTACCACCAGTGAGAAACAGAGAGGGGAAGGACTGAATGACTTGCAATTTTCAGGATACAATAAATTAGGAATCATGTAACTTAGAAATTGAAATCTGTCATAATAAGCCACTATCAATACCTTTTTTTTTTTTCTGTCCATAATCATTATGCATTCGTGTGTAAAATCCTTAAAGCTTAATTTTGTGGAAAGTTTCTGTCTTTATGACAGAATACTGGAAATCACAGAGCTGAGAGTTTCAGTTGCTTCAGCCTTCCTATAACTTTTTAACAGAAGGATCTCGGCATTGGCGACAGGATAAGCTTTGAATCTAAGTTTGCCCATGAACTACAGCACAAAAATCACTCCAGTGAATCTCAATTGCTCAGTGTCAATGGCATGAGCTATAGGGTTATGTACATCGATGCACATCAGTATGCTTAATATCCACAAGCATTCAAACAGCAGTTAGTTGTTTAAACACTGAGAAATCACCTGTTCTGTAAATAGTGGAATAACATAGATGCCACCTGTTAAATGACAGCAATTCACACATCCTCTTCTTTTATACCATCATTTGTCAGAATCAGGTTTTTGTTAGATGTAAAGAGGTTTAGATCAATAGCTAGAAATTATCTGACATTGTATTGATTGGCTGAGCAGATTATGTATGAAGATGACAAGGAGTTATAGCTGACACAAACCAATCACTAATTGCCTAATGGATTTAACACTTTTTAGTCAATTCTGTGAATACAATAGAGTATCAGAAGTATTTTAAATATTTTTACAGTGTGAATAGTGACAATAAGAATAAAATCTGGAGATCTTAAACTAGAAGAATTGGCATGAGAACGTAATTTTTATCCCTCAAGTATCACTTAGTAAACAATTAGCAAGTCAAAGAAGTGCAGAAAGTAAACTTGTAATATGGTATTGTATTTGTAAAAGGTGTGTGGCTAAAGAACACATATATATGCATGCTTCATTGAATCAGTGTGATGTAGGCTTGGCATTGTATCCAAAACTAGATATTGCACTTACAATACTTCTAAGGCCTCATTTAGAATATTGAAAGAAAGACAAATATTTTAACCCTCATGGAAAAACAGTTAATTTTGTTTAGTTATGAGCCCAAGTGAAAGACAACAAAATAATGTGGCACTGAGCTTAAATTGCAAGTCTGGATGAGAAAACAACCTGTCCTCATTACTTTTCTTTTGTTAGGTAGCACGGCTGTTAGACTATCTCAGTTAAAATATCTTTTAGAAAATACTTTTAATATATATCTCCAGTGTTTAAATAGTACAGCATTGTTTGGCTTTTTTTATTTGTCCAGAGCACCTGTAACACTCAATCTTCAGCCTAGGTATGCTGCTGAATCTACTTGCATAAAAATTTTTGTCTTCAATATGCAAAATCAAACGCACAATCTCTGAATCTTCAAATGGCAATTTTTTACAGGTTGCTGTTTCCATATAAATTCCAAGATTTTGGCTAAGATTTTCAGTGCTGTTGCACAGTAGCTGCAGTGAAGAACTGTTCTCTCATACACAGCATAGCTGAGGGGAAGTACTGTACTAGATTTTCCTCAGTTTTTTTTTCTTTGGATTTTCCACTAGAGTACCTATTTTTACCTTCTGCAAAAAAACAACCTGAACAGTAGGAACTTCTATAAAAATATCTTACCAATAGTGTTTCTGCAAGTTTCATAATTGCACTAAGAACATATTTACAGTGCTGAATAGTTATTAAGATATTGCCATGCATGAAAATAATTTATATAGTAATATATTTTTATTGCTTATGGACAGGCCTTTAAAATCTTACTCATGAAAATCAAAGAGAAACCAAGTTATGACTTAAGAACTTTGTGACTTAACCATTCATTCTCTCTAATAATCTGGGGTTAACAAGTATCCGTTAAGTACATTCATGCTGTGTGTTTTCTGCAATTAAAAAAAACAAAACCAAAACAAAATAGGAAATGTTCCAGTATGTCCATGCCTCTCTGGAGTTAACTTTCCCCACAGCAGGCCTCCCAGTGCTGTGCTTTCCAGTGAGAGCTGGAAAGGTGCTGATAACACACCCGTGTGGTGGCTGCTGCTGGGCAGAGCTTGCACAGCACCTGCTCTGTGTTTGGAGACCTGCTTCCTGGAAAAGGATCCAGACATCTACTGGTGGGAAGTAGAGAATAAAAGATTTCTTTTGCTTCTGTGAGTGCAGCCTTGCTTTGCTTTTCATGAAACTGCCTTTGTCTGACTTATAAATTTCATCTTATTTTCTTGACCCTGATCCAGATGAGAGGAGGAGGAGGAGGAGTAATAGAGCAGCTTGGTGGGCACCTGGCATCTAGACAAGGTCAAACCACCACAAGTACACATTATGATTCTCAAACTATTAAATAAAATAATAATTAAAAAGATAAACTTTTATTTTCTCCAATGGATTAGTAATTGTATTCTTAAGAAAAGGTCAAAAGTTAAAATGGACAAAACATATTTCTTTTCAAGTCCACTGACATGCAATTTTCATGTTGGTGCACTTATTACAGCATTATCATCTTTTAGGTTTTAGAATAAATCCAATTTAATTGAATTGTGTTTAAGCCCAAGACTCAAAAAACCAAGTCTGCGGGTCAGTTAAGGTAAGTAAAAAAAGGGAATGTGTAGAGCACAAATCCATCTTGTCCTTTATTTTCTCTAGATAAAACTGCTACAGCACAGAGTGATAATACAACTGAACAAAAAGGCAAGAACTAGGAAGTTATTCTGTTTTAGGAGATAATTAAGAAATAAAAGATTCCTAAGAGATTAGTATTAAGTGATTAGTTTACTCCTAGATGTAGTAATATAGATATTTTGGATGTGAATATCATGGTATTATCATTTATATTTCGTAACAGCACCGGTGGCAGAAAAGATATGTACTGGTAATACTGAGGCAATAAATAAGCCAAAAATGTGAACTCACTATTAAAGGTATCAAAGGAAAATACACATGTGCCTTGCATAAAATGCAGACCTGGTTATCTACCTAGAAAATTTGGTCCCCTCTACAGATGAGGTTGTGATGATGAGAGTTTCATGACAGTTAGGTGGGTTTCATCTTCTGTAACATTGACTCTTTATAATGTAGGTAGCTACATCTGAGCCTGTGATCACTGTTTTGATAGTCTTGAGGACTTGAGGTCATTCCAGAGAGTGATTGATGTCACTGTGTTGTAGACACTAAAAATAAGCAAGATGAGTCACATTTTTAATAGTCTATTCCAGATGCCTGAAAGCAGGAATCTCAGAAGGTAACAGAAAAAATGCACAAGAATGTTGATGAAAGTGTCGTGGTAGTTGTCACATAGGAGCAAGGTATCAAACAGAGAATAACTCCACCTGGGTTTATGTCTACATTAGTGTTTTCAACAAGGGAACCTCTTTTTTTTTTTCTCTCCCTCATGACACTTTATCTTGCACCACAGCATGCTCCTGGGGAATTACAAAGAACTCCCTTTCAGATTAAGCTCAACCAAGAGATCAGCTCCAGGCATGTACCTAAAACCCAACAGTTGCTAATGTGTACTAACTCTAAAGGACTAGCATAAAGTCTAAAATGAAATCTTCAAAACATATACAGTGTGTATGTTAAGTCTGCCACATCAACCATTTTGTTACACAGATCTGCTGCCAATAGGATGCCCTAATGGTTACACTATAAACATAACCCTAAAGATCTAAGTCATAATGTGTAAGACAGCTGAAGTACATTGTTGTAAGTCATAGAATTAACTGTACCTTTGTTATATTAATTCAAGGAATGTTCTTCAAGTATTCTTATAGTTTTTCCATTCTGCTTTCTTATTGCAGAAAAATGATCACACACAAAACCACATAAACACAGTTTTATGTACTTAACTAATTCATAGATGGTTCATTTTTATCTCTTAATGCAAAGCACTATTTTATTCCAGTAGTAGCAGACACATATTTTGTGATGAAAAATAGTGGGAAAATGAAAATAATCCTCCTTGACTGTGTTCAATGGGAACTTTTTCTCCATGTTTCCATTAATTCTAACATCTCCTTCTGCTTTTTCCCCTCAATGTCTCTTTCCTGTCAACCACCTCTTGTATTACGGTGCCTGGAGATGTATAAGCTGTGAAATACAACAGCAGAGAGGGTGAATAATGCATTGCCAGCATGCAAATACCCTTAACATTTATACAGAAGATGCTTCAGACAGACTTTTTAAAACAGGATATAGGAGAGAGGGGTTTGCTGAGGTGCAGATCTCATTCTGAGATCATATACATATAATAAAATAAAAAGTTTATCAGAACTTGTGATGGTTTTAAGTGTAGAATTTAACAAGAGTTGTGAAGTAACCACTTATGGAAATAGTTCTCTCTTATTTCTGGAACAGCTGGAATTTGCTGGTTAGTTTATTCCAATCTATCCCATTTCAATTTTTCATTGTTTGGGAGATTGGTTTGGTTTGATTTTTTTCTTTTTTTTTTCCCCTTTTTTTCCTCCCAGGTGAGGGAGTTAATTCCTTTCATGCAGCAGTACAGTTGAGTTAGATTTCATGAAAGGAAATTTTGCAAAATTAAAAGCAAAATTAATGGGGCAGTGAGAAGAACTAATAAAATTTATGAGACTGGAGGCAGACTGAAGGATCTTATTAGGAGTACCTAATGAAGCAAAGACAGAACAATCTTCAAATCGCCCAAACAGAAAACTGTAGTGGACGAGAAACGAGACGTTCTGCAAAACAAGAAACTGAGTAGGAGGGTGATGGAGAGCAGACGAAAGGTAGAGGTTTGTATATGGACAGGAAGCCTAAAGGAAATATTTTTACCTTGTGTTTATGTCAACAAAAATAAGTATCAGGATTTTTATCATGTTGCTATATAAAGGAAGAAAACAAATATTAAAATCTATGAAAAATGTCAATGCAGTGTAATTGTATTTTAGAACATTTAAAGACAAATATCTACATCTTTCATAGATTAATACTGTGGAGACCCTTTGTGACAACCTGAAAAGCAAAGGCCTAAATATGCAAGAAAGGCAAACAAAAAGATGTATTAAGGAAAGATAAATGAAGGAGTAAGGACTAAGACCAAAGATCAAAAGTAATAGAAAGAACTTGCCAATGTCAATGCTGTTTCCAAAAGTGTGTTGGAAAATGTAAGAGTATTGCAAGTATGATAGCTTTGGGGAAAAAAAAATTAATAATAATAAAAAAATAAATTACAAAGTATAAGCAAAATAACCCAATGGAATATCTTAGGAACACCAGCGGAAACACCACTATTACATGGAACAATATTTGTAAGAAATCATTCTTGTATGGGAGATGGGATCAGTAAGATGTGGTCTTATTTTTCCTTAAGACAAGAAAACCTGTCCCTGCTATAAAGGGATATTAAAAAAAAAAAAAAAGACATTGGAATAGTCTCCAGAATTTTTTTTTCAGTGATATATGAATTTATAGACAAAGTAATATTTCATTTCTGATTTAAGATACAAGTAAGGAATATGGATAATATTTATCCTTCCCTTTCAAACCCTCAATCTGTCAGAAGAAAGGATATATAATTAAATATGAAGTCCTTTTTTAATAGTAGTGATAACCATCATGACTTCAGTGCCTGTGGGTCTCAAGATGACTAACCAAATATAACTAAAACAACTACAAGTCAAATGATAACATGGTTCAGTAAATTTCAGAGCCCTTCAGAAAAATGTTGGAAAAAAAGCACAGCCACCACTGTGGAATAGCACAAACTAATTATTCAGTGAGAAAAATTTTTATTCTTTAATCATTATCAGTGTGTTATGGCCAATTAACGTGTTATGCTATAAACCATTTAGAAATGGAAACTATGCTGCATGGTTTTCCAAGATCAGGATATGATTTCATAGAATCTTTTTCTAATAGACAATTAAGGTCAATCCTTGTCTCATCTGTGCAGTGCTGTAGAATTATAAAAATAAAACAAGTTAATTCACCTTTGAGATTTTTTCAGCATACATTTTACACCCAAGTACACCACTCTTTTTCTCTCTCTCTCTTTTTTTTATCTTAATTACACTGTTTATCATTGTATCTGGGGCAAATTCAACTTTTAATAACTACATTTTGAAATTACCAGTAGCTTTAACTTGGATAAAGTATAATTTTTTATTTTTTTTTCCACTAGATAACTGTCTGGAGTGATGGGACAAATGAAATGAACATTAAGTACCTGGAGGAAGTTCCATGGAGTCATTGTTCTTGTAATGTGTTTCAAAAAGGACAGGGAAAGACAATTCATACAACTCTAGTATTTATGGTATATATTTATTTAAGAATTTCATAGCATAGTACAAACTTTTAATCAACTGCAGAGTGTTACTTCACTAGTAAATGAACACTATTATTATTCTAGATAATCAGTTATATTTTATGCTTAAAATATTAGCAAAACATTCTGCAAAAATAATCAGTCATTGGCATCAACTATATAAGTTTTTAACCATTTCTCTGCATCAGTTGTTTGGGCTATGTTGTGTTTTCTGACATGTTTGGTTTTGCATATACAGATTGTAACATCTTTTATTCTAATTCAGATGGGGAATAACTCCTACAGGTGTCAGAAATATTGTGCTACTTATTTATCACAGCATCACAGAATCACAGAATTACTGAGGCTGGAAAAGACCTCCAAGATCATCAAGTCCAGCCTATGACCTAGCACCCCTACATCAGCTAAATCATGCCACTAAATGCAGCATCCAGTCTTTTCTTAAACACCTACGGGGATGGCAACCCCACCACCTCCCTGGGCAGACCAGTCCAGTGTTCTAGCACCCCTTCTGCGAGGAAGTGCTTCCTGATATCCAACCTAAACCTCCCCTGGCACAGCTTCAGGCCCTGCCCTCTCATCCTGTCACTAGCGGCCCGGGAGAAGAGCCCAGCCTTCGCCTGACTACAACTTCCTTTCAGGTCGCTGTAGAGAGTGATGAGGCCTCCTCTGCGTCTCCTCTTCTCCAAGCTGAACAACCCCAGCTCCCTCAGCCTCTCCTCAAAAGATTTTCCCTCCAGTCCCTTCCCCAGCCTCCTGGTTCTCCTGTGGACCTGCTCCAGCACCGCAAGATCCTTCTGGAAGTGAGGGGCCCAGAACTGCACCCAGTACTCGAGGTGAGGCCTCACCAGTGCACAAACATAAGTGATTCAATGAGAATCTGGATTTCCTGTGTGCAATTTAATTCAGGATTTTGTTCCTTAGCGTCAGTTTATGACAGCTTTATTCACATGATGCCTAAACCTTGTGCACTGTAAAACATACAGTGATTTTTGTACGAGTGTCTTTGGTTACCCTTTGTTCCATTTTTAATATCTTGGGGTGTTGTGCTTGCAAAATCTGAGGGAATTGAGCCCAGAGTTTTTAGCTGTTTTTGGAAGCTGCTGCCTTCCCCTCTGCCCTGACATGTGGTATTACAGGGCAAACCCTGAACTCACAGTAAAATAGATATAGATGAAGTGTTCATCCACCCCCAGTTTGGCTGGCTGAACTGGTTTCCCTCCTGTTTGTTTTTTGTTTTTTTTTTTTTATTCCTCCACATTCCCCCCCCTTGTCCCTCTTCCCCCTTTATTTTAAACATCCAGTCAGTCCTTCATAGTTTACTGACCTGTGCAGAGTAGGTTATGGTTAATAGCAACAACCTACCATTCTGAGATTAATATTGTTATTCTTGTGACATCGAGACATCAAAAGCAGTATAAAAACATTCAGAGTGACAGGTGGCATTTGCTTTGTTACTCTGCTTTTGCATGTCTGTGACATCTCTTCATAGAAACAGTAGGGCTTTGATTCCTCAGTGTTTTGTATTCATGTACTTTCCACAGTGCTGCTATGTATCTACAGTATGCTAGGAATTGCAGAAATTCAAGGCATGCATGTAAAGGGATGAATGAAAAATTGTTGATGGGAGAAAATGGATGTGGTCAAGCATGGGAAATAATCCATGTGAGATTTGTATTCCAGAATACATTCTCATGGGAACATAAATGATCAGTATTGTTTCTCCTATAATTTCCAACCATTCCGGAGAGGTTTCCTACTAATGCTAATCTCAAAAAATAGATGGTAGATAGAACAGACCACAAATGCACCCACTCATAGCTGGTAGTATATTTTAATCCCGTAAGTGTCATTGTGTCACTCTCTGGTTCAATGTTGGTTTCCCAGTTTAGTATTCAGAGAGCTAATTCATTTTGTTGCTGGCAGCAGTGCATTAATGATCAAACTGCAACAATGAACACTGTCTGCATAACAAATGTGTCTTTCTCAAACTGCAGTAAATAAAAAGTGATTAACACAAAATAACTGCTCCAGCAAACTGCTGCTCTGCTTTTAAATAGATACTAGTGTTTTTATTTAACCCTGCATTTGTCAGTTATGTCTTGAATGGGCTTATTTGCATTTTTTTTTTAGTTAAAAGCATGGGTAGGAGGGGGATTGTTACCTCAGAGCTTTTTTAATTCTCTTGGAATCTGTTGTTAGCATACTGGCTGAAAATGATTATTAATACTGTGTTCCCTGCTTCTGACATTTACTAAGGCAGAAGCATCAAATAGAACTAAATCACATCATGCTCCTACCAGCTAGCTTAATCCTGCCATTCTAAGCTAATGAAAATAAGGCCTGAGCAGGTTAATGTTGCAGTTGTTAATAACCTTTAAATCTAAAAAAGCACAAGGTGAAGTTGGTTTGTCTCCTGAGTCAGATGAAAAAGTACAAATAGGGAAGGTGGTGGAACGAGAAGAATCAAACTCAGGTTGCTCTCCCCTTGAAGATCCACCCCTAGTTTTTCTTCTCAGTCCTGGCATCATGAAAGATCTGAGCAATGTCACTGTACTTTGGAAAGATGGGATTATTCATTTCTTAGAAGGAGTAAAACAGAGACAGGGAGAGGTGGAGACACTTGTTTTGACAGTGTCCCTTATCCTTGTTGCCACTCAATCCCTGTTGGGGGAGCCCCTACCTATAGTGTAACCGTGCAAAATGAAAAGCATAGCACCATCCATGAAATGCTTTGAAATAGTTTTCTTCTCATCCAGACAATCCTCTAAAGCTGTGTTGTTCACATTCCCACTGTCATCTCACTTCATCTCATTATAATGTGCCAGCAGTGTAGGCTTTCTACTCCAAAACAGCCTTTTAGAGACAGTTTTATTGCAAGATGTATATGACAGCAAAAGTATTCTTTTTTTCTTTATTTATTTCTAAGGCATTGCTGTAAGGTTTTATTTTTTTGCATGTATTTTTAATGGACTAGAAATTTTCCTCATTTAGATCATATATGAATCACTTTTACAACCAGGTTATAGAACTTGAACACTTATATCTGTTGTGATAACATGTATCTTAACTGTTCTCTGAAGCTCACTTAAAGGTATGTCTCAGTGAAAAATGAACAGCATCATGCCAATGTGAATCAAGAGGAAGAGAAAAGGGAAATCAGAAGAGAAAACTGTGCTTTCCTCAAGATGAATCACAAAAAGTATTAACAGAATGTTCATTTTTTTTAAAGACATAGTGGGCATACTGGAATACCTAACCCCAAAAAGATCTACTGTCATTTAATCACAAAAACACAAGCATAAAAGCTAGGTCCAGGAAGCCTAAGAACACACATGCATCTGCTAATGGGCAAATTTAACAGGCCCTGCTAATCTCTGTCCCTGTTCTTTTAGAATTTTAACTACTGATGTTTTAAATGATGCTTAAGTTTGTTAGATCAGATTCACATTAGGACAATTTAGCTAAGATATTGTGTGTGTTTCTTTTCTTAAACTAGGGGTTATATGCCAGGCTTTAAGTGACCAGCCATGAATAAAAATTCTTCAATTAATGAAAAAAATAAGCTTTTTATGGAAACAATTAAATATAACACCATATCATGAAAACAAAGCAAGAACTCTGGCTCAAACTCATAGCTCTCAAGTCACTTAAACCAACTTCAATTGATTTCTCAATTAAATAAAATAACTGACTCCCTGAAAGACTGAATTTATGAATGAATGAACAAACAAACAAACAAAAAAGTTACAACTGTCATACACTTCTTTTTCATATTCTGGCTTTACACTGAATCAACATTAAATCATAAAAGCATTGCTTGTCACATGCTTTATGGATACTCCAGCTGTGTACTGGAGCTGAGGTAAAGACTTTCAGCCACAGTGAGTTTTATTCCTAAATTCTTGTCTCTTTTTCTTTCCTACCTTACTTCATAGGACCATAGATTCATAGAATGGTAGAAGTTGGAAGCGACCTCTGGAGATCGTCGAGTCCAACCCCCCTGCCAGTGCAGGAATATCCAGGGCAGGTCATACAGGAACAGACGCAGGAGAGTCTTGAAAGTCTCTAGAGAAGGAAAATATACAACCTCTCTGGGCAGTCTGTTCCAGTGCTCTGTCACTCTCACAGTGAAGAAGTTTCTCCTCATGTTGAGGTGGAATTCCTGTGTTTCACCTTGCTACCATTACCTCTTGTCCTGTCACAGGGGCCCAGCTGAAAAGAGACTGGCCCCTTCTACTTGACACCCACCCTTTGAATATTTGTAAACATTCATAAGTTCCCCCCTTAGCCTTCTCTTCTCCAGGCTAAACAGTCCCAGGGCTCTCAGCCTTTCATCATAAGAGAGCTGTTCCAGTCCCTTCATCGTCTTTGTAGCTTCATTCAGGTAGTATGGTTTTTTTCCTCTGTTTTCCTTCTTTTTCACTTGTTCACAGAAGACATCCAGTGCAAAGATAAAGCATACAGCTGTTCAGAGTTCAATGAATAGTTTTGGCCTTGTGTTTGTAGTATTAATGTATTATCTTGAACCACTTAATCTTAAACTGTTTAATGCAAACATCTTTCTAATCCAGGTTCTACCTTCTGCAACAACCCTCTTACATTATTTACATTATTTACTCAATTTTTCCCAATTTTGGTCCAAAAATACATGTTATGTAGTTTCTTCTGTCACCTTTATTGCCTGCCTGTTGTTAGTTAACTTACTGTTTGCATTATTTATAACTAAAAGACATTTTAAATTAAACTTTAATTATATGCTGTATAAAATTGCATTGTGTCCTCTTAAAGAATTACGTTGACTGGATGCCAAATTGTGCTTTACTTACACAGTCTCCAGTGGAGTTCTGCAGTGTATGGTAAGCTACATAGTATTTGAGGATAACAGATTTTTGAACAGCTTTTGGCAACCACTCTGAAACATTGATAAGAAGCATTAAGGAAGAAAAGAGGAATAGAGTACCACATGGAGTTTGCATTAGTAGACTTGTGATAAATTGACAGTTTACTGCTTGCTCTTTTATTCATGTGCTATCACTGGGGAGCATCGAGCTGCTGAAGTAAACATCATGGATGGGAGAAACACACAGAGCACACTGCACAGCTACAAGGAGGGAATGATTTGGGAATTTATCAGCGTATTCGGAGTGATTTTGTCTTCCCTGGTGCCAGGCAACAATCTGTGCCCAAATACTGTTGAAGGTTCTTATTATCTTGCTTATATTTCTACAGAGATGCCACAGTAAAAGTAGTAAAATCTGCAACAATGTTGTGTCTTTGCCAGTATGAAATTATAGTCTTAAGAATGGTTACCATACTGTATGATTTATTGAACCAGGAATATGGCTCTCTATGGAACATCTTATGGCAAAAGTCTGATTTAAAGTCTTATTTCATGGAAATTTTAAGGGACAGAAGCTCTTTGGGTGTGAATGTATTACAATGATTTTGTTTGATGTGTCCATGTTTTACCATATTCTTATAAAAAAAAAAAAGGTATCTATTTACTTCAGTAGCCAGAGATATATTTATATGGAATTCTGATAAATTAGTCTATGATAAATAAAGTCTTTGAGCAAGAGATGTAATTACTATATGGTTTTCCAGTTTTCTCCTAGATGGAGTAGAAATGTAGATCATATTACTGACAATCAGACTAAGAAAGAAAGAAAATAAAAAGGTAACACTCCCCCCACCCAGTAAAATCTCCATTGGTTGTTTTATATTTACTAGGTTGGATTTTCACTTTTCCTACTTATTCACATAGAGTGGAAAGAAACGAGGCTCCTGACAACTTGTTTTGGTGCTGCTTGATACCGAAGTGATGAAGAGCTGTTGGATTCCCACTGGTTACCCCTGTGGATTAATGAAGGGTGAGACAGAAATTGCAGAGCTGCCATGCAGAATGACCTTACTTGATAAGACTGTTCTGCTTTCTCTGCAGTAGGTGAGAAGGGCAGGCTGTATGCAGCAGGCTGTTTTTTTCTGTACCTTAATGAGAAAAATTGACCTGTTTATCCACCAGCTGTCTTCTTTGTTTTTGATTCAAGACATTTTTGGAAAATATTTTCTGCTTTTAAATGTTGTATTTAAGCAGAATACTCCAAAGAATGGCTTATTGTCAGCAAGAAGTAGTGGATAACCACAAACTATGGAAAAACACCTGCCAATAGATACATTTATACTTATTAAATTGTTTTCATTGGCTTCTATGCTCCTTTTCTATAGCTTAGCTTTGCTTTTGCTTTTGCTATTATATCTTTAGGACATCTTTTGGTGAAAAAGTAAATTATGAAAATCTCCAAACTGCAGCTTTTTTTCTTTTTTTTTTAAACACAGGAAAAAAGCACTTTGATAACCTGACTTTCTTTGGCTTTAATGTTATGCAAGAGGACAAATATTTTCTAATATATGCGGTAGAAACACAAGCTGTGTATGTCAGACTGTACAAACAAAGTAAGTATCTTTTAAGGCTGATGAATCAAATACTGAAAAGGTAGGAAATGCAAAAATAAAGGTGGAATGAAGAATTAAATTAAAATTAAGGTAGAGTGAACAATAATCTGTTCTGGGGGGTTTGTTTTTTGTGGTTTTTTTCTGTTTTTCACAGTTCTTGAATCTAGTATCTTTCTCCAGATCAAATTTTTACCCAGATGCTCATCTAAGCATATGATTTCTCATCCAGCCATTAGACACCTGCTACTCCTTGATTTTCCTTACTTATTTCCAAATCATAAAACAGAGCAGCCCTCCTCTCCACCAGTTTGGTATCATACTCAAACTTTCACTGTCCCTAACATCCAGTTTGTCAATAAATATAGAAAAAAAATTACTTCCACCAGTATTCATCCCTGAGGGTCGTTACTGGTAACATCACCACTTCACACTGCTGATCACAATCCTTTGCTCTTTATGATCCAGACAATTTTCATTTGACATTTTGGCTGACACCCAGTTCACATATCAACACTTCGGTTGTTAGAATACTGTAGGAGACCATACCAAAGGCTTTATTAGAACCAAGATAAACAACAAAACCTGCTCCTTTTATCCTTCTGGCCACTCATCTATCCACAGAAAACTAGTCAGTTCTGGCAGGCACTACATCCTCTTGGTAAATCCATGTTGGCTGATCCCAGTCACCTCCTTGCCTTTCATAAAGGTGACAAACACTTCTAGCATTAGTTGCTCCATCATCTTCTCAGTTACTGAAGTAGAAAGGATGGTCCAAGTCACTTAGGCTGATTCACTTACCGCTTTGTGATATCTACAGTATACTTTTGCCACTTACATAGCTGTTGTTAAGTTGTGGTGGATCCATGAGTAACCCCCTCCCCAAGCATTTCTGGAGTGGAGTCCACAAGGCAGCATTAAGCTTCCCAGAAAAATCTGAAAACAGCACTGCTAAACACACTTGGCTAGTGCATAGATTTAGCAAAGCTCCACCACACAAGAGCAATGCAGTGGTCAAAAAACATCTGTTTATGGAAACACTACAAAGTATTAGCATATCACATAGTAAAGTTTGAACAGGTAAGGATTGATGGGATTTAATGTGTATTTGGTGTAGGTTTCCAGGTGTAGCAGAGGGCTGCAGGGTGGCCTTCATAACTAGAGACCGAGGGCTGTCCTGTGCAGGGTACACCATATTCCAGCTGGCTCCAGTGGAATCAAGATGGCGATGCCTCTGTAAAAATACACTTAAGAAAGAGCAAAATGCCACTCAGTTGTAAGTGAGAGGATAAAAATGTGGAACAACATTGTAAATACTGAGAGAAGAAGGATGGGAGGAAGTGTTCCAGATCTTGGAGCAGAGATTCCTCACCACACTGGAGCAGATACCTATGCTGTAACCCATGGAGGACCCCATGCTGGCACAGGTGAATGTGCCCTGAAGAAACTGCAGTCCATGGGAAGTGTTGCAGACATTAGCATTGAGTTCCTGAGGTTTACCAGTCAACACTGGCTTCAGAGCCCTAAGAGGACCTTACCTAACTCTGAAGATGTTGGCTTCTCAGTAAGAATGCCCTAATTATTTGGGTGGTGAGAACAGTACACATGCCTAAACTGGGAAATCCTCAGAACACAAGATGAGCCTCTGTAGATTACATAAACATGCCATACACAACTTGGTCTATGTTGCTTATAGGCATGAAGCACTCTTATCCAAACCCTCCTTTTTTATGACTTATTTATTTTCTTCTTTCCACAGAAGACCACATCCTTTCCCTCCAAACTTGGTCATGCTTTGACTCATTCAGAGGCATATGCCAAGGGATCCAGTCCACTAGAGAGCAGGTCTTTGTCATCCTGAAAATCAGTGACATTGCCTCCAGCACTTTGGGGCAGCCTTGCAGCATCTCTGAAGACATTTAACATAATTTTTAGAGAAAGCTGTGCTCTGCATGCCAAGTGAAGAGCAAAAAGCTACAGTAGTCTGTTGGAGATAAGTCCCAGTGCTGGCCCTAATATCTTGGCTAAGATGACATTTCTGGCTATTCCAAGACATAGACTTGTGACTGCAGATCTGTTCTAGGACAGGAACTCCTGCTGGCCTGCTAATTCTAAGTGAGCCCTGTAGGGACACATTACTTGCTTGGCAGCATCACAGAGGCAATCTGGACACGTTCTGTGAGAGATAGAAAGCTAGATAAGGCAGAAAAAAATTGAATAGTTACTACCTTATATTTTTGATAATATTTTTGGCCTGAACCAGAAGCCTACAATATTCAAGTTCATTGAGCTGCAGTATGAACAAATGGAACAGTTGTTGGCACTTAGAAGAGCTCAGCATCATTACAACATCTTTCTCCTGCATAGACATGCTAGCAGGAATTGTGGAGTTAAGTTGAATCTTTATATGAGATTTTAAGACAGTTGTCCTGCTCCACCATTGCTGTGCAATTCCATCTTTTTCCAAAGCCTGGGAATCTTTTGGTGATGTAGGAGCTGGAATGACCATTTAGTTATTGTAGCTTAACACAAACACAGAGAGGGTGTCATGCTATCAACTACTACAATAGAAGTATCAGTTAATTTAATATTGTCCTGTGGCTTCATTAAGAAGAAGGTATGCATACAAAAGTGTTCTGCTTTTCCAGATGGCTTCATATGCAACATTTGTAGTGCTGCTAATGAAGTAAATAAAAGGAAAACAAATCCCTGCTGGATCCTAGTTTGTTCACTGATATGAAAGGTCTCATTAAAGGCATGGCTATTGTGTAGAAGTATTCCACAACATTTTGGGTATTAACATTAAAATAAGGAGTGCAGTTGGGAGCATGTAACATTTTCTAGCCTTATCTTTCTACAAGAATTATCTTGCTTTCAAATAAAATTGGAAATATTTAATTATTAAATGCAAAATTTACACTTCTGTATTTCCATAGCAGATTTGTGTTTAATAATTAAAGATTTGCTTCAAGGAAACAATTCAAGTGCTGTTATTTAATATCTGATCAGCATTATTGCTGTGGCATTATTTTGTGAACCATTTAAATTTTTCTCTCTGCAATTATGTACTCTGTGCCACTTATGTTTCATCTAAAAGCTTCTGAAAACATTTTCTTTTGTATTAAACCCAAGAGGACTATAGATAACAGCTTCTCCTACTAAGTATAAATATACTGCAGAAATGTCCTTGTTATTAGATGGCTAAAAATATTTCTAAATTGTTTTTGATAGATGCTTATCACCCTAGAAGGGAAGCATTCTAACTTTTCCAGATTTCTTTGTCCAAGAAACTGTATAGTATTTAGGAAGTAATTATAATACAGTAGTCACTGAGCATATTAACTCTTCAATTTCATTTTCAGAGAGGGAAAGGAAAATAAAGTTAATATTTTGCTTTTAGATAATAGTAGTAAGTGGGCCTACCTATGTAGCCATCATCCATAAAATGAGATTGAGACAGTTCTAAGATGACAAGGAAGTTGGATAGGGAACAAGAACCCATGCAAGTGATTATGGCCAAGAAGCACTATAACTGCAGCAGAACCCTGTCCTTCCTGAAGCTAGCACTCTATAAGAGTGTGAACATTCCTGGCAAAGCAGGATTGATTAATATCAAATAAAAAATATAGTCTGCTCTTATAAAGGTACTAAATGCACCACTACTGGAAGAAAGGGACTGAAATTGAGAGGATTGATAGAGCTTCAATTTGTCTTTACTATCAGCCTATGGAGTGTATATTGTCATACCCCATCATGTGGTCTTCAGCCCCACCTCCCTTGCACACAACCGGGTTTTCTTCTGCTTCTGAAACACCCTTTAATCCAGCTACCAATATTCTATGCAGACCAACTACATCCTCACTGTAAGGAAAAAGGACTTCAGACCAAAAAGTAAAAATCACCTTTTCATTTATATAAGGGGCTGGCAGATTTTCCCTTCTTTGTGCTGAGTCCAAAAAGGTCCCAGCCTGCCTACTTGTATTTATAGAGTGTAAACCAGATTAATTACAAGGTACATAGGAACTGATTTGGCTTATCAATTTATTCTACTCCTGATCATGACTCTCTGATTTTTCTTTTTATTTCTTTTCAGGCATTGATTTACTTCAGTAGTTTCAGCTTTTCAAAGGGAAATGTAGTGGGAATTTGGAGTTACACAGATTAGGCCTCGAGGGAACCCCTCAGAACAAAATTTCATACTCTGCATCCCTTACAATTAATATTTTATGTAAAAATGGGAGCTTACCTTTTTCTTGCCACACGCTTCTCTTTCTAATGCTTTTAATTAAGCATGTTACACTGGAAAGGATTGTTAGATCATATAACTGGGAATTAATATCTTACAGGTATTCTGCCATTAAAATTAAACTCCAAAGTTCTTTCTGAGCTTGATAAAAGAAGCTTCTCCTTCCAAAGGTTGTCTAGTCCAGACAATTTGTGGCTGAATCTTAAGCTTATCCCACATGGAGGGTATCTACTCTTTTCACTGCTGTTGGCTGAGTGAGTGAGGTAACATGCTTGAAATCCTGACTTCTGGTTGGGATCTGGAGGAAGCTTGAAAGTTACCTGCACAAAAAGG
This sequence comes from Chloroceryle aenea, assembly GCA_013399075.1. NCBI lineage: Eukaryota > Metazoa > Chordata > Aves > Coraciiformes > Cerylidae > Chloroceryle > Chloroceryle aenea. Next base: position 105,663 of record VWZY01005704.1, on the reverse strand, counting down.
AACAGTGACTTCAGTTTAGTGGGAATTTCAACATTTTCATGGATTTCAAATCAGCCAGGTGGATAGGACATGCTGGCATTCTCATGCAAATTGTTTCTATTAGCAATAAAGTTAAATGCTGAGTATTGTGGAAATGGTGTGCAAACACACATTTCATTATTGTGGGGAAAAAATCAGGTATCTGACCCATCAAAGAATATTAAATGAAGATTAGAATGTTCAAACAACCCCCTACTTAGGTACAAAGCTGCAAAATGCTTCATATCTGCTTAACTATGTTTGCTTGCTTGCATAACATGTGTAGCAGTTAATATGTGGTGATCTTTCAGTTGATATGTATGTGATATGAGGCAAAAAAAGATGGGAGAAGGGAAAGTTTTATTTTTCTGCTAATGACTTGTGTTTGCATTAACCTTCCAAAGGGACACAAAGACATGTACTAAAGAAAAAAAAGTTTTTCAAGGCTTAACAGAATCTTTGCTCCATATTCTCCTCCATATAAAGATACTTCAATATTTTTTTTTTGTTACTAAACTATTGATGAGCAGGTTGTTTTCTGAATAAATTCATAACTAATAGAAGATAGAGATTGAGGAGTTACTTACAAAAACATGACTAGGAACAGATTTTTTCATCCATCTCCTACTACAATTATTCATTTATTGAAGACCAGAGCCTTTGTTTTGCCAAGTGAATTAGGTAGAAGAAAAGAGTAAGATCTAAAGAAGTGGGAAAGAATACAAAGAGTTTCTGGTGACATTTGTTTTTTGGATGAATCAGTCTAGTTATGGTTGTGTTTAGAGCTAAGAAAGGCTGAAGGATCATTTCCCAGGAAAAATGCAGAAAAATCAGCAAACCAGATATTATATTTGAGAAGCAGGGAATATTCACTTTCAACAAGACTAGCAATACATACCACAATATTTTAAAATCCTATGATTGTATCCATAAAACTGTAAAATCCTCTAACAGTCAAGAATTTAAGCCTCAGGCAGTGCACGAACAGTAAACATTTAACAAAAACAACTCCCATCTCATTTTTCCTCCTCTTGCTGTGTGCAGTTTAATTCATTTTATTGTTTCATATTTCAGCTGATCTCACAGTACCTTTTCCTTCCCCACAATACTAGTCAAGAAAGTGTATGGTAATTAGATAGCATGCCTCTGGCACAAGTTGTTCACTGCAGTGGAGTCAGAAGGAATTTATTCCAGTGTACAGTTTGGAGTTGCATTATGGGATAATTTAATTTCAAACTCAAAAGTCTTCTCTATCATGAAAAAAAAGCTTTAAAGGAATAAGTATGAGGCAGGGGAGAAGAAGGAATTCAAGGTGGTTTTTTTTTTCCTTAAAACAACCAGATTTATGTATGGCTGAAGGAAAGGATGAACAAATAAGGCTTCCTCCTGTCTTTGCTGATGGATTCACTACTAAACCCTCCATTTCGTTTCCACTGCATACAGATTTTTTTCTGCCCACTTACATTTCTCCAACACTAGCACTTTTTATCCAAGCCAACTCCCACAGCTAATCTTCAGACATCCTTCCCATTGGAGCAAATGTCTGGATTTTCCCCTCCACATCTTTTAAAATTGGCAGCAAACATAGTTGAGGAATCTTTGGGCAACAGTACTACCTGTTCAGAACAAAGGTCTTAAAAATAGTTAAAGATTTTTCTGGAAGACTTCTAAAGCTCTCCATATAGGAAAAGGTAGCAGAAATAAGAAGGGAGTATAAATATCTCTCTCAGCTCCCAACAGCCAGTACACCAAAATCTTTACTTTGGCTTCACAAACTGTAGCTGGCCTCTGGGCATATTCAGAAGGCATTTTTAGTGCTTGAGTTTCTGATTTCTCAGGGTCTTTGTTGGAGTAGGTGTTGGTGATACCATATGGAAACTGGTTTTTCATTATCTCAGACATGACTATGGTGCATATTTACTTTATGATCTTTAGTACTCTTTAGTACACAGCTACACCTAAATAGGTAAAAAATGTGTTTTGGGGTATATTTACCTTCAGCTGATTTTTAGAAATTTTAACAAAGTTTTGCTTTTTTCAGCCCAGGTGAGGCTGGCAAGACTGTTACTTGAATATTTTGCAGGTATCTTCCACACAGATCAAGAGAAGATAAGGCACATAGTGGACACCTGTCTTAATAGCATTACTCTGCCAGAACTTCCCTGAGGGAGCCAGCAAAATTTTCCATCTGGCTCAATAGCTGACTTTCATTAATGATTGTACAGTGGTAGAAAAGATACTCCTAGCATGCAGATAATGCCAGATCTGCTACTGCCTTGGCCACATCCCTGAAAAAGGCACTCATCCCAAGAACCATAAAGAGGATGACAGCACTATTTTCATTCTTCCTGGATGGATGAGTTTTATGTAAGCCATATGTTGCTGGGCGGGACGGTGACAGAGATGGGGGAACAGAGCTGGCACATGAGCAGGCACAGGTGAATTGACCTACAAGTGCCATGCATTATCCACAGCATATGCATTACATGTCCAGATTATCTTTCTTGTATGTCTACCCATAAATTCACTAAAATGTGTCTTGGGTATCACACAGTTCCATGTGGGTTGTATCAGTCTGTTCCAGCCCTTTGGCTTGATCCAGGATCATGCAGCTATTTAGATTAGAAAGGACATCTAGAAGTTAGTTAGTCAAAGTAGGGTTAAACTCAAAGTTAGATCAGGTTACGCACAGATAATATTCAGTCAAGTTTTAAGTATCTCTGAGGATGAAGTTTCCACAACCTCTTGGGGTAACCTGTTCCAGTGTTTTAACAACTTTCTTGGTGATGTTCCCTACTGTCACCTTACTTCCAGTCACAATTTCTTTTTCTGCAACTTGTCACTATTCCTTATTTTTATTTTTTTATTTTTCATTTCTATCTGAAAAAAATGTTTGTCCCTCTCTTTTCTGTAATCACCCATTAGGTACTGGAAAAGAGCAATTAGATCCCTCTTTTTAGCCTTTATAACCTCTCCACCCACTGTCTCAATATCTCAACATCTCTCTTGCTTCAGGGAGCCCATAAGTAGTACAATATTCAAGATGAGGACTCACAAGTGAAAAGAAAAATAATTTCCTCCAACCTTAATGCTAATAAGGCAGTCCAGTATTCAATTATCCTTCATCTCTGCAAGATGTACTGCTGATTCAGTCAGCAGAATCTTTTGTTTTGCAGAACTCCTTAGCTATCCAGTCCCCGCCTTGCATGGAGTTATTCTGCAAATAGACCTATATCCAGTTGTTTCCATCTGTTTCTGAAATGTCATTTTGCTTTCCCAATGTGGCCTTGGACCTGACTCACTACCTCAACTTCTCTGATGATCACTTGAGACCCTGTTGCTATCATTACCCCTGTTCTGCTCACCCTGCTCAGATTGTTCCATGCCGTATCAGCGCAGCACCCTGCCTGTCCAGTGCTGGATAACACATGGCTGCAGCTCACCTTCTCTGGGGAGGAGCCTTCCTCTAGCTGCTTCCTGAAATAGGCCTCAGGACGGGACTTCCTTCCACTAGAACAAGTCAAAGTCTCTTCTGCTGAAATCTGGTATGTTCAATCTGCTACCAGTCTTCCTCAATATGCTCAGGGTCTTAAATTTTATCAATTCATGGTGACTTCAGTCAAGGCTGCCATCAGCTGATAAATTCTTTATTATAGGTGTACCCAGCACACTCCAGAAATGTCTGTGTCAGCATGGGTGGAAGTTCATAGTCTCCTATAGAAAAAAAGCTATGTGGTTATGAGGCTTTCCCTAACATTTCTTGTGGTTATTTCCCTAACATTTTTTGTGTTTATAAAGACAATTCTTGTCTTTATATCTCTCTACTTTTTAGTAGAGAGAATGAATATCTAGAGAGAAAGAGAATTAAAATCTAGTGGAGAGAATAATTATCCTATGTTTTTGAATCTCCATCGCTGCATTGTAATCATTCTATTTGCTTTGTGTGTTGTAATACTTGCAAATGAAACTACAATCTGACAAAAAATAAAATTGGTATGATACGTATACTTAATAAAAATACAGTAGAAGAAAAAGTACTACAGTAGAAGTAGAATAAAAATATGGTAAAACAAACATGAAAGAGTAATTTTAAACTTTTATGATAACTATCTTTTAATTTTCCTGCTTATTTTAAGCAGACTATGATGAAAGGTCCTATTTTCACAGCTTCATATCACAACTCTGAATTTGGGTGTTCTTAACAAAAATACTGCAAGGTGGAAAACCAAATAAAAAGCACTGGCATTATCATTATCTGTCCCTGAGAGCTGAAAAAAGTGTGTAGAGATGGAATGCAGGCTGTTGTTGCATGATGGCTCAGGCATGGATGTGGGAAATCAGGTTATCCAAGTACGAAACCAGCCACATAAGCTGCATTTATAGTCAGTGTGACATATGTTGAAAATTTTAGAATACAATTCATGCAACCTTTTTTAGATGCCTATTTGAGGATAACATGAACCACATTCTATAAACAATTAATTTTTCCTGCTAATTAAAAAGGGAAAATAACTTTGCTATTCAGATGCAGAAGTCTACCTTTAATCAGATAAGCTACACCCCAAAATTTAGTTTCTTCTTCTATTAACTTTAACAGAACATGTAAACAGTAAAGGCCCTGTATTAACATGACTGTTTTTGAGGGACAACACCCAAACCATTCATCTTTCCACAAGGGAAACCATTTTTGAAGTCGAGTTTCCCACAGCTACACATGAGAGCAGAACTTGTTCTTCAGTTGTACTTCCTGGCTATGCTGTACTAGTAAATGAAATACTGTCAGGGAATGTTCCTAGATGCTGAAACTCAACCATCCATGCTCTTATATTGTTAGAATGCTCCCTGGTATGGTTTTTGCTATGGACCAAAAAGCCTTTTCACAGACATCTTCTGGAGTTATTTTCTATTGAAGACAAAATTCCATACCCCAGCCACCTAGGTGAAGGAGCTCATATCTTTCATTTCAGCATGCTTGTTAATATTTTTTTTCTTAATGATAAAAAAAACCCCAAACAACAGATAGTATCTTCCTCTGAATTCTCCTCTTCCTCCACAATTTCCAAGTACATTTTTTTTTGCAGTGAGATGACTTATTGTAATGGAGGAAGCTGTAACACCAAAATCACTTGATTTTATTATCACTGAATAAAGCAACTGGGAAAATACTGTGAATAGGGATAAGGGGTAATAAAAAATTATATCACACATCAGTAAAGCTCTCTAACAAATGTAGCTGTCTACTTCCAGAGAGAATCACCAGAAATTGTTATTGGAGGTGCAGATCATTGAGATTTAGGCATGCTTAACCTCAAAGTTAAAAGAAAAGTTAAAAAAAAAAAAAGGGTAAAAAACCATAAGAGCTGACAAGCCTAAAAATTAAGAATTCATAAATCTAAACCCAAAGACTGCCCTTAGTGCTCATTATCAAGTTGATTTGTGCTTTTCACTGACAGTAATGTATATGTATTATGTTATTAGAACAAGTAAGAAGTTCCTATCAAAATCTTTTGGATATTCACCATGACATTCCCAAGTTAAGTCATTCATCTCAAATTCAATGTTACAGTGTTTTGGGGAAACTAAGAGTGAAACATTTATTTATTTTTTTACTGATTTTGTCTATTTTTGTCTATTTGTATAAAATGCAGTTGAGAACTTGTAGCTTGTGTAATAAATATTTCAGCATAGAGTTACATACAGAGCTTTGATTTACCTCACAGTCTTCAGAAGACATTCCAGTTAAAATGTGTACTCCATTTTCTATAGTGAAAATAGAATTTTCACTAGAAACAGAAAAAAATATTTCCTTTGCTACCTGTGAGACATAGCTTCTTATGACTATATTGACATTCCCAGTTTGCAGTGACTAAGGAGTTATAGGCATTCTGTTTCTGGTGTATGATTTGAAAAACACCTCTTTTGAAATATTTTACTGTATTTTATCAACTATCACAATGCCTACTACTCCAGAACAAGATGTCAAAGAGGAAGCACAACACTTCCACACTGATTTGCTCAGCATTCTTAGGATATTGATAAGGCAAATTCCAAATCTGTGAGGAAAATTTCAGGGGAAAGCACTAGGCAGAGTATTCCTATTCACAGTGAGGCAGTGATTAGGATGCCCAGATCTCAAGTCTTTGCTTAAGAGTGAAGAGTATTGAAAGTGTCTCCACCACTATTCGTTGTACCGAGGAGAATGCAGCTAAGGATTGTTTGTTTGTTTGTTTGTTTGTTTTTCATGCTTAAAGTGTTGGCTTTCTGTTCTGAAGAAAGTTAATTGTAATATAGCTACATAATTAGATGCACATACATGACCTTAGTAATATGCATGACTCATGAAAGATTATTTCAGAAACTCATTGGAACAAAAATTGTCCTTCCAGAAATATTTCATCGGGATTTCCAGAGATATTTAATACAGCATGTTCAGCTCTGAGGCATGGGGCAGCTGCTTTGGTATATATTTATTTTATATTTCATATCTAAAAATATTATCCTTTGCAGAATTCTTGACAATTTCATCATTTTGGATGCAAACTTTAATGAACTGACTTCATATATTTCCCTGTCTCTGGATATCTGGCCACAGAGAGTTTCTTGGGGTTTTTTTTTGAATAATATTCCTTCAAAACAATGTGAATACTACAATCTGCTATGCTCTATGATTTTCCTTTATATCTTACTTTCTCATCATCTTGTTAAGTATTCCTTGGCAACCTGCTCATTAAAACAACACAGAATGTGTAGCATCCTCACTAGAGAAACAAAGTTAATGAGTTTTCCTATGAATAGTTTTTCTGGGGTCCTTTTTCATTTCTTCATAACATTTTATCTCAAGACATAAATTATTTGGTTTTCTCCCTTGTTTTTATCCTATGGTGCAAATGCTTTCTCTTCCTTTTCTCAGTGTTCATTTTCTGTGTGAATAAAAAGCTTCTAAAGAGTTTTGAATAGTCATCTGTATTTCATTAACTGCTAATTGTCAAAATTTCTTCTGACATCTCTACTGCAGAATGATGGCTAGAGTTTTCTGTGAGTTCTCAGGGCTAATCACAGAACTGTTTAGGTTGGAAAAGACCTTTAAGATCAAATCCAACCATTAATCCAGCACTGCCAGGTCCAAATACAGCACATGGTAGTGGTGTTAATCTCTTTTTTAGCTCTAAAAGAGATTCTGGCAAGCAAGTTTTATGCAGACTGTTGGCTGATAATAATTGTTTTCAGCTTAAATATTTTTTCTTCCTTCTCTCATACTTTGTTCCCACTCCTTCCCCAATGTTGAAACAAAAAAAAACCCAGCCCACCTTTCACAAATCCACAGTGAAACTGTGGGTTTGTTCCTGTTACTCTACTAGTTCTTCCTCTAAAACCTGAAAATAAATATTGATGGGTTTTAATATTTTGTTGTTGTTGTTTAGATACACTGAGAGTACACTTGTAATACAAATGTTATGTATTTTAATACATTGATACTATCTATCATGCTAAGTAGAAAAGTACCAAGAAATCTGAAAGGAAAATGTATGAGAGTGGTTGAAGGATGAAAAGTAATCTGATAAGCTGAAAAGTAAATTACTTCATCTTAGCATCTGTCAGTTCATATATTGAATGTAGTATATAAATTTGCTTCTTAATATCAAACTTTAGCCAGTGAAATGTTTACAGGAGGCAGAGAAAAGATATATTTTAAACTCCACTAGAAAGTTTCATTCTTCCTGATAAATGTAATTTCTAGGTAAGATCAGTTGTTTACATGGCATCCTTTTAGCACAATTTTTTGGTGACCATATCTTTACTGACAAATTTGGAATGGAGTGTTTCCTTCACACTAAGTTAAGACCTGTTGCCATAGGTGCTGACAGAAAACATCTGCACAGACGAGAGATTGTACCTTCATTTGTCATCACCCCATGATTTTGCATCTGCAGCTGTTATTTTGAGGATTATGATCAACACAGAAATCATGATCCAAAGACACTGGGTGATTGAAAACTTTTCCAGCTCAAAGAACATTCCTTGTGGGATTTTGAGGTTCACAGCAATCCCTCAAAAGCCCCATTTCTATCATGGTTGCTATATTGCCCACCACCTGGAAACTCACCAGGTGACCTTCAAGTTAAAGATACAGAGTACCAAAGCCTAAACTTTGGTGAGCTGTGTGGCAGATGCACCCACCCTGACAAAGACCTGACAATGACCAGGGTTTACCAACGACCTGGCAAAGACCAGATTTTTACAGACATTAAAACCTGATTACTTTGTTTCAGGCCCTTTGTCATGTGCTTGCCCTCAACTAATTAGAATGATTATGGGTCAGACTCATCTGGGGTATAAATGGGTTTAAAAAAATTGTAATTGATCCTACTTAAATCAGCAGGTCTGCAGGTGAGGTCTCTCTCCGTGAATTGGGACACCACTCAAGGAATCTTCTCAGGATAGAGTGTGCCCTCACTCAACCTTTATTTGAGTGAATACTTCTGGATATATATATATCCTTGAGCAAACTTTCATGCTCTTTCAGGTGAGTGATCTCCTTTCTGGGTGCCCTTGAACAGGAGGTTTTTCCTTTTGTGAGTGTGCACACATTTTGATCATCTTTCTAAAAAAGAATATTTGTGAGACTTGGGAATTAGTTTTGTAGTATTTTATTCATTGGATCATAGAATCATCACAGAATCATAGAATGGTTACATAGAAAAGTAAAGTAATTGCATTTATGATGCTGTGTGTTAATGATCAGCCTTTTGAGCAGAAGGTGCATTAGTGCATTACTGTTTCCAGAGCCAAAAGATAACTTCCTTGTGATGTTAAAGCTTTGGTCAATTCTTTGAAGGAGTCAAAAAGATGTGATTTAGCTCTACACTATCTACAAGTTAATGCCTTTCTCTAGTAGCCTGAGTATTCTCTTGAGACAGTTCTATGTCTGCAGCTTTCTATTTTTGTCATTTTATAATTTTATTTTAGTCTTTATGGAACAATATTGGATCATGTGCAAAGATTTGTATTAGTAAAGTTGACATGAAAAATTAAGAAGTTATGTTAACACCTGTCTAGTAAAAAAAGTGCATGCAATCCTGAATTGCAATTCTACACTATTAAAATGTTGACTGAAAGTACATTTTAAAATCACCTTATGCTTTTTTATACTAGTTATTAATATTTAACCAAATATGGTATAAATGTATAACAGATCTAATTCAGAATACTCTAAAAGGGATAGGGAATTGCCTTCTGATTTTGATGGTCACTGCATAAAGCCCTATTTTCTATGTTACTTGTATTTTGCAATCTGTTTCTCTTTGTCCATTGTTGTGCTTTTCTATTTGCTAGTGAGAGGCTGAATGACAGCAGAAATTACACAGGATTACATGATAATAGTAAGGCTTCACCTTGAAAGACAAGGAGAAAAAAACAAACAAAAAAAACCCCAAACCAACCATTAAAGCTGAGAAAATGTAAGAAAACCTCAGAGGCAAGCCTTGTAGAAAGACGTTCAGGAGTAAAAATGAATTTAGGTAGATGCGTAATTGCTACATGCATCAGAGTCAGAAAGACTGTGTTCCTTTACAAAGTGATTGACTAAGAAGAAAAAGAAAAGAATTGGTATTAAAAAATAAAAGGAATTAAAAATAATCTTTTGCATACAGAAGATAATGCTATGGTTTAATTTAATTCTACAGCATTAATTAGTAAAAGATGTGGTCCTAATTGATCTCAGTTGCCCTAAATTTCTGTTAGCTGATCTAAAAAATAAAAAATGAACTAAAGGCAAACAGATGTTAAGGGAAAGATAACTAACTTGAAGAAGAGTATTATGCATTTATTTAATTTTGCAGTATCTTTTGTGGAGTGCAATTAGTTTGCCTATTTTAATATTACTTTTCCATGTGCTGCTGGTCAAACCACAGCCAACAGTAAGCTAGCTGGAAAGTCCTAAATGGTTTCTTAGTGGTATTTTCTATCTGAAAATCATACTTATCTCTCTCTGTTGTGTCTACAAGGTTAACTTAAAATTATTCAAGTCTATCTAGTAAGTAGTTACTCTATTTACATGAGATTTTTAGTCTATTACTTGTTCTTTCTGCTTTCAATTTTTCATCTTCTACCTATTAGATTTGTCTGTTGCATTTTTTTTTTTTTTCCAGTGAAGACTTTTCTGATCCTAATATATATTTAAATGCACAAAAGTACTTAACAACTGCATTTCAGATCTCATGACCTTCATATATTCTCTGCAAATGGAGAAAGTCCAGTTTTTCCTAGGTGATTTTACTTGGAGAGAGTGTGTGTCTGGAGGAGAATCCATTGAATCATTGGTTTGGTATCTCTGCCAATTCAATCTGCAAAGTTACAGCTGTGCTTGCCCAGAAAGGTGGTCAAAACCTCCATGTGTAGAAATTTCTAACATTATGAAAAAGCTTTGATTTCTGACTGCAATGAAAATGGAAACCTAAAACATAAAAGCAAAAAAAAATCCCAATAAATTTATAACTAACTACCTAAAACTTAAATCTTTCATTTCAAGTGCAAACAAAGTGTCTATTTAAGATAATTGCACCCCTCAACCCCCCCCATATTTTGAAGCTCTATATACTTTCTTTAACTATAAGACCATCTGGAGAACTAAACACATTAAATGTCATAAAGACAGCTCTGACAGAACAGTTTGAACCATGCCATACTTAGGAGCATGCAGATGCTTAATTGAGCTGAAGTCTCTAGCACTCACAGCAGATACAACAGCAACCACATCTCCCAGGGCAATTTACTTGTTGTTCTTGTGGTGATTTTTTTGGTTTGTTTTTTTACCAAAAATGTGGTCTTTTTTTTTTTCTTGCTTTCTTTTTTTTTTTTCCCATAATTCTATTTCCCAGGGTATTTCTTCAGGAGGCAAGTACTGAAAGACAGAGACTTGCCTAGGCCAACAGGCTCTGTACTGTTCTGAAAGTTGTTCTCATCCATATTCTGCCTCATGTGTAAGTAAGCAAATGAATGATAATAACTCCTTAACTCATTAGCACAAACTAAAGCACAGTGTTGCCTGAGAACTGTTTCTTCATTGAAACAAGTCTTTCACAATGTAAAAGCAGACTCTAGTCACAATGGAAGTAATTTGAGGAGAAAACACTCCTATGCTGATTACTGCAATAAATCCAACCCATCACACTCAAATTAAGACACAGAATTACAGTGATGACACTATGTTTCCTGCTTGATTAGTTCCAGCTCCATAGATATGGTGGACTTAGTTATCCTCTCATTATCAGAAAGTGACAGAAAACTCAGTAGTACTACAAATAACTAATAGTAAGTGTTGCATGCTATCTTTATCTTGGATGCTTAGAAACAGAAGAAATCTTTCTTAAAGTCAGCCTAGCCTAGAAGTTTTAACACTGGCAGAGAGGATATCTCTGATATCCCCACAACTTCTTAAATGTGAAGAAATGTGAAGTACTAGTTTCCTAAAAATCTATTACATCTTTAGATCAATAGATGCACTTGCAATAGGCAAGTAGAAGGGTATACAGTGTAGTCATCTGCCCTTAGGGATGCTACTTACAGATGCAAACACTCTGAGTGCTTCTCCCTGCTTCCTGATTTTCTTATGGATCTTTCTCTGGTAGTTTGCACAAATGAAATTCATAAACAATCCTAGGCTCAGCCAGTAAAGCTTTATAACGCTTTCCATGTGAATACTCAGTAAATGAGACAATAAAATATTATTAGCTCTTGTATTTCCTGTCTCTGAATGACTCCTGTATTCTTCTCTGTGAAGTTTCAGCTGAAGCAATATTGATAGTTTCTAACATTGAACATGCCCAAAACCCCTGTAGCCTACTGATTAGCTGACCCACCAGGAAATAAGAGGAATCCAAATTTCCTCAGGCAGAATAAAAACTTTGATCTCCCATATTTTTAATGAATGTTCTGACCATTACACTAAACTATAATAAAATTACACTGGAGAATCAGAGAATCATAGAAAGTTTTGAGTTGGAAAAGACCCTTAAGGGCCATCTAGTCCAACCCTTCCTGCAATAAGCACAACATCTTTAACTAGATCATGATGCTCAAGCCCCAGACCAACCTGACCTTGAATGTTTCCACGAATGGGGCATCTGCTACTTCACTTGATAACCTGTTCCAGGGTTTTATTACCCTCATTGTAAAACATTTATATATATATNCTCTGGATGGCATCCCATCTCTCAAGTGTGTAAACTGCACTACTCATCTGCAAACTTGCTACAGTTGCATTTGATCCCACTGTCTCTGTCATTGTTGAAGATATTGAACAACACTGGAAGCTAAGGCATAGGAAGTTTCACAGAAACATAAGGAGAAATTCTTTCGCAGTTAGGGTGACAGAACCCTGGAACAGGCTGCCCAGGGAGGTTGGGGAGTCTTNTCTTTCTTATAGGCCCCCTTTAAGTATTGAAAGGCTGCAGTAAGGTCTCCCTGGAGCCTTGTCTTCTCCAGGCTGAACAAGCCCAACACCTTCTTCTAACACAGGAGAGGCATTCTGTCCCTCTGATCATTTTTGTGGCCCTCCTCTGGACCGACTCTAACAGCTCTGTGTCTTTCTTGTGCTGAGGACACCAAAGCTGAACTTATTGGTCTGGGTGGGGTCTCAGCAGAGTGGAGCAGAGGGGGAAAAACACCTCCCTTGTCCTTATCTCTGTGCTTCATTTGATGGAGCCCAGGGTGCAGTTGGCTTTCTGGATTTCTTTCCAAGTCCTTCTCCAGAGGACTGGTCTCATGCCCTTCATCCCCCAGATTCTACTGAGATCAGCAGTTGCCCAGATCCAGGTTCAGAACCTTGAGTTTGATCTTATTTAACCTCATGAGTTTCATGTGGATCCACTTGTCAACTTTGTCCAGGTCTCTCTGGATGGCATCCCATCTCTCAAGTGTATAAACTGCACTACTCATCTGCAAACTTGCTACAGTTGCATTTGATCCCACTGTCTCTGTCATTGTTGAAGATATTGAACAACACTGGAAGCTAAGGCATAGGAAGTTTCACAGAAACATAAGGAGAAATTCTTTCGCAGTTAGGGTGACAGAACCCTGGAACAGGCTGCCCAGGGAGGTTGGGGAGTCTCCCTCTCTGGAGATGTCAAGACCCACCTGGATGCGTTCCTGTGTGACCTGGTGTAGGTGATCCTGCTCTGGCAGGGGGCTTGGACTGGATGACCTTTCAAGGTCCCTTCCAGCGCCCAACATTCTATGATTCCATGAACACTGGTCCCAGTACAGACCTCTGTGGGACACCACTTGTCACCAGTCTCCATGTGGTCACCAAGCCATTGACCACTACCCTTGGATGTGGCCATCCATCAAATTCCAACTTGTAAGAGAAACTGCTGTAGATCTAAAAATGCTTTTGGACTCACCGTATGCTTTCTCTCTGATACATGGGAAGGTGCTAGAGATGGTATTTTTAAAACCTGGATTAATTTCTTGTTGTTATGCTTGCTACGATGAAAGGTTGTTAGCAGGATAGCCTTTTATTTCACTTCCTTGAGCAAAATATCCTTGGACTGAACTGCAAACAGACTTTCAAACAGATTCTAGTGGATGGACTGTAAGGTAGGCACCGGGGGAGCAAATGAGCCTGATCTCATACAACAGGAGGGACTTTGCTTGGGGTACTCTATGTACATCAAATGACTTGCAGGATTTTACCTTTCACTTTGAAGAAATTAAAACCTCCATCCCTCCTGCATGGTAGAAAGGAGGCAGACACAACAAATAACCACGAAAGGCTGCTGAATTGTGCAAATTTACTGTATCTACAGTGGCTGCCTTGCTCTGCATAAGGGGCAAACAATCAAAAGCAAAGTTCCCAGTCAAGGAGCAATCAAGTGTTCACTATAAACTAATTGAACTAAATACTCTGACATTTTTTTTTTTTAATTCATCATTGCTATTCTGTACCACGGCTCTGCTCAGGAAAACTGGCTAAATAGCAATGCAACCAATCTGCCATTCATTGTCTGCTTCAGGGTGAACAGAATGACCTTTTTGTACACAATGACCAGATTTGTATGAACTGTAAAAGAACCTTAGAGACTTAGATTACTTGTGACCCCTAAGTGGGTGAGTTGGGATGAGCTGAATGCTATTCACAGAAAAGATTAAAAAATTTATAACCTTGATAAAGGTAATATTCAATATTTTTAAGACATCACATAAGTGTAGCTCAAGATGTTATAAAGGCTGGATTTACCACTGAATGGATTTTGTTATGAAATACTAATTATTGGAATAATTAGAATTATTCCTTTAAACAGAAATGCATAAATAACAGTAGCATAAAATAAATATATTATCCCTGGCATACCAGTGTCAGAAGCTCAATTCCAAAGCCTTTGGATTAAAATAGGTTGTGTACCTACAGCAAAAAATATAGATAACATTTTAACTCTTCTTTTAATGATCTTCCTTCCAGCATTCTTTATTTCTATGTTACCTGAGTCATATTCACTGCTATTATGAAGTGCTCCAACAGAGATTTCAGAGTAATTTTAATGTTATGAGCATTGCTTCAAGAGTCACCAATACTTCTAAATTTTTCTTTACATGGATTCCATTATGTGAATTTACCATAAAACTTCATTCTTACTATCAAAAGCAAATGCACTTATGACAATAAGGGCATGGTGCTAAATTTTACAGTGCTAGAACATCAACAAAAGAGTAAATCCATCATTTCTCTTAATTACAAAAATGACATAAAGCTGAAATTACAAAAAAGGAGGAATAAATTTTGTTAAATAATATCAATTATTAAGTAAGTACAAAGTACAGAACTTTTGTTTCTGGTCTGATATAAACAAATTGTTACAATTCTATTGATCTCACTATGAATGTGTTTAAAGCAAAATCATTTTAAAAGCAAAGACACCACTTATTACGAGTTTACAGTAAATTACAATATATTCTTAATAGCTATGTTAGTTACCAATAAAAATTGAAACATTAATAAACATTTAAGTCCACTGTAACTGCTTGACACATATTTGTGAGTCTGATATTCTTCTGTGTTCACACATACATCTGTGAATTAGTGAGGAATTGTATTAACGTTAAATGTAAACTGAGGGTGTAGCTCATAACTGCCTCAGGTGTGCCTTGCTAGAAAACATGCAAGCTATCCTAGTCTCTTTAAAAAGCTGAATATATTAATAACAGGTCCTTGAAGTAGAATTTTAACAAGCTGTAAATGTAGTTGCTATGGTGAAATAATATGGTGTGATGGTATTTAGAAATGTTTACAGTATCGTAATTGCCTGCAACAATTCCTTGTAGAGACCTCTTCCCTACACTCAGATTTTTCTCTATTGACCAGTTTATAGGGTCTGACAAATAGCAGGTCATAGTTTCACTGATTACTGTTCAATCTCACACCCAGTTCAACACTTCCCCCCCCAAAAGATGAGTGAAATTCTTGACATTTTGTTTTCTGGAGTACTGTGTTTTAGCAGTGTCAAATCATGAATGCATATGAAGGTAGACGTAAACAACTGGAGACCATAAAAATGCTTTTATTATGCACTGCTGTGTAGTGATGAGCCAATGCCTCAAAATGACCATTGTCAATCCCTCCCTTAATACAACAGACTATGGATGCAGATAACAGCTTCTCTCATCAGGCTTTATGAATGTACTTTTGCACCTTATGTGCCAAGTGAATCATACATTTTCCAACCCCACCAATATAAACATCCCCTGTATCAACCAAGCTTTCAGTGACTGAAGGAATAGGTAAGATGACTTCAGCAAGTAGAACAGAACTGATCTAGAATTGAAGAGAGTTAATCATCTGGGGTACATTCAGATCCAGAATTGTCTCTCAGCCACCTGCTTCTTGAAGGGAAACACGGAATGGTTTACACCTGCCACAGGAAATGCCTTCCCAGATGCCAGCACAGTACAGGCAATTTAATGTCCCAAGTTACTTCACTTCAGCTTAGCCAGAAATGTTTTTCAGCTCCTTTAATTCCCCAAGCACATGTGCAAGTCAATACAGGATGCTGGCACATACACTGCTTTGCTTGGATTTGTTACTTCCATGCAGACGTGGATTTGTCAACATGGGTTTGTCAGTCTCCCCCTGACTCAACCTGTACCCTTCAACAGAGAAGTCTTACACTAAAACTAAGAAAAGATTCTTCAGAAGCAAAAAATAAAGATAAAATACTGGGGAAAAGATTGGAAATAAATAGTGGCACAGAAAGCTAAGAACAAATGATATTTTAAATTGAAATTTTACAAGCACATGCTCCTTGAATTGTTGAATCTCTCCCTAGAATTTAAGGCATAGTCCAAACAGCAGACCTAGGGATTCAGTGTTTAGGGAAATCCCCCATTTTTCTTAGTATTCTCTTCAGTTCTTCAGGAGCTTCCTATTTCCTTCGCTTGCATACTTCTGGAGTTAGGGATATAGATGCAACTACCCTTGATGATCAAACATAGAGAAATGACTCGCACTGTTTGACCAACTATTGAACCACATGATGTAATGTTTTGTAAGTTACTTTCTTTTTTGTTCTGAGGCAAAAATATTTGGAGACCAAACATAATCTTTTTTCCCAAAGATGAATTTTTACATGGCCTGTATATTCATGTAGTTATTAACTGGTTTCAGTAAGAAAAAAAAATAATATTTTTCTTAGCTCAACCTTTTTTCAGAGATAGTATACAACCAATATAAATTCTAACCATTAGAAAAATGCAACAATATAATTATTTGGATTAATTTCCCAGGATCAAGTATATTAAATCATACTTGGAAATGGTACAGCTGAAGATCTATCATTCTCTTCAACAGCCCCACTCACATCATCAAATACTCATGAGGGATTAATATGAAAAGTATACCCAATCAAGAGTTTGGACAGTAAACACTATAAAACCAAGGTGACTTAAACTTTCACGTATATTTGATTGTCCTGAAGTTCTGTTGTAAACACAGATCTAGGTCTAGTTGAGTGCTTTCTGTTTGTATATTGTCTCATGCAATATACTCTTTTTCTCTTAAGAATACCTCCCACGAACCAAGACAAACAATAATGGAGCAAAACCCAACTAAGCCCAGAGAATTAAGTTATTATTTCAGGCATAGAATTTATGTCACATCTTTCCCTGTAACATGATCTTGCTATCATAAGTTTATCAACTATTTTTCACTAAATTAATTTTTGTATGATCCAGCATATTTAGCATGCTTTGCTGTTCTGAACAGCATGACCTTCTATAAAGAGTATAAACCTTTCCTATGGCTTTACTACAGCTACAGAATCATGAAGTTTGATAAACTAATTTAGTCTCCTTCTCAATGGTGTTTGTACCTAGTTCTTCCATCAGACCATTATTTTCCTGTATAGAAGCATTTCAGATTGAAAAATATTTCAGAAGACATACACTACATAAGTTTATTATTTTTTATTGATTTTAGCAATTATCATATGTAAACTAACAAAAATAAACATAAATTAACTAGTTACAGATAGATAAAATATCTTAACGTGGCAAATCTTTGATGCTATACAAGTCCTTCTGGAATTTATTCATGGACCTATGACATTTATCTCTAAACAGACAAAAAATAAAATAATTTTAAATGCTTATTTCCTTTGATCCTAACTAAGTTTTATGCAACATTCTGCTGTCTTTAGCACATCTGGAGATACATGAGCATAATTCTAAACACTCAGTATTTAGGAATTCTCCAAGTGTTCTCATTCAGTTCAGAAATTTCAAAATGCTTGTTCTAGATACAGATGAAAGCAGTATTAGGCAGGATTTTGACATTAAATATTTCTGTATCATCCTGTAAAAGTGTGACAATACTTGCTTTATTTCCTTTAAGTCAATGCATGCTGATTAGAAGAAGATGTGATTTTCTTCATTAGGTGAAGCAAATAGCTGAGTGTCTGATCACAGTCCTAGTGCCTAAGAATTTTTAAACAGTCAACAAGACCTGATGCAGCATACTTCAGCAGTTAGAGCCTGAAACCCTGCCTAATTATTATTCAAGTCTGATTTACTCACTGAAAGCATTGTGCATAATGACATAGTAATTCCACCTAAAACTATACTTTCTATGATCAGAGCCCACTACACGCAGCATGAAAGCTATTCTCTCTTATATTAGCTATGTAATAAAAATCCCATTAGTTTAAATTTTGTCTTCTTAACAATTCCAAAAAAAGTTTTGTGCACCAAATTCAGATGGATTGTTGCTACTCATCTTTCATAAATAACTGCACACATTCTGTCATATGGGTAGTTTACATACCTGGAAGGGATTAACTTAGAAATGT
>VWZY01005704.1:65231-87264 GCA_013399075.1 Chloroceryle aenea | reverse complement strand
TTTTTTTTTTTTCCCCTGAAAAATGTTTTATAAAACAGAGTACAAAAATATAAATGGAAAAGCCTATACTCGTACACCTTTGTCTTTGGTTTCTATTTCTGACATACTAGTCTTTGAAGTTAAAAAAAAAAAAAAATAAAAATAGCACATCTAGAAATATCTGTCTGATTTCTGAGACTGTGTCTTCTGACTGTCAATTTTCTGTTTCATAAGGCATTTAATTCTTTTGCTCAGAAGAGTGCTCATGTCAGCCTAGGCTGACTTCTTTTTTTTCATTTGTCAGTAACTTGCCAATGGCTTAGTGTGCACCTGCTAAATGAGTTTCCTTTCAGTGAAGTTTGAAGTGGAGTGAAGTTGCCAGATGGTCATTTAACTTAAAAGCTGTCTCTGGCTGAGGCCAAAAACAACGGGCAAAATAAAGAGAGGAACTGCCCACACTGAATACACAAGCAGATTCAGGACAGGCACAACAAGAGCTCTTTCCAAAAGGAAAACACACAGGTCAGATAGGACAAAACCAATTAGCTTTAGAACAATTTATTTAGAACAGTTAGTGAGATATAACAATGGGACCTATTATGATAGCTCTATCAGAAGTGGCAGTTTTTCTTTCCTGTCCTGTCTGACTTGCATTATCTGTGCTTCTTACCTGAATTATAGTTTACTGGAGGTCAAGACTTGATACACATTTCACCAGTTCCTTGGTGGCTGTATGATATCAGTACAAACATGACTATGAACTTGGGTTGTTAGGGTTCTTGAAGTGTACCTGTGCATGTGGTACTGGGAAGATGACACTCGTGTCAGCATAGTACTGTTAGACCTGATTATTGGTCAAATTATTTAACAGTGCTGTTTCAGAGGAAGACCCAGAGTGGTGCTCACAGTACCCTCAAAGCTAAGAACCTTGTCTATTCTTCTGTGTCCAGAAGAATACTTCAGGCAATTTTTAAGACTGTATTTTAGGTGAGAATGAGGAAGCATTTGAAAACATCAAGTTCTAGTCTATTCAAGTAGCTTATGACTATTACAGAACCTAAACTCCAAACAAATTAATAAAGGGCTATTACTTTTATTTCAAAGAGGTGTATATTCTTTCATCCATTTTCTTATCTTTTCATGACTTAAAAGGTCTAAAATCTTAAAATGCCAGTAAGACATTTCTTAGTTCATCAGTCATGCCCTTCATTAGCTGTTGGTAGCTGTCAGGAAGTTACACATTTCTCAAGATTCCAGAACATGCTACATGATTTAGCTATAAATAACCTCTGAGCTATAAGTAAAAAAAAAATATCAGAAGCAGTGCAATTTATATGCTTAGCTGATGATGTAAAGCAGTGTATAATAGGCTGCTCTAGTGACTATTCTTCCTCAAGAGCCATTGGCTTGATTCTTGTTTTACTTAAACCTCCTCAGGTCTCATTTTATATATATTGTAAAAGATGGAGATATACCAATGATAACTTTGTATTTTCCATAGATGGCAGCTGAGTTACCTTTGCAATAACATGACAAAGGCTTCTTCCTTCCCCAGGGTAGTTCATTACTGGAAGGAACCCAATTATTACCGCCATCAATATACTTGCCTTTGGTATGGGAGGGGGGAAATTAATTTAGGCTGTTTTCAAAAATAATTGGAAGATAAAAGAAAACTGAAAGCTATTTTTTTTTCCCTTTTAATTTCCATCAATACCTTCATTAGAAACAGAAATAAGTTTTATGAGGGAAATAAGATCTCTTACGTCAAAGTAACTAGCAGGTAGGTTTATTTCTAGTTAAGAAATACTGAAAACATTGTCAATTAAATAGCATAAATAGATAACCCTAACTTTTATTAATTTCAAAATTTTTCAGAACATAAAATATTTCATAATGTTACAAATTTTTTATAGGAATTACTAAAAAGTTCATCTTTTGAAATGAGAATTGTTGATTTTTTCTTTTAGAATACAGAGTTTTGACCTGCTTGGAATATAATTCTTCATATTGAATCAAGAAGCATGGTAGCAACCCACAAAAGCTGTTGGGAAGTGAAAGTAATTCAAATAACCTGCCGAATAACTCATTACACTGTGTCATGTCTTGCATCTTGGTTACATCAGTCTCATATCATGCTGGAGAAAGCCATGGAGAGATGATTAAGGGGATGAGTTACCTAGCTGTTAAAAATGTGCAGTTGTCATAACCTAAAGTCTTTCCTAGAGGCTTTCTTTAAGAAAGGCTTTGATCTTATTTACTTCCCTCAAAAGCTTAGAAAGCAGAGGACAACTTTTATAAGAATAACGAAATAATAGATCTTAATTTGTACTTTGTGCTCAAAATCTAAAAAATCCCTATAAATACTGGCTAAAATCAGCTTTGAGGAGACAAACATTTCTGTGCTAATAGAGCTGTTAAATACCTTGACTCAAGGTGGAAGAAAAATAGTCAGAGAATTCAGAGGTTAAAGATTCATAGGTCTTCATCCACATCCTGTGTTTAACCTAAATTCAGTACTGAAAGTATCTTGCAATTAGCAGAAAAAGAGAAAACTAATTACACTGTTGATAAATTATATTGTCACAGAAACTTAAAATGAGACCGTTTGAAAACTTCCATATGATAAATTTCTAAAATAGATATTTCTATTTATTTATGTGTTTGTTTAATTTAATTCAGGAAATATAAGCCTCAAATTCTGCTCTGTGCAGAGCGGTTTTCAGCAGCTAGAAAGTTCATATGTCTGGTTAATATGTTACCTCCTTTCCCTCTGGAAAATGCCATGGAATTAGCACATGCAGTCCCCTAGGTTAGGAAATTGGCTGCTGGGTACAATTCAAAGAATCTGTGAAGCTTCTCTAAAACACTGTGTGTGTCCCCTCCTTTTGTCTATACCCACTGCCTATGCTGGTTGTCAAACGGATTTATTTTTATATCAGGCTGCCCTTTTGTTATGGAAATTGTTACATCTCAACAAAGGGAGGAGGTGTCTTTACCACTAAGATTCTCTGTCACCCCTGTGGCATGACTGCTTGCCACAGAAATCAAAGGGAGACAAAGGAGACTTGCACCATAAAAAAAGGAACATTCAGCCAAACCTTTTAGTGAGCTCTGCTGGTCAACAGGAGATTCTGCAGAGACAATCTCTCACCTTTCCCTACAACAGATCCATCTGCTCTTGCAGCTGCATGTAGATCTGTAGTCTGAAGGCCACAAGAGAAAAGAAGGAGGTGAAAAAAAGAAAATAATTTGGATGTAACTACATGGAAGAGAAATCCTAGTCTTTCTCTTTGTTTGTCAATTCCACACCTTAAGACTCAGAAGTGAAAACTGTGCATTTTATGTTTACAGGAAATCTCATCTGTGAAGGGTGATTATTACTGCTTTTTGTGAGCTTTTAAGTTACTAAAGTCTTTCTCCAAAGTGCAAGAGAAATAATCATCATCCTTCACTGAAGAGATTTTATTTGTTCAGCAAGAAACCATGACTTCATAAAAGCCCACATTTCAAGACCGAATTAGTAAGCACAACAGCTTCAGTCAATCAGCTTTTATTTCTGCTTGCTAGCACTGAGGAGGAATGCTAGCCTTTACCAATCCCACACAAGGAGGCCAAGCTCTCTGGCACTAGGAGATGTCCTAGGGAACATCAGTACCGTACATGTCACAGGGAATAACAACCCACAAGCTCCGTGGAGCTCAAACTTTTCCATTAACTGAAAGTATTTGAAACTTTGAATGCTTCTTCAGACTAAAAATAGTAACCATTTATTGAGGATTTTTTGAAATACATTTGCCCTTCCCCCATGTGTTGGAAACACAAGTTTCCATTTAAAATTTGCATGCTAAAGTTATAGGATTGCTGTGCTGCTTCTGACAACTGCTTTTTATAAAGCACACATAATTATCAAGGCTATGTGTACTTTTTGATAACTGACCTGGCAAAAAAGCAGCGTGCAGCTAACGTTTAACTTCCTGATATCCACTCAAGTACACACTCATTTTCTTGGCTACATATCTAAGGATTGTTATGTGCATTGGTAAAGGTGCCTGGTTTGTCTAATCATATGAAGTTCTGTATGGTATTTTATACTTCTGAAGTAGTAGTGGCACTGAAAGTTGTATTCATACATTAACACACTGAATACCATTCTTTTGCCATTCTGCTTATTGAAAATGTAGGCACTAATTCAGAAACTTTGCCATTTAGGCCTTCCTATAGGTTACACTTATCTGCATACTGCAAAACATCATTTTATCTCACAAATTTCTATTTGTAATCATTATAAAACTGTAACAATCTATTATATTCATGATAAAGCTTCTTCCACTTTGGAACTTAGAAAGCAATGGAATATACTGAATATATTCACAGGCAACTTCAACTCCTGAAAGATGCTCACTTGAGGTAACTCAGGTTGGATTGTCTTAACACTGCAAGCCCTGAAGTAAGCTCCAGACACTACCAGAGGCTTCCTTGCTGCACATAACAATATATGTCTGGTCCTGGCAGCTCCCCCAAAACCTCTGAAGAGCTCCAGAAAAGCTCTTCCAGTCGTCCTTCATGCTGAGCATATTTGCCCATATCCCATAAACTCATTATGGAGCTTCAGGTGAAGGGCTCTTGAACAGCCAGCCATGGTCTGCAAAATGAGCCTACTGCAATAAGAACAAGTGAAACAATTTGTACCTCATGAACTTGAGGGAGAATGAAAGAAGGAAAACAGAGCAGAAGGAGAGAGAGGTTTTGTTCAGCTGTCACCCTTTTCAAGTTAGCACATAATGAACTCACTACTTGCAGAAAAAGTAGGAAAAATACTGATTTTCACCTATCTAAATGCAGCTTGAAAAGCTAATGAAAGCATTTGTTCATGTCAAAAATTTGCACCTCTCTTATCTCATTACTATGTAGATAAAGAAATAGTCATGATAAAAAAGGTAGTCAGGACCTCTCCACTCCAGCCATACCTAAGATGTCAAACTATGTTTCCCATAATGCATAACATGCTGGCCACCAAGTACTCAACAAGCTGCTCTCTCACTCTCCCTCCTCAGCATGACAAGGGCATAAAATAAAATTAAAAGCTTGTGAGTAGAGATAAGGACAGAAAGACCACTTACCAGTGACTATCTTGGGCAAAACACACTCCTCTTTGGAGAAACCACTTTAATTTATTGGCAATTAAAAATAAAGTAGGATAGTGAGGAACAAAACCAAACCTAACAGTACCTTTTCCTGCTTCCTTCCTTCCTTCCTTGGATGAACTTCATTCTTGACTCTTCTACATCCTCTAAGCCTAGAAATTCAGAGTTCTTATATACATTGGAAGAAAATTTTGTCTGGGAACAACAGTAAGTGTTGAAAAGGAAAAAGGAAAAGGAATCTAAGCAGGAAAATACGCATCATAGTAGCTTGTTTCCACTAGAAGCAGACTAGTGAGCAAAGTGCAAGTGAGAAGTGCTAAGCATATTTGAAAGAGTTGCAAATGGTCATAAATCAACATCCACCTCTTAAAAAAATTTTCTCCAGTCCTCAGAAGTGAAAGTAGTGCTCCTTTTTGTTAGATAAGTATAAAAACAATGATATAATTTTATCATCTAATTTCTTGCAGTATGTGTTGAGGTCAGAAGAGCCCGAGAACTCTTGCCTTTCAGATAATTTATAATGACTAATAAAGAATGACATATGGTATAGCCATGGTTCACTGTTCACCATTTTGCTTACCTCTGATAGCTAGCAAAATGTACTTTATACAAGGGACTAAATTTGTTTAGCCTCTAAAAGAAATGACTACTTAACAATTTTTCTGATTATAAAATATTGGTCAGTATGTGTACATCACCACTGGCACACTGCCCAATCTTCATTGCAAACAGAAGTGAAGGAAAATATATTTATATTTAGAAATAAAATAAATTTCTGGAAATAGAATAACACAAAATTTGAGTTTATTCAAATGAAATGCACTGAAAAATTGAAATATATTAGCATATGCAGTATAACATTTCCATACAGAGAGGTGTTTTACATGGCCAGAATTCTGGCTTTGAAAAACTATCATAGCAGAACAAGAGAGAGAAAATCCAGAGATCCATAGTTTTCTGTCAGACCTTCTCACTAAGGTGGTGCCACCCTAAAGGAACAAATGACTTTCTCAAAACCAGTATCTTTGCTTTTCCGTAATTTTTAGTACATTTGGATTTTGTAACGCCTGGAATTTATCACAAAACGAGTCAAAAATTGTCAGAGGCTTACAGTGTTCTAGTTACAAAAAGAAATGCTGCAGAAATAAGTACAGAATATGAACACAAATGAGAATTAAATGCACAGATGTCCTTTTTAACTCTTTTTTTTTAAAACAGAATAAGAGAAGTAATCAGAGCAAAGGTAACTTGTTTCTCAATCCATCAGGGAGAAACTTTATAAATATAAGGTTCTCAATGACAGAAAAAGAGTCTCTGAAATCACTATCTTTGGAGTTCCTTATGGGAAGACAAGATGAACCATCAAAGAAATCAATTCCCCAGCAATTCATAAGAATTCACTAAAAAAAACAGCCCACTATAAATCCATTTTGCCTGAATATTCCATGACTCCTGAAAAAGCTCAGAATTTAAAATTATATACTGAACAATAAGTTAGACACATCATTGGACAAACCTGGTTTTCTAATTTTCTCAGTTTTGAAGTAAGTTCTGACAGCTATGAAAACGTGGTGTCAGGACCTTTGAGTCATGTTTTCCAGTCCTAATGCCTTTCTGCAAAACAGAAGCAGTGCTTCATTACAAGTATAACCACTTTGACCAGCGGTGTGGATTACAAAATGTGGACTAGGAAAAAGACAGAAAAAAAGGGAATGTCTCAGAATATACCTTTCTGTTCCTCCTCAAGACGTCTGATTCACACTAACTAGTCAAGGCAATATGGTAGTTGTGTATTTTTGGCTTCTATTTCATAGTCATTTCACTATTCTGGTCTGGAGGATGAGAGAGGCACAGTTTATTCCTAGGTTATAATCCCCCATCATTTTATAGGGCCATGACCTAAAGATACTGGAAGTGTGACTGACTATCTATTTGGGTTAAGATTTTTTATTTTCATACTGGAATCAAACTATTAAAACTTTAATAGCTTGTCTATCTTTGTTCACCTACATTTCAGCAATATTATTTCAGTCAATTAGGCTTAGAACTAGATAGGCTTGATAGTTCTTTATAATGTGTACCTAATGCCCAGCATGGGCAAAGGATCCAGGCTGAGCAAATACAAAAGCCCAGAAGCATCAGTGAATGACAGAAAAGATATGATTGCAGCCTGATAACCCCTCATAATGTATTTAAATGCCTTGTATGTGAAGAAGAGCAAATCATTCTCTTCCTCACTGCTGAAAACCATACAATAATTTAATTAAGTAACTCTCTTTGTATTAATTTCCATATATGTCTTGATGCTTGCCTTTTAATTTCTGATTCTTAGAAAGAGGTTATTGATTTCAGTAAAAAATACACAAATAGAACATGAGAATAAAGACAATAGCAATGAAAGTCACTAGTGAGGATATGCCACACTGCAGTGCCCTGTCTACCATAACATGATATGCTCTTAAAGTACCTCCAGGCCATCCCAGTCTCAGTCTCATTTTAGACTACAGAGCACATTACTGCAGCTTGCACTTGCATATGTGCACTCTCCTCAACTCTTCTACTTGCCTGCTTCATGTACTACTGCCTTCAACTTGTTGTAGTTTAGAAATAACTCCCAGCAGAGGCAATGATTACTGCATTTTTATGCTATAATGGACTTAACTCTTGTAAATTTGGATGCAGGATGAAGAATCAGCACATATTATTTAAATACAATTACAACACTCATGGAATAGACGTTCCTGCTTATTTGAAGCATGAAGGTTTATTCACATGGAAAGTATCTTGATTACAAATACCTTTTACTTCCTTCTCTACTTACCATGACCATGCACACTTACTGCAACTGGCTGAGAAGCAGTGCCCCTCTGACACACAATATGAAGAACTAGACCTGCCTTATGGGAACTTAATCCCCAGCTGTCATAATGACAGTGACAAATGCCATGGCTTAGTGGAATGGATTGGAAAAATGGCTCTTTTGAGTTCTTTACAGAGATGTTTCACTATAGTGACAATTATAGAATGCTGTCACATAACCCTGAGTCTTTGCATGAACCGATCTTTTAAAATCAATACACAGCACAAAATATCATTGTTTCCTCATTATTTATGGGTTTTATTTTACACTATATTTTCATTATTTAGGAATCCCGAGACTGCACTTGGTCAAAATTACTGCTCAGTTAACTACGTCTACTGTATTGCAAACATAATCTATAATACATTTTTGAATAAGTGCAATCCCTCTTCAATAAGAAATTGTTTAAACTATTATGAATAATTGCTATTAAAATTCAGAATTTTTGTTCATTTCCTATTTGTTTACCCAACACAGAATGCTATTTCTGCTATTTTATATAGGCACATAACACAAAAATCTTCAAAATGCATAAACATATCTGTGGCTATGTGTACTGCACCTTTTCCAGGGGTATCAAATGCCTACTCTTTTAAAGTCAGCATACATACCTTCTATTCCTGGGTGTTTTTAAAATTTCACTGTTACTACAGATGGAAATGTTTCTTTTTCTCACAAAGAGCTAAGAAGATTTACAGTAATGTTCAGCAAAGTTTACAAAGCCTTCAGATGACTAGCACAGATGCAACCCCTTCAGAAAACTCGAAAGACACAGTGAAACTCAAAATCCTGTAACTCCTAGCAGCTGCTCCTTAAGCTGTCTGAAAATTTAATTGCTTGAGACCATAAGGATCATAAGATGCAAAATTTCTGGCTATGGTTTATGGAACCTAAATCTAAATAGTCTGGGCAGAGCAACTAAACTTCATAGGCTAAATATCCATGATTTACGGGACTTTAAAGTTTTAGCCACACTTGACTGAAAAATTCCATAAGATAACATCATTTAATTAGCTTAAAGCTCTTTGGAAAATTTCAGAGCCCAAAACATTTGTCTTCAAGACGCTATAGGTGATGAATGGGAACCACAGTTTCACCATTTGAAAAGTTCAGTGGCAACACTTTTGTCGCAGTGCTTACCAATTGGCTTCTCACTCCCACGTTGTTGTGTGACACCTACCAGTTGTGCCAAAGCAACTGCTTCTGAGTTCAGTCAGGAAAACAGTCAGGGGATGATACATTTTAAAAAGAAATTTTCCACTTCCACCTCTATTTCAAAAAAAGTGATGTTTTGGGTTTTTTTGTTGTTGTTTTTTTAATCATAGATCAGTTGCTTCATCTGAGAAATTCTAGTGTGAGAATGACTGAGAAGTGATGCTTCATTACTGGCAACAAGGACCCAAGGGCTGGTGGGAGGGTTGGAATCTCTTGCACTGGGACTGTCACAGGCATCAGTTGTAGATTCATGATCTGAGACTGACAGTCCAAGGATCATGATCTTCTGGGACTTGGGTAAATTGACCTGAAGACAAAACTAACAGTTCTTTCAAACTACAAACTGATCCACAAAAGCTTTTGAAAGTTGTCATTCAGGTTTCCAGAGCATCAGAAATAATACAACTTGAATACATGAATTAGGGCAAGAGTTATAGTTTGCTTTAATGTAATGAAAACATCTAGAAAGCTGTTGTCTTAACTCCTTTAACTTAGTTGTCTTAACTTATGCTTCATGCATTTTTACAGCAGGGTAATTTAGGACAAAGCTGAGAATGAAATATTTTATGTGCTGACTAGTCATCTGGATATACTCTAAGCTACCTACATATTTGGAAGCATATGAATGTATTGCTTTATTGATTCTATTCTTTCAAGAAAAGAGTAAATATATTAAATGAATAGGACATTCTTTTTTATTAAAAAGCATGAAGTGCATGCTATACTCATACAATAGATGGGTCTTTCACTTCTATTGTTATTAAAACAAGAGATATTTTCAAGCCCAAACCACAGAGTATCTTTTGGGTTGCTGTCCTGGTTTTAATATAGATTCTATACAAATTACACAAGAAAACAATCTTTGATTATCTTTACAATATTTTTTCCTTAACTTTTATGCCAGTTTTCCCAAACAATACCTAAGTAATTACAGTTTCCAAGAAAAGTTCTGACTTTCTGGAATGATCTACCCATCTTTGATTTATTAAAGAGAGAAATGTTATCACTCATTATATAGGTAAAATGTAAACTGTTTTTTAAATCACTTAAAATAGAGAGAGAACAGGAAAATAACCCAACCTGATTTCAAGACTCAGTAAAACCAAAATGGGAATCTAAAATTCTTTAAAATTGGTTCTGACAGTGAGTGGGAAAGATAATATTAGGTAACACATTTCCTATAATAATACATATTATTCTTTGTCTAAGTGTACTAAGTATGGCAGTGCTACTGGTGACATTTTAGAATGGGAAAACACAGTAAGATAATGAATAAAAAAATTGGCAGTTTTCAAAAGCACTGAAATTGTATCTATTTCTACTGTATGAATTGTATCTATGTCCTGAAACTACCTTCAACTCTACTGGTAGTTGGACTAGATCTTCATTGTAGGCTCCTTCCAACTGGAACTATTCTATTCTATTCTGTTCTTCCCTTCCATTCCAATGCTAATTTATCCTTCCCTAAAAGGAGTACTTGTCAGAAAAGCAAATTAGACTTTGTGACCAGGACATTGGCTTTAAGCTTGCTGCACATTGTCTCTATCTACTCCTCACTCTTCAGTGTATTTATGTGCCCTCTACTTGACTTTGCATAAATCTTCTGGGCCATACAGTAGCTACTAGATTATACAGTAGAGTATGAGAGAAGATAATATCCTAACCACCAAACACTAGACACAGAAGCTGAGACCTGCTCACAGAGGGTACTGCTTCCAGATGGGCAGCAACCAGCACAGCATGCCCAAAGTGCACAGTCCTGGGTGCAGGAGTGACAAGATCAAATCCAGTCTAAGAATAAAACTTTCATCCTGTCAACCTACATAATGAACTCACAGCTCCTTTCCAATCCTCAGGTGTAAAACTAAAAAAATAAAAAGAAAAAAAGTGACTGCTTGGTTACTTCTGGGCAGTGAAGAATTGCACCCTGACAGCTCCAGGCAGAGCCATCAGCTGAGAGTGAGCTGGTGCTCCCAGAGCCAGGCTGCCCATTCTCAGCTAATAAGCTGAGAATTACTTATAGAAATTTTTGAATGAATAAAGCTAATTAACAAATGCATGGAATAAAACAACAAATGGCTGCCATCAGTTCAGGGAGATGGGTAGTATTGATTGTAGGAAATAGTCATCTCAAATATGCCAAGGAAAAGCTGTCAGTATAGCAATGTTTCAAGAAAACACCTGAATCTCATTTTCACCCTTACTCAGATCAGACTTTCAAAGCAAATATAAATCAGTGTCACATACGGCTCAGAAAAATGATCAATAGCCAACCAATACAGATTTATTTCCTAGTGATGAAGTTATTACAAGCAATTTGTTGGATGAAATTTGGAAATATCTTGGAAGGACTTATTTGGCTAGAAATAGCCAACAAGAATTTATGAGAAAATAGATGGGCTGGATTTCTTTTTCTTAGCATATAGGATTTCTCTAACAAATTATTGTTGCCATCAACACAGAAGATAAAATGCATCAGTAATTTATACATTTTTTAATATCAATTCTGCTGTCTGTGTGGACATATGTCCTGGCACTGTCTGGGATGGAGTTTTCATAGCAGCTCATATGCACCTGTTTTTTAGACTGGTGTGCAAAACCAAAGCTGGTTACACACTCATGTTTAGCTGTTGCTGAGTAGTGCTTGCAAGTGTCCCTAATAAAGAGATGAGGGGTGGGAGGTTGTGAAAAAGAGGCTGGGAGGTCACACTTAAATTAACCAAAGAGATAACACCTGTCTCTAACATCATGCTCCCTAATAAAAAGGGAAAAGAGAGGGCTGTAGGAAGGTTTGCCATCCAGGAACTGGCTGAGCATTGGTCTACCTGTGGGAGGTGGTGAGTGATTGCCTTTGCATTACTGATTTTGTGTTATTTTCTTTCTCTCTTCTTCCAGTTGTCATTCACTTGTTAAACATTTTTTATCTTAGCCTAGAGGTTCTCCTACTTTTACTCTTTCTGTCCTCTATCCCCATCCCACGGGGGGGGTGGAAGGGAGTGAACAAGTGTCTGTGTGGTGCTTAGTTGTCCACACACAAGAGGGTAAAAGGACAGATAACTCACTGAATACATAAATGGCTAGAAACTAAAACTGTTGTGATATGAAAATCACAGCAATTAATAGTCCTTAGGCAGGAAAAGAGGTATGTCTGAGCTCCCAGGCAGGATTTATAGCTGTAGCATCCATTCATTTACTTTTAGACCTATTTAATTTCTAGATGAATTTAAAAAATACAAAAATAAATTGTGAATGTGATTTCAATTTATTTACTAAAACTATACTCTCAATATTTACATATATCCCCAAAATTATGTTTGTATACACATGATGGCAATGATATTTTTTTTTGTTTTCATTCTGTAGTGACAGAATATGTTGGCTATTTGAAAAATAAAAAAAAAACAACCCACAAGACAAGAAGTGCATACATCAGTAACGTAATACATTTAGCTCTAGATTGTGGTAATTAGAAAGTATTATTACACATTCTGCCTGCTTAACATATCTTCATTTTAAATCTAATCCACTTCAGGAAAACAATTAGAACATTTTAACATCTCTGATTAAACATTAAAGAGAAGAACCATCTAGTGGTTTAGAATTTAGAGGTTTTTATTTTTAAAGATTAATATATTTCGTACCACAGTAAAGAACAATGTCTTAAATACTAAAAAAGGTTAAGTGCTTGCATAATGTTTCCATCCCTTCATTTACTGAAAGAAGTCTAATAATAATAATTACACTTTATAATAGAATTTAGTGGCTGCTTAACTGTGTTTTGATTTCTTAGGATTAGCAATTGGTACTGCAATCGTTATTCCTTCTGAGTGCAAGAAGCACATCAATTAGCCAGTCAGTTATCATTTAGCATTTCACATGCTGCATCCTTTTTGAGATTGATTTACAGGTAATGAAATAAGCTATATTTAGATATTTTTCAGGGGATGATTCTTTTGGTATTTTTAGTTGCAAGTTAAATATGCACTTTCCAGGTACTAAATGAAAAATGCTGCTGATATGCACAAAGAGATGGGATTTTTCTTTTAAAAGTTAAAATATTAGTTACTTTTAATTGTGTTAGACCAGAGAATAGAAAATAGACTTACATATCTGTGTTTTATACAGTTGGAAAATTCACCTTTTCAACACACAGGGTATGCAAGAATGGAGCAACTATTAGATTAATGAAATAGAATACTTGAATTGTGATTAAGTGTAGAGTTATGTCAACAAAATCTGCTAACTTGTATTTCTTAGGCTGCATAGCACCTGTCTCTGACATTTATCAAAATATGGCTGAGAAAGGAAATATTGCCTTTGTTAAGGTTTCCAGTTTTCCTCTGAGTTTGTTCTTTCCATAAACATAAATTAAAGCACTATTATGCTCTTCCTCACTAATTAAAAAACATTGTCTCTCAGTCTCACAACGGGCAGGGACAAATTTTTACTCATCTCCTATGAGGCCAGGATTTCACACTTAAGACTGAATATAAAATATAAATCAATCTATTTCACCCTTAAGACTGAATATAAAATATAAATCAATCTATTTGATTTCAGTTTATCCAATATTAATATGCACTGTTCGAAACACCACAGAATTCTGCTCTATTGAGGCAGGTCTATAGCCAAGAGTAGATTGGCCCATTCAGCATGCCTTGGTTTAGTCTCATCTTGAAGGCTTCCAAGGAGGAAGGTTTCATAGCCACTCTTAGCAAGCTGTTCCACTGCTGCACAATGCAGGGTGAATTTTCTTTCTCGATGTTCACCTGACCCTCCCAAGCTGCAATCTGCAGCCATCATTCCTTCTGTTAGTGTCCCTTTCAGTAAGCAGGACAGTTAGCTCCATAATTTTGCAGTTGTCCTTCAGAGAACTGCAGACCTGTGCTACACCAGTTAAGCCTCCTTTTATCAGACTACACAAGCCCAACTTTCTTGACCTCCCCTTGTGGATAATGCCAGGCAGATTCTGAACACCCTGGTAACTTCATCTGAGCAATCTCCAATTTATCTACATCCTCAATAGCAGAGCTTAAAACTGAACACAGTGCACCAGTGTAGCCTCACTAGTGCCCAGCAGAGGGAGAAAACTTCTCTTGGTCTAGTGGCCATCATCTTGTTATAGCAAAGTATGTGGTTTTCAATTCTGTCAGTCAAACTCAGATATTTATGAAGTAGCCCTTCACTCCTGAGCTCATGAGATGTTCTTTTCCTATAAGCAATGGTAAAATTGCTTGCTTAAGATTCCATCCACACTGCCTACTGTAGGGTTAACCC
This sequence comes from Chloroceryle aenea, assembly GCA_013399075.1. Lineage (NCBI taxonomy): Eukaryota > Metazoa > Chordata > Aves > Coraciiformes > Cerylidae > Chloroceryle > Chloroceryle aenea. The sequence goes on along the minus strand of VWZY01005704.1, from coordinate 72,789 downwards.
TTGCAATGAAGAAAGCCTTTTTCCATCCTTCCTTTACAAAGGTTATCACTATTACTAGATGATACTCTGAGGTTTCTAAGTCATCCTCACAGGCTGGCATGGGACATGTCAGATGTCTATGTATCTTAGAATCAACGCTGAAATAAGGATCCTGGAAGAGAGATTAAGCATGAGATGCTGGATCTACTGGAGATATACATCCTATACACAAGCTGTATGCAGTCAGCATGAAATCATCTTTTCTTGTAGATAGGTATGCTAAAGTTTTAGCTGTCTTTAGGCTGGGGAAAACACATTCTACAGGTATAAATTCCCTGTATTATTCTTACCTTCAATTCATGTCCTACAGAATTACAGTGAAATAAATCTGCTTTGTTACACTATATTTACATTCCAGTGCTGGGGTAGTTGCCTTTGATTTCCCTTATGACACCTCAAATAGTATGAGATATAGACAGCAACAAATGAAAAGCTTTTGTTCTCTGGAATAAAATTCAAAGGACTCCAGTGTTAATAATAGCAATAATAAACACAAATGGGGTCAGATGGAGCCTTCATACCCTCTTCTTTTCTATTATGTCTCCAAGAATAAAGAGTCAGGGTTTTGAACTACTTAAATTTTCACATAATTGTATCTACCAATCTTTTGATTCTGCATTACTTTAGACTACTGATAATGTCTGTGGAAATTGATGCAGTTACAAAGATCCACATAGTTAGAACAATATCTAAGATGTGAGAATTACTTCTGCTGCCATCCCTGTGTATTTTAGGGTGACATTTTCTAAGGGTATGGGAGCACATAAAGCTACACTCACATAGTTTCACAGTAATCTGTAGTGGATCAATACTAGGAAAATTATTCTGATATGGCTACACAAACTTCTCACCCTGGTGTAATCATTCAGGGAGAATATCTTCTAGTACTAGAGGGTTGTTTAATGGGCATCTTCATTTTTCATTGACAGTTAATTCATCCTTTTCAAAGGGCATATACAAGGTCTAGGGACATTTAGGTCCCATTGAGTGCTCAGAGTAGAACCAAATAGGAGGTAAATGGTCTTGTTATGGACTCAAGGTAAATTCTCCACTGATTAAATAGGCCATAGTGTCTCGGAGACAATGGTTAACCACAGTAAGGGTGGGAAAAAGCTGTTCAAGTAATAATGCCTTCTCAAAAGTGCCCTCTGCCACTTCAGAAATTTAAAATTAAGCCTGATGAATTTAGGACCCTGATTATAGCCTCCAGCACGAAGAACTTGCAGAAATGCAAACTGCCATCAGGTAAATTGGTGCTTAAGTGTTATCTCCTAATTCCACAGAGCATGCATATTTACCCTAACTCTTTCCGAGCCTCTCTGCTGGCCCGTGTTTGTATATGCTGCTGCTTTGTCATCTGTTAATCCACTTGAGAGACTCTTTCTGTATTGCCTCCCACAGAGTCTGAGTATCACACTCCTGCAAATTAACACTAACAGCTCTAATTCTAAGCATTCTAATTTTAATTTTGTAATTAAAGGGTAAAAATCTCTCTTTAATAAAATAACATTCTAGATAAACAAAACCCTCCTCCTCTGACTCTCTTATTTTCACTTCTGTTACAAAATAACTGAAAGACTTGTATCACCTATATATATATATAACAAAAGCACATTCTAAAGGCAAATTCATAATTTATGTAATAAATTATCCAGACATTTGAATAGGTGATGAACATACTGTAGAAAATATCTGTGGATAATATAAGTATTTCCTCTAAAAGACCCATCTAGTAATTATAATTTTTATAATTTACAGTTTTGTATTTACATATTTATTCTTTATATATTAATACAGTATATACATTTTTTTATATTTATAGACATGTTTATATGTATATAAGTAATTTTATTACCGGCTGGCAGAATTGCAAGAGGTAGTTGAAAAGTTGAGGATTAGCAGGGAGGCCAAACAGGAGATAGACTGGTGGAGCCAAGATCTGCCCTCCTTGAAACAGAAATGGGGGCACCAATCCAAAAGTGCTCACTGCATCCTGCCCCAGTCAGAGCAGAGGCAGTAACCTGGATGAGATTCTCAACAATGGTTTTGCCTTGATCTGGACTGACAGCCTGTCTGAAGAACCTCTTTACTATGAGGGTAGAGGAACAGGTTGCCCAGGGTGATGGTGGAGACCCCATCCCTGGAGATATTCCAAGTTAGGCTTGATGAAGCTCTGAGAAACCTGGTCTAGTTGAGGATGTCTCTGCTTACTGCAGTGAGGTTGGACTAGATCACCTTCAAAGATCCCTTCCAACCCAAGGCTTTCTATGATTCTATGATTTATTTAGTTGTAAATTTATTTTCCATACTGCCTAGCTGAATGGGATGAACTTTATACAGGGTCCTTTTTAATAATTATGTCGAGATTACTCTCAAGAGAAGCGACAAAAAGAAATTACAAGGACACATCTCTCTGATACTCGCAGATCTTGACCACCTCTGTTCACAACTTTCTCATTTTCTTGTGGCATTCTTTGTTTAAAACAATGGTTGTGGTTTGGTTTGTTTTCATAGTAAGATATCACATTCTGTGCTTAAGAATTTGTATTATTGTCTGATTTTAATTAGTTTACCCACTAAGAAAATGAAGTGTTTCAGTGTGTACACAGAGAAGCAGTGACTGAAAAATGGATACCCATGGAGAATGCCTAGCAAAAAGTTTACATTTATTTTATGTAAACATGGTGGCCAGTTTTTAATTCTTGCAGTGTTAAGTTTATAGTTATATTTATGTGCAGATTTTCTTGAAACTGTTAGAAGTGATAATCTAATTTTCAGAAAATGGTTGTCAGCATTATGAAGTGTAATTAGTCCATCTTTCCATGCATCTGTATACAATTCCAGCTAATATGGCTATCCTAGTTATGAAATATGGCCAGATATTTATAAAGCCATCAGTCTAAATGTGAATATCTTATCCAGCTTGCACTCTGGCTAGTGTCTTGGAAACATGTCTATGCTGAGTGATATTTTAGAATAAGGCATCATTCATGGACCACTACTATTTCTTTTTTACCTGCTCCTATGACCTCTGCTCCATGAAACTATTGACACTTGCATATTGGTTAGACCCCTGTTCTCTACGATAATTTTCATGATTCTCTCTTGATACTGTTGACCAACCCCCACTTCTGATGCCCACTGACATCCTACACTGCTTCCTTCAGTATTACTCCTTCCTCATGAAGGTGGAAGACCCTTCCACCTTCTTACTTGTGTTGTCCTCTCTGCTGGTCAGCAGTGGGAAGCTATTACACCTTCAGTTCCTAACTTTGTAAACATCTCATACCACCTGTCCCTTTGCTGTCTTTTCTGTTCTCTAATCACGTCTAAGACAAATTTGTATCATGTTCTCCTCACTTTCCCAACTTAAAACATTGTGTTGCTTACATTGAACCTCTCATGTCTATGTTCTCCAGAATGTTCTGAATAATATGCACACTCACAAGCTTCTTCAGGAGTTTACTACCTCCAGTTAGCTATTTTTATACCCTTGGTTGGGAGTCTGTACTCTTGGCTGTGCACTCCTAAACACAGGTTGTTTTTTGACCCTCCCTAATCATTTGAAACAGTCCCTTTGACCAGGAATAGCTGACAAGGTTTAAACTCATTGTCTGTCTTGACAAACATGCCTCTCAGGAAAGCAAGGAATGAAGGGGCTACAGGCTTCAGCTCAGGTCTAGGAAAGGGTAAATGATCTCCTCTCTAACACCCTGTGAAAAAGGAGGAAGAATTATTGTTTTCTCCAGGGAAACTTAAGGATGTACTCTCCTAGTCATGCACATGTTTTCCTTCACTCCCAAGTTTCCAAGAGAAGTGACTCATAAGTACAAATTCAGAAGTTTCAAGGACACAAATTCCAAGTCCGCATATGTCACTTAAACTCTGGGCAAGATGGTGAAGCCCGAGAGCTAACTGTTGCCTCTTTATATCAAATTCAGAGGTATTTATTTGCCCCCTAACTATCCCCCTGGGTCTTTCAGAAGTGGCAAGAGTAGTATTTCTAACTCTACATATAGTATTGTTAAATACAACAAACTGCTTCACTAGTTAATAGTGTAAGAATTTGCAAAAATTTAGTTTATTAGGAATAAGGCACATCAGCTAACTTCAGCTGGCTTATTGCTTTTCAGAAAGCTTTTTTTTAATCTCAGACTGACTAGACAATTAAATGAGTGTTTGTTTTCTTAATCTTATAATTCAATTAGTATTATGATTAAGGTTATTAAGTTTAGGTGTAAAAAAGTCAACACTGTTGATAGAGCATCAGGCATTTATTTTTATAGGCTGTTAACAGAGGGAATAGTGAAATAAAAATGTAATGCAGTAAAAAATTACTACTAATAAGTAAAAATAGTGATACTTTTTCAATTTAAGCTCTTTGTCTTCTCTGATTTGGTCAGTTCATTATATAGGCTTATATCTTTTGTATGATAATCTAATCCTGAGAACTAGACACATGGATGAATGATCTATTTACAGGTATAACTCACATGTATTTAATATAATAAGATAATAAAAATACATGATTGTATTGGGGCTGCATGTTGATCAGAGTTGTGTAGCAACATCAAAATATTCAGTTATAGATAACATCTTTTCTATGCCTACTTGTGCTAGGTGTTACAGTTTTACTGGATAGAATTATCCCTAGAAAGAGTAAAAAGTTGGGAGAGCTCAGCTTGATTTTTTTAATTTTCTATTAATGAAAGGAACCCAGGAATTATATCTTGATTCATAAAATATGTATTAGTTACTTCATGTAAAACACTTCAATATGTTGTAACTTATAAAATCATGTATTAGAGCACTACCAAATTCTTTTTTCATGTCTATGAATAATAATTTAAAAAATCTTAAATCATTGCAATAGTCAAAATAAGAATCCAATGCTGACCAAATGCAGCGAGGGCTTCTGCTTTGATGTGTAATGCCAACACAATTATGTTGTGAAGAAACACATGTTGTTGTGCTTCGTCAGTATGGGATTTAATCTATTTGGCAATTTAAATGTTTGTAATTTCTAGTTAAAGGGTTAGTACAGGTCCATTTTTGTCACCATCTGAAAGGTTTCAGTTGTCAAAATAAACTAAATAGACGTGTTTATTTTAGGTTGAGTAGCCAGCTCTTCCTGGACTTGAAAGGATGCAGATATCTGAGTAGCCTTAAGGTTTTAAGAATGTTATAAGAATATTAAAAAGATAAATTTGTGTTACTTTAGATATTTTTTGTTTGAGGGAAAAAAAATATTAAACCCCAAAACGACAAAACCCTTGCTCATTGGCAAGTTGAATTCATGCTTCATTGTGCAAATTCCACGTTTAAAAGTAAAATAAAAATGGAAAAGTCAAGGGAACATAATATTTTAATATTGAAAAGTGAGATTAAGAATTAGGGTTACCAGATCAACAATAACACTACCACATTGTGTTATATAATATTTTCTCAGATTTTATAGTAAAAATTATACTTTTCCCTCTAATCCACTGGAGTTATTAATGATTGCTAAAAATGCTCAGCTGTTACACAACTGGGAAAGATATGCTTTAATCAAAGGTAACAATATCTGAATTTCAAATTAATAAAGCTAGAATGGGAACTCATTTGTTAGGAAGTATTCCTGGGGCTTGTATGCTCTTTAAATACTAACATAGGGTTACTTTTTATTGGTTAACAGAAAGCTGTCGGCATAATTTTTTAAACAATATATTGTTTTTCATTTTGTTACAAAATGTAGGTACAAATACATCAGTACAGCTGCAGAATTATAGTGGTTTGCTAACATCTTAATCAGGAAGCTCTCTCAGATTCAAGACAGACAGGAGAGGCAGAATTACATTGGAGTAGGAAATTGCCTGGTAGTTACAGCTTTCACCTGAGAAAGTAGAGAAATGGGCTTGCATTCTGGCTTTGGTTAGCGAATGCAGGCTCTGGTCACAAGGACAGATACAATCCCTTTTCCACCAGCCTTCTCCCTCAAGAAATAAATTCAAAAGAGCCTAATTCCCAGCCAGAGAGGCAAGAGCCTGCATATTTAAAGTCAGTTGCCTCCAGACTCTGGATTATAACTATTTTGAGTGAGATTCATTCTTTCTGGATTTTCTTGTCTGTTCTTTTTCCAAATGAAAGAAGAGATCACAATCTCATTCCAGTAAATTATTTAATTTAAGTCAGTAGAGAATTTTTCACAACTGTTCTTATGTCTGTGTAAGGTAATTCAATGAGACTGGAAAATGAGTCTACTGTAAGTAAGAACTGATGCATCAACACTTGAACTTCCTGACTTTTGGGCAGGTAATTCATAACAATTAATTCTTTAGTCATTTATTTGGATTCACTACTAATGGGTGACACAGATTTATTTACAACGGAGGTACTGCTTCATTGGAGGACATGGCTGCAGGGAGTCCAACAGCAATGTCTTGAGTGGCTCCTGCCCTGCTGCTTAGTGGTGAGTAAAGGTGCTCTCAGAGAGCATAGCCCAAAAATGATGAAGAGAAGAAGTAAAGCATAAAGTCACTCCCTGCAGAGTCAGGAAAAAATGCACTAATTATCTCTGTGGAGACACCCACTAGGGGTTTGGCTGGATAGTGAACCAGGAATTGGGGGAGACGGATTCAGGGCTAAAATGACCTGAGTCTGGATGGGGCAGACATTACAAAACTGCAACATATTTTAAGCAGAGAAGCATGTTGGGATATTGGGGTAGTACCTGGAAGAAAGACCTAGTGAGCACTGGGAAAAGTACAAGTATTAAAGTGTCCTGGAAGCTGAATATAGAAATATAACTTTTGATATCCATGAGCATTTGTTGGATATTTTATTCTCAAACTCCTCAAAGTACGTCTGAAGCATCTCTTATCACAATTTCTATAATGGAATTCAAATGGTTTTATTTTACTATTCTAACTTCTTGATGTCTTTCATAACTTTCAGACTTTATAGGAGTTAAATATTTACTGTTTCTTTGTGGTCTGTGGTAATATTGTTTACTTGACAAGTCAGCATAGTTAGTTCAAAAGTTTTGGTTTAAAATCTATGCTACAGTACTGTACAGTACTGTTCCTGACTTAGCTACCTTAAGATGTACAGTACATGCTCTCTCCAAATCTCCTTTCTACACATCAGAAAACTCATACAGGTAGAAGAAATGGTTACAATATCCTGATAGATAGGCTATACTGTTGGTGTTTGCAAGAATGAATTAAAGGGAGTTTTATGTATTGAGTAAATACTATTTACAAACTGTTAGAAAATTGACCAACAGAAAAGTGGTGGTTGACTAAGTGGAAATAACTTGGGTTTTGCTATCAGGGCCCAGCCCTGATAACCCAGCTAGCAGCCCCCATTCAATCCCTATGTGCAGTTAACATGGCATCCATCACCAAATGAGATCTCGAGCAGGTCATTTTCTCCAACTGCTTTCCACCTTGTCTGCCTTAATATGGAAACATGCACATTGAACACTTGCAAGCAGAATGAACAATTTATTTTCTGTAACTTTTTATTCACAGTGATA
>VWZY01005704.1:13250-59991 GCA_013399075.1 Chloroceryle aenea | reverse complement strand
TTTTGCTTGCCATAAATAAACAAAAAAAAAAAAAAAAATTAAAAAAAATCCTTAAATTTGGTAAACTTGTTAAAATAAAATAATGCAACCAGAGGAAAAAAAAACCCAAACATCTACAATGGAAATTCTCAGTAGCAATATTTAAGATAAATAAAGATATACACACCCTTCAGGTTTTTTCTCTTATGGGCATGTAAGACATGTTTTCTGTCTAATCTACTCTATAAAACATATGCATGATAATCATTATCTCATTTAATGTTACTCTGATATAATCTCAGATGGGTATTAAGATCTTAACAGGTGGGATCTCACAACAGTGGTCATTTTTATAGGAACGACTGGGTAATTAAGAGTTGCAAAAGTCTAATTAGGATTTCTTCTAGATTAGAACATATAAGAAGTTTAGTATTTCTTCAGATTCAGTTTGTCTTTAATCTTAAATGCAGTAATTTATTTTCCACATGTAAGTAGCTCCTGGAATAGCTTTATTTGCTGTCTTGAAAACCAAGGTAGCAATTCTGCTGACTTTTTTTCTCATTACAATAAAAATTTTAAACACAGTCATTTCATGATCACTGTGTCCAAGGCAGTCACCTACCATCACATCCTGTATGAGTCCTTCTCTATTCACAAGTGGCAACTCTAGGATGGCATCTTTCCTGGATGTCTCACTGAGTATTTCTGACAAATTATCTTCAATAAACTTCAAGAATCTCCCAGACTTGCTCATCACATGGTATTCCTGGTTGATGTCTGGGAAGTTGAAATCTCCTACAAGGACAAGGGCTGCCAAAGTTTTCTCTATATTGCCCATGGAGTAACTCATCCTGGCTGGTGATTGGTAGTTGACACCCACAATGATATCTGCTTTGGTTTTCATCCCCCTAATCCTCATTCAGAGGTTCTGAAACACATCATCCCTAACTGTAAAGAGTGTACAATCAAATATCTCCCTTACATAAAATGCAACTCCTGCACATCACCTGCCATGTCTATAGTGTAAAAACAACCAACTATACAAAAAATGATTTATATTTTTTTTCCACAGGGGAAATAGATGGATTTTTATAGAAGTAAGGCTTCATTTATTTTTAAAACAAATTTTTAAAAGAGTAACTTTTCTAATCTGATTCTAGGCCCTCCCCCTGTGCTGGGCCCTCAAGTTTTTACTCCTCTATCCCACAAAGCAAACAAAAGAATGTCATTAGCTGCTTACTATGTTTGCTAAAGTTATTTAAAGAAGTTTTTAAAAATAATGTGTAAAAATAATTTGATTCTGCAAATAGATATGAGTTTAACATCATGAGCAGAAAGGTCAAGATTCAGTCTTGTATCTTTTTAGAGTTTCCAGCACTATATAAAAAGTGTCATAACAGCATGATTCAAAATGCTGATCTGACATAAATGCACTGTGCTTGTTCATATCCTTTCAGAAATTTGTGGTGGGTTTTCATTGTACTGTCAGGCTTTATGCAAGATCAAATATTGTTTGTTCATGACTTTTTAACTTTATGGTAAATCAGGTATAGTCTGTCTTCCTACATTTTACATAAAGAGAACAAAAAATTTGTGTTGTGTAAGCTCTGGATATTTCAACAGAAACATGGTGTGGATCAAAAGTGTTTCTATGATGTAAGCTTTTTGATGTAATGGTTCCACAGATGTTGGTTCAACAATCATGGAACAAATCCGAGACAACCTCCACTCTGTGAAATCTGTAACACTATTCCAAATCTATTACCTTTTATTAGCATATGTTTCTGCAGTTTTAAATTTTAATATGCACCAATCAGTATCAAGGGCAATATAATTTCACATAGCAACTAATCTGATGTTGGCAATTGCCATATATAAAACTGCTGAATATAGGAAACAAGAAAATGTATAACAGTTTCATGTGCATTTCTTCATTTCATCACTTTTCTTAGGGAACAAAAAATAAATCTGTTTTGCATGATTGAGGAAGATGTGAATAGGTCTTTAAGGAAAATAAGCAACGATTTTGTCGTACTAGTGCCTGCCACACCAGCTAAAATGAAGATACTATCCAGAGAGTCTTTCTTTACTTTTATAACTGTGTGAAACAGTTTAGAAATTAGAAATGTTTTGTTTAAAAAAACCCAACAAATATTTTATTAAATTGAAATGAAACTGAGTAATGCAGAAAAGTTTTCATTTTATAGCATCAAAGTAATTGATTTGCCAGAGAACAAGGCAATCAGAAACCCCACTGATTTTTCTGCCTGGAAAATAAGCTAAAGAATTTAATATTGTATCTGAAATTCTGCTTCGTTATGATGGAAATAACATGGAAATTATCAGGAAAAAAAAAGAGTTTGCAATAGAGAGTCAATGAATGAATATAGTTTCCTAGGTAGTTAGAACTAGAAAGCACTGATAAGCTGCTAGATAGATGTAAATGTGAGATAAGATGTAGAAAGCTTAGTTAAAAAATACTGAAAAATTCCACATTTAAAAAAAAAAAAGGGGGGGGGGGGGGTACAGAGGAGGAATAAAGTAGTAGAATATAAATGTATAAAGTAAGATGCATGTTATTTGTTGGTTATCAGTTATATTCAAAATTTCCTCCTGGCCAATTATGTATCTTCAAAACTAAATGCAATACTTAGAAATGTGCTTAATGTTTTTCTTGAGGCAGACAGTTCACTGTGTCTTTGTGGACAACAGTTTGGAAACTTCTGATTTGTATTGATGAACTTCTGGGAATTGAATAGGGAAATACATTCTTATGCTGTGTATATTAAATAAGGATTTCTTAGGATAGCAAAACTGGGATTTTATATAGCACTTGTTAGGATGTTCCTTTTGCAGGAGAAGAAGTGGGAATTGGATTTGGGATTTAAAAAGTTATTTTTTATTCTTTTCTACATGTCTGAATTCTCTCAGCTCTTTAATTTACAGGGGCTACAAATACCTTCTTTTCTCAAATGGCCCTGCAAAATTATTTAGGGAGGTAGCCTCAGTAGGGAAGGTCTTGTCAGAAGGCCCTTAGGGGCATCAGAATGCATAATGCAAAATGAGAAATAGGAAATTGGAAAGGGAGAGCAGTTTTTAAAGCTTAATATATCTTACAGTTACCCATGGTGAAAATTAATTTGTATGTCTCTGAAAAATCAGAGAATGCATTCTGTGTTTAAGTTACCAGTGTAGCAAGATGGTGTAATTATACAGAGAGAATGAAAGGACATGCACACACAGGGTACATATATAACTTTTATTGGTTTTGGATGAACAATAGTAGAATATATTATTTATTCCCCAAGCACACCCCCAAAAAAAGCCATCTATGTGATATATAGGTCAATCTATTAATGGCAACATATTGCATCATAACTATACTGTGGTTCAATTTTCTATGGGACTTTTACATGTGCAAGATAACCTTTGAAAATACTTATTTTAAATATTATATACCTGTATAAAAATACTTATTTGAAAATACCTGTTTGAAAATATTTATTTGTATACATTGCCTGTAACTTTATAATAAGCTCAAATGCAGATCATCCAAGAAAGTTATACAAAGCTAAAAAAATAACCAAATTCTATAAATTATCTTTTTTGTAATGAAAAATCTCATGTCAGAATTTCTTGAGAGTTGAAAGGAATCTCCTCAGTCACGTATTCTAGATTTCAATGGTCCTGAGATCATACACTTTAAAAGTGTACCCTGTTTGTAAATACAGAAGAGCTCTTGTCACAGAATTGTACACCACTGACCTGAGGCAGCATAGGGTTACGTTTAGGGTAAATTGTGTCATATTGTGGAGTAAGAGAGGTGTCTAGCAGAGTCAGGAGAACAGAAAAGGTCTGTCTGAAGACCTTCTAGGTCCTAAATCAGCTGAATAGGAAACTAGTAAATAGGTTTATCTGTACCTGTAATTCCTATACATGGAATACAAATTATGTTTACACAGGTTATTGAATACAAGTGAAGTCATTAGGACTAAGTTTTTTTCCACCACCTTCATTCTTCTTGTCCTGGGGTTTGCCAGCCTATGTGGAAAGGAGATTAGCACCCTCACTAGTTGTCTGCCTTCTCTCTTCAGTGTAAGTGAAGAACTGTGGGTTGAATGAATCCTGAAAGATGAAAAATTATTGTTTGTAAGCAGCCAATGGGATAGCTAACTGGTATGGGCAAATTCTGCCATCTCACCCTTCTTCATTTCTTCTATATTTGTCTGATATTTGTGAGAATTTGCTTTTTTTTTTTACTTGAAATACACAAGTTACAATCCCTCTTCTCATGTAGACTTTCCTGACAGTATTTTATTGAGCTGGATATTTGTGCTGTGATACAGAAAGGTGCTCAGGCTGCCATCCCTATCTGAGAAACAGGAGATCCCAGGTGAAATTCCTGTTCAGGCTTAGTAGATTGAAAGTCATTATCTTGCTTCCTCTGCTAATTTGGCTGAGTGAATTGGGAATTAATACCTCCTTTTGAAACTGTGCCATTATACACAAACATACATATATAATCTACATAAAAACACATTAAACAAGGGCAAACAAAGTATATAAATAAAAATGCATTCTTCAGGAATAGATTGGTTTGAGTTCTGCTCAGTATTTGATAGTATATTTACATTTAGTGACTCAGGACTTAAATATGTACCATAGAGATAAGGATTTTCTTTTGAAAAGGAGGAAGCTAATGAATAATTCTGATGGTGGAAATATAAAGCAATGAAATATTGCTTGGGGAATTTAAGGAGCCTTAATAAACAAATTTAGAAAAAATAAGGTACTTGGTAGTTTGAAAGAGAAGAAATTGTTCAGGGAAAGCCATTCTGAAAGTAAAGTGAAGGGGGTTTTTGGATTGTTTCTTCCTTGCTTCAGACAGTAGTGATAATATGGAATTATTTTTTCTAATAATGAAAAAAATTATCTTCTAATCTGGGTTGCATTCAGTTTAAATAGCTATGTCTCCAACTGGATATGGGAATAAATTTATGCTAGATGGATTTCTTTACAATGGATATGTGGCAGTGATTAGAGGAAAAAAAAAATAAAACCCTTTGAGTCACAAAACATTAATTAGAAGCTTTGTGGAACAACCATACCAACACAGAAGCAGAGAATGATTGGGATATGAGTGCAATTTCTACAAGAAATTCTAGCTAGATGTAACAGTTAAACTTGAAATAGAAGGATAATTATCTTTATAGAGTCTCTTTCCAGACTATCTGTTCTATTTCAGATAAGGACCTCTATTTGAGAGAACAAAGCACCTGCCTAGTACAAGTTGCTGGCTGAACTTAGTATTTTATACCTGTGATACTTATTCTTGTATCTGAGTGAGAATGAGAATGTGATACCTGGCAGATATTTTTGTTTGCATTTAGGGAAAAAAAAAAATCTTAATACCTTTTATCTGATTTTTCAAAAAAATGGTGGGGAATAAACAGAGTATCCTACTTCTATTACAATAGTAATAAACTTAGTATTCTTTCTCCACTTACAATAAAATATATATTTGCACTCTGTTACACCAAATTCATAAATGTACCACACAGTTTATACAAAATAGCTTTCAATGAGTGAAATACAAGCAAAAAATTACAAATCAGAATGAGTTTAACAAATATATGTTTAAAAGTGAGGTATCATTGAGAAAATGTATCCCTTCCAAATGTTATATAGTGCATAGAGAAATGGAAAAATGCAAAACCACTTGGAGGGAATATTTATGCAAGGATAATTTTCTTTATTATACATTTTTTATGTTAATATACATTAAATTTATGTACTGGCAGTTTGGTTTAGATGAGAAAGGTTTGAATCCCTCAGGCAGAGAAGGATTTTCAATCCTCTATATGGGTACACTAAGCATAAGACAAGACTAGTGTTAGAGGAACCAGATAACCAAAGTTCTAGCTAACAGCTAGTCTAGGTCCTTCTGGATGACATCCTGACCCTCTGGTGTATCAACAGCACCACTCAGCTTGTATCACCTGCATGTCTTCTCATTCTGCCCATACACTATTAGCTATCTGACTCAATTTACCCAGCTTAAAAAAATAATTTAGTTTTAAGCACCTCAGCAGTTCCTGTGTCCATCTAATATTTTTCTTTTACTTATTCTGCTTTATTTTTCGGAACAAATGAAACTGTATAAACATTTTAAAAAGTTGAAAATACTGTGAAATGTTTAAAATATCCTAAAAATCAAATTGTGCACTAGAGATTAAAATTGCTCTGTAATTGATGGTACTTCCTCTGTAAGACAGGGAAGACTTCCATATCATGTATTAGTTGTGTTAATGACAGAAAGTATGGAAAATGGCAGTAAGAATGATCTACGTCTTAGTCTTCTACCTGGCAGAGTAGTACAAACATCTGTAATCCTGCTGTCTTCTGACACCTAGACCAGGTAATTCTTAAGGGTTTAGCTGTCTACATCAGATGAATAATTTTCAACTAGTCAATGTGGGATACCTTCTAGAAAATTCAGAAAGACTAAAGGATTTCTACCCCACCTGTCTCAATGTTTATCCAGCCTCATTTGGAAACCAGTATCTCCAAAACAATTTTCTAATGCTATAGGAATGCATCGGCTGAAAAGTCACCATTTCACTGGCTTATTCAAAAGCCCTAGATAACATGCAACATCCAGCCCCACTGTTCTTGTGGCTTTGTGTCAAAAGACTTTCTGTTTCCTAGGACCATGACAAAAGTTTACATGTTATCTGAGATCAAGCAGTAAGCAAAATTATGCTGCTTCTACCCATTAAATAAACCCAAATTTGATTTTGAGGTGCTGGGAGAATATACTGATGGATCTATCACTGTATATCAGCCTTTTGTCTTATACATTGCCTAGACATCATGAGTTTGTGCTGCCAGTGAAAGGATTATGACTGAGGTGGACTTTTGATATGTCTCAGTGAAACCATTCCAATAGGAAGATGAAAGTTGTGAAGACATCAAATTTATTTCTAATGATCCTCGAGGACTTTACAAAGACAAGTAGAAAATGTTTGAATATCCTATGGGTAGCAGGAAGGAAGCTACTGGTAAATGGAACAAGTCACAGTGTGAAGCATTTCAGCACTGTCTTTACCAACTGGTGCATTATGACTTAAAGGTTTGAAAAATACAAAGTCTATGAGAAAAAATCACTACTAAAATTGAAGTTCTCTTGTAAGTCATTCTAGAAAAGCATTTTCTTTGATTGACTATGTGTAAGTGGCTGAAGAAACCCTGTGCAGGATAAAACTGGTAGAAACCGAGAACTAAATTGGGATTTCAACCTTATAATTTGGGGAGAAACATAAACCCCATGCACATGGTACATTTCAGTTGGTCAGCAAATCACTGTGACCTGTTTCTAATATATATATACTCCTTTTATGAACTCTGCAGTCAGATTTGGCAGTATGTTGAAGTCATTTATTACCAATAAATTGGGATATTCCTTCAAAGCATACTTATAATTTAGGAAACTATTAGGTCCCTTAATTCTGTCCCTGCTCCACAAATATATTTTAACTGCCATTTATCTCCTGATATGTGCTTATAGGAATCACATTTTTTTTTTTCATTGGAAAAGAGAGCTAAAACCTAAGCATTTTCTCCCTCACTTCACTGGTGGACCCAATCTAGTAGGATTTTGCCACTAACATAAATAGTTTTCACAAAAGAGGAGGAAGAAAATAAATATCATCCTCCTAGCTGACACCACAGCATTCAGAGTACTTCATTTTGGCTTTGATATCTGACTTCCAACATCTTGAAAAGCCTATTCTGAGTTGGTGTATCTCCAGATCTTCCTCACAGAAGGGGTGCTAGAACAATGGAATGGACTGCCCAGGGAGGTGGTGGAGCTGCCATCCCTGGAAGTGTTAAGGAAAAGACTGGATGCTGCACTTAGTGGCATGATTTAGCTGATGTTGTGGTGTTAGGTCATAGGCTGGACTTGATCTTTTCCAGCCTCAGTAACTGTGTGATTCTGAGTTTTATTATGTCCATTATAATAGTTCTTTAAATTGTTCTGAGTGAAAAGTAAAATGTAAATTTATTTCCTTTCAGAAACAAGGAATTGATAAACTTCTTTACCTTTCAGACTACATATGTTTCTTTTTAGATTCATATTTAATATTTATTTAAATTAACCATTTCTTAAAATGTATTGACCAACATGAAATTCTCACTGAAGCTGTAAGACAAACAACATTAACAACAGGAATTCCAGCAAAGAATGGCTTAAAATCTCTCCTTCCTTCAGATACAAAAGCACCACCTTTTATTTTTTATTTACTTTTTACAGTGTCTGCAGACAGTAAAGAAAAAAAAATAAAAATTCAAATACCTTTTTGAAAAGCATAAACCAGTTCAATCATAATAGTAGAATGGAGTTCAATATGTCGCTTGGTTCTGCCTCCTTCCCCAAAGCAAGATATTAATTGCTCTTTAATCATTCTCAACAAGATTTGTCTATCTTGTGGCTAAAGACACCCAGTGATGAAGCTGAGGTAACTTGCCTTTGTAACAGATTCAGACAATTTAGTTTAATTTAGTATAATAGTCTGATAGTGTCTAACCTGTGTCTTGTGACAGTCACAAGCAGCGTAGTACTTTCCTTGACGAGAAGTGAGGTTGTTATTTATTGCATGACTGAAATTTTGTACTTAAGAATTATATGTCAATTAACTGTCCTTTGTTTGCCTACCTTTCTCTCACCTGTCCATGTCCTTCATTTCATGCCTGGTACCCCTTCAGTCTGCTTGTCCCCATCACAGTATATTAGCAGATGGGGCTTCAGAATCTAATACTGAGCTCCTATCCTCTGATGACTAGAAGTCATCTCTCTGAGGTGAATCAGTTCATTGATTTATCTGAAAACTAATAGCCATGTTTTAACTTTCAGCTGGAAGAGTAATGATGTTTCTACTGGTGGTGCAAGACATTGTGAAATGAAAGACAAAACTGAATGCTGCTTATAACCCTCTTGGCAATCAGTTCTTTAACAAAAAAGAAAGATAAAATCTGTCAGCTCTAATGAAC
The DNA here is from genome assembly GCA_013399075.1 of Chloroceryle aenea. Taxonomy (NCBI): domain Eukaryota; kingdom Metazoa; phylum Chordata; class Aves; order Coraciiformes; family Cerylidae; genus Chloroceryle; species Chloroceryle aenea. Next base: position 50,961 of record VWZY01005704.1, on the reverse strand, counting down.
TACTATGCTATATTTTCTAATTAAGAACAAAAAAAGTATATTTTACCTTAAATTGATAACTTATTTGAAATTTGATAAAATCTCCATGAGAAAAATAATCTGTCCTCACAATTTGTGATTTAAGACTGTTAATTACTATATCTGTAAGTACCAGAAGATATCTTATTAATAAATGTTAAAAAATGAATACTAGAGTAGGAAATATTATGGAAGTGTTGAAACACAGGTGACTCAAAAATCTGTAGTTGACCATCTAAATCTTTTCCCATTGTCACGTTTAAATTGTTTGAATGCTGTGTTTTGTAATTTGACTTTTTTTTTCCTTTGAATCTTCTGCTTCATCACAGCTGGACAATATTATTAGATAACCTTGTTCAAACAGTCTAGCCTCTTGAAAGTCCAAAAGACTTTCAGGCACAAGGTGTCTCAGGGCTGCAAAGAGGGTCCTAAGTTCAGTTCTATGTTATTGCTTTTTGTTTGCTTTTTCTTTTCTGTAACTTTAAGGGAGTGACTGTTAGGATTTTAGTTGGGGGAGTATCTTTTATTTTTATCTTTTCAGGCTCTGGGAAGTGCACTCTAAGTACTAGAATGCCTGGTATTATGTGAAGCTCTGAAACAGTTTAGTTAATAACAATAGCAGTTTTACTTCAGTGCCTGGTGAAATGGCAGAGAAGATTATTCTAGGAGTTATTGAAAAACACTTGAAAGACAGTGCAGTCATCAGTCAAAGCCAACATGGATTTGTGAAAGGGAAAGCCATGCCTTATTAATTTGTGTTCTTTTATTACAGGGTTACTTACCTAGGGTACAAGGGCAAAGCAGTAAATGTGGGATTTTTTTTGGTATTAGCAGAGCTTTTGATACTGTCTGTCCTAATACCTTGCTGGACAACATTATCCAGCAGACATACACAGAATACAATGATGAACAATTGGCTAAAGAGTCGAATTCACAGACTTGTAGTAAGGTAACATCTGGTTGGTGACCAGCCACTAGCTGTGTTCCCCAAGGCTCATTTTTAGGGACAATTCTTTTAAATGTTGTTATTAATGACCTAGACATAGGAGTTGAGTGCACACTAAGTAGTTTTGCCTATGATGCTAAATTAGGAAGAGCGACTGATTCCCTCAAGGGTATAGAAGCCTTACAGCAGGATCTAGATAGATGAGAGCTCTGGACTTCATCCCAACTGTATGAAATTTAACAAGGATAAATGCCAGATTCTTCACTCAGGATGATGTAATCATGGATGTACATATAGACTGCAGGACAAGAGACTGGAGAGCAACCCTGCGGAACGGGGTCTTGGTTTGATGAGTCAGCAATGTACCTTGGTGGCCAAAATAGCCAATCATACCCAAGGGTGCATTAAGCATGATATAGTTAACTGGTCTAAAGAAGTGGATGTCTTGCTATACTCAGCAATCGTGCATAATCACTTAGAGTACTCTGCAGTTTTGGGCTCCACAATATAAGGACCTGTAAATGTTAGACTGGGTCTAAAGGATGGTTACAAATATAGTGACTAGAGGGGTGACTTATGAGGACCAGCTAAGGATGTTATGTTTGTGCAGTTTACAGAAAAGGAGACATCATTTCTGTCTACAACTTCCTCATGATGGGGAGCAGAAAGGGAAGTGCTCTGGTGTCCTGTAACAGGGCACAAGATAATGGCTTAAATTTGTGTCAGGGGAGGTTCAGATTGAGTATTAGGAAAAAGTTGTGCACTGAGACAGTGGTCAAGCACTGGAACAATCTCCCCAGGGAAGTGGTTGTGTCCCCAAGCTTGTCAGTGTTCAAGAAGAGTTTGGACAATGCTAGAAATATGATTTAAGTTGCCCTGTGTGGACTTAATGATCCTTGTTGATCTTTCCACCTCACAATATGCTATGATTCTACATAATAAACTTTCAAAGTTATGTAATTAAAGCTACTAGAACTGTTTTTGGAAATGTGCCTCCATTTCTGTAGTTCAAGGAAGTATTTCCCTGTGTTCCCTTTGAGATGGAAATTTTGTAATAAGAACTGTAGTTTCCTACTAGGTCAAAACAATAGTCCACTTAAGCCAATAGTCTACCTATGTCATTTTTAAGGGCCAGTTTAGGAACACCAAAATTTTCTATCATTTTTTTCAACTACCCTGGGCTTACTGTCAATAGACAATACATTCCTATATTATCCATTTACTGTCTGTTTATGTATTTCCTGTTCAGAATTTTCATACAATTTGAACCTTCTTCTCCTGCCTGCACAATCTCCTGTAACAGTAAATTTCAAAAGTTTAACACACTGTATTAAACATGGACTTTTTTAACAAAACCAAATCTATTTTAGGTTGATATTCTACTAGGTGCAGATCATGTCTTCTAGTACTGTGATATTTGATGAATATTGTCCTGCATTAACTTTACCCACTGCCTTCTGGTTTTGTAAGCTTCAGTCATACCCCCTGCCAACCTGCTCTTTCTACACAGAGCCACAGCCTTTTTATTCCTATCTTGAAAAGTAAATTCTTCATCCTCTCATTCATTTTAGTTGTTCTTTTATGTGCCTTCTCTAGTTGCACCAGGCCTTTCTTGAGCAGTAAAGACCAGAGCTCTACTTATCAGAGACAAGAACAGATATTTGTGAACCAAAATTCAGCACAAATCTTTACTTCGTTCTCAGTCGCATTTATGTAAATGCCCAAGATTTGTTAATTTTTGGGTTACTGCTATATATTAAGCTGATGATTTCAGAGAACTGCCAGTCACAACTACAAACTCTTCTGACATCCAACTGCCATAATAGGTTTTACTCTCCAGTAGCACAGTCTTGATCTTTGACTAAGATAAACTGAGCATATGTATCTTTTGTGACATCTTTATATTTTTGCTTTCTGGTGGAGAATCTGTCAGTTCAGGTAAAAGACAGATATATTTAGGTTTGTAAATTAGAAAACTGCTGCTGGGTTAGAAAAACTCAACATTCTGTAGAAAGAATTGGAGGAGATATTTCAAAACACTTTTACAACTATTTCTGACCTGGAATGAAGTTTTAAAAGTTTCATAATTTTTTCCTTTAACAGTTTTTTTTTTTTTCTAATGCTTTAGGTTTGTTTGTTTGTGGGTTTTGTTTTAGTTTGGTTTTCTCCCACTTTGAGTTACAAATGTCTCCAGCATATTATTAAAACGTTGATGGACATCCTATTTACTTCAGTTTGCCCTAAACCAGGATCATTGTTTGTGTGTTTGGTGTGTCTGCTCTGCTTCTGTCATATTTCAGAGTGCAAGCTTCCTGTTGAGCTCATGGTGCGAGTTAGTAGGAATATCCCAGGTATTCATTTGATGCATGCTGTGTCAGTAGAAATTGCTCAGAGGTTTTGTCAAACTGATAAATTTCCACAAAACATATTATTGTGGTTAATCAGTTTTGGAAAATCTGACATCCACAATTCAGGTTGACTTTACCCACATTAAAAAAAAAAAAATCTACTTTTCAATTAAATGATTTTCATAGCCCAGTTGTCAAATCTACAGGGATGCATTCCAGTTCCTAATTTCCTCTTACACCTTCTCAAGTTTTCTGATATTTTCTTTCTTTTTTTTTTCCCTTTTCTTGACCTAGCACAAAGCCCTCAAAATATAAATGATGTTTTAATGTTGCACAGGAGACTTTTGTAATTTTAAAGTGCAGTGAAAATACTAGAATATCATGGTAGAACTTGATCACAAATGAACACCGATTAGACATCACTACTACAAGTTGTCAGGAAGTTTTCCTTTACTGATGTCTAATTAGCACTTAAATTGTTTCACACCATTATTTACCTAAGATTTAGTGATCGTTAGTGGGTCTGAAAATGAACAAAATAAAAGGAAGCTTTGTTTTCAGTTCAGGGGATGGTTTACTTTTTCTATGCAGGGTCATTTAGCAGTAACAAGGTGTGTAGTGGTGATTCAAGTTTAGTTTTACGCATTGTTATAGTCTGTTATGAATATTAATGGCAGTTTCAAGTTAGACAGGGTATTTTTTCACTTTCTCCTCCAAACATTGTGCATTTACTGGTGTTGTGCATCTGCATAATTGGTAAGTAACATACTTCAGTAATACCACATACATTCATTTCCATCATCAGACACATTTTGGTACTGTGCTCTGGGTACATTTATGCCTATGCAGAACATGCAGCAGCAAAAACCCTGCACAGAATGCGTGGTTCGGTTTCACACTGTTTTGTAGTACTGGTACTACTCTGAGCTAAGGTGTGATGTACCCTGTACAGGATCACCATGAGGCTGCATACTACTGATGTGAGGGCTACACTTAATGAATGTTTAAGTCTTCACCTAAACAATCTTCATCATAGGTCACTATGAAAGCATAATGATCCTGTAAAATTAGTATTAATATGCCAGTTTCTCATACAAAATGAGAATACAGAAGTCAAATTATTTAAGGTTACTGTGATAAAATCACAAATACAGGTAGCTTGTCTTGAGTTGGTGGGTTGGTCCATTAGCTTTTATTACCTCCTTACTCTTACATGAGCTGTATCACTAGCATGGATTTAGTTTTTATTTCTTTGTCTCCGAAGGTAGCAACAAACCCACACAAAAGAAAAATGTTATCCTTATTTCTTACAAGGCATCCCAAAAGATAGGAAAATAGTGGATATTTTTTCCTGAATCTCTACTAGAAATCTTGCTGTTGCCACTGCATAATGCTTCCATGTTTCTACACAGAAAATCCAGTCCTTGAAAGTTGCAGGGTTTTCATTTATTCCTAGATTAAATAGATTGACTATTGCATTTGCAGTTACTCGGTGGTATGATGGTGATGTGGAGAGAGGTAGAGCAAATTTGTGATTTTTGTCACAGCAGTTTCATCTTTGCACTACAAGACGATGCAACCAGAAAATGACATAGACATTTAAAACTTACTGAAGAATTTGTGTTAACGTATGTTTTAAAAACAAAACAAATAACAAAAATTTACTAAGTGATTGTTCAGTAATTGGGAGAAATTGAAGAATCTGATAACAAGCAAAGTCTACTGCAGACTGTCTAGTTTGTGATTTTTTGGTTCACTGGCTCTAGTAATGTTACATTAGACAAAAAAAATACATCTTGTAGTTTATGATATTGCTTGCACTGTGAGAAGCAAACAGAGGCACACAGGGACAGTTCACATGCGACAAAACTCTATCTTTGATTTGTGGTTTGAGGAAAAGTTCTCCTGACTCTCTGCTGATATTTTGGAGTCATACAATAAAAAATGCTCCACATTCTTCCTCTTCTTCCTAACCATCATTAAAAAAAAGACATACTTTTCAACTTCATCTGAGATATTTGTTTGGTAGTCATTAGTGTATCAATCCTGTAGGCACAGGAACAACCTTTTATTGTTTCAGAGTACAACAGAATGTAAAGGTTAATTCAAATGGTAATAAAACATGGAAGCATGCAATTTTGCTGTATGATTGTTCCTCCCTGAGAGTTAAACTCTTAAAAGTTCTTGAGATTGTACATACAAAAACTAAAGCTAAGCAACTTTACTAAAGAACGCTGAGTATCTTTAAATAAAATAAACTTTAGAGTATGCTGAAATTGCATAGATGAGTATACAGATGTAGGTAGATGGTATTAGAATTGAACCTGGTTCTGGGTTTGATTGAAACTCTTGCAGAGTTCAGTGTATAGAGAAAATCAGTCTTTTACTGAGCACTTCCAGGAGAATTTACTGTAAGCCTCATTGCAATGTTAGAGTAACAGTCTCAAACTGGAAGCACAATTCTCTTCTAGCAGCAGAGCTTAAAAGAAGTGTATTCCAACAAATAAATGGAGTACACATCTATAGCTGTTACTTTTCAACGTGCAGAGGATATGTTATTTTGCCTTTATCTGTTACTTTTTCTTATTTGGGCTGATGATGGAACTATCCCAGGGCCATTAAACTTGCCTGTTGGTGAAAATTTCAGTTTTCAGAGGAGAATACAGTTATCTCCACAGGCATAAAACCTCTGTGATGAAAATATGCCTGTGTATAAGATAAGAGTCTTAAGATTCTCTTATGCACTATGGTACCACTGCTATATTTCATATCCATAAAAGCATTGTGCTATAATTAATTTTCCCATCACATAAATAATTTCTTTGGTCTGATATGATATTATTTTAGAAGCTGCAAGTTGTCTGTGCTAGATGTTAGACACTACTGTTTAAAGACAATTTTCACTTTCTCCTATTGTTTTGTTCAGCATCTTTAGAAGTACCAATTAGGAGTAAGCATACTATTGTAAAATGCATGTTTAATTGTTACATACACCATGGCATCTCTTTTGTGACTCCCATTTCATTTCTGAACAATTTGCAACAATTAATTCTTGAACTAGAAGCCCTTCATTTTGATTATACAGTTTGTTAAAGAAAGGGATTATAGCACTATAGTGAGTGTGAGATTTTCTGGAGTCATGACCATTTTGAAGGAGCACTGGATATTCCCCACTTTTCTCTCTGGTAAAGACATGTATAAATACTTTAATAGTGAATTTATCTCAGAGTAACCCTAATTTCCATGAGCTAGACAAATAATGGAGGAAAACAGAACACAGGTAGTAAAACGTTTTGGAAGTTGTAAGTGGAGGACAAGTCTCAATTCCTTCCACCCAAACTTAACTGAATCTAGGAAGAGCATATGGTATTCTTGCTCTGTAAGGAAAGAGACAGGCTTGTTTGGAGTTGGTTGAGACCACTTGAGCTCTGATTCAGCCTGCCTGTTTTTTATTAACACTGGAGGGGTGATTTTCCAACTAAGACTTTTCAGCCTGTTGTGATTTGTGAGAGAACTGTGCTGATCTGACATCAGCTCAATGATTCAATCCCTCTGGCTCTTCTCTGCATTCCTGGATGATCTTTCTTACACATTTCCACCTGTTGGCACTGGCAGTGGTTTGATTCTGAAGTGGATTAGGGCACCAAACATTCAAGAAACTAGTGACTCTTCTTTATAATATCATTTGATGCCTTATGTCTTTGAATGGCTTCAGTGCATAAAAAGATGAGCATCAAGGCACTTCTGGCACTATCCAGTTGCTCAACCAAGCCCAGCATTTTCATAAAGCCTTACCCTTAGCTAAAATGAATAGAGGATTGTATAGGAACAAAGTATTAGCTCTTACAAGGAGAATTTGAGCTTTAAAACAGTTACATTTAAATCTACAAGAGCTAAAATAGGTTAATATTGCATATTAAAGAATTTCTGAGGTATGGGAGGAGATAAGGTTTTAATAGCTAGGTTTTAGTGTCTCAGGTTAAACAGGACAGACATCATTCTCTATTTATTCTTGATTCATACTCGTTCAGAATACCTTTTGCAACTATAAAGATGGGAAAATGGTTTCTTGCTTTTATATGAAGATACAGCTGCAAACTTGTCATTTTCAAAAAGAAGTGCCAGTCAGTAAACTGACACAGGCAAATTATTGTGCCACCTAATGCAAATGAATTTCATGTAGGTCATGCAATTTGCTACATGTTCTGACACTTTACTAAGTGAACTGGCAATCTATAGTCAATCAAGTATTAATATTTGTCTACCATAGCCTTAAATAACAAAGTTGGGAATTGTACATTTGCAACAAAGTTTAACATAAACCCCATATTCTTGCAAAAAAAATCAAGCATTACAGAAGCAGAGTCCATATAGAATAGTGTGAATTTGCTGTGCTGTGTTGACATCTCTTAACTGTCATTTCCTCTGAGTCTATGTTCAAGAACAGTTTCCAAACAAACCTGAGTTAAAAGGAACTTTCAATTATGTTTACAATTAGAGACATCTTTTATAAAATTCAGGATAGGATATTATAAAAGTACAGAGGTTTTTGACAAAAGATACCATAGAAAAAAACAGAGATGATTTCCTGAGTGTATGAAAAGGTTGAAAATACTCCATGTGTCACAAGAACTATTTTGCTCACAATATTTCCAGGCCAAATTTGAAAACTCATCAGATTTGTATGGCTTGTCTTGAGAACCTGATATTATAGTAGAATTGAATCTTAGCCTTTGAGCTCTTCTTCTTCACATCAAACTCATCAAAATATTCATAGATTTTTCAATTGCACTGGTGAATGCAAAGTTTTAAAGTGAAAGATAAGAGCTCACTGAATGTTATTTTATTCTGCAGAAGCTTTAGTTGTTATTATTATTGGGTTTTGTTATTATGACAAAGAATCATCAGGAAGAAATATTTTGCTGTTAGTGCATCAGACTGAGCTAAATAATGCTAATGCTTCAAAAAGAAAGAAATTGCATTTGTACTTTAGAAAAGGTGCTGCTTCTGACAGCATGTCAGAGTTCTTCTGTGATAAGGAAACATTTATGGTCTTATTATGCTACCTCACCATGAAAAATCACAATAAAATCCACCTGATGTCTAGTTTTCAAAGACTATTTTATTTTCTCCTGTGCTTGCAATTAAAAGTTTCAGTACACAGGGATGTTTTTAATACAGATTTATCAGAATAAGCATGGCATTGTCCCCACCATGATATACTCAGCAGAGGGGTATTTGTGAACATAAAAAGCTGATCAGTTTTGGGTTTGAATTTGGGCTATGACAAGCCTCCTAAGGAATGTGTATTCTAAAATACCTTGGATATTTAAATTAGGATAGACTACTCATAATAAACAGTATGTGCAAAGATTATTAGTTTTCACTATTGGAATTATATGGAATTAATTGGAATTATACATATCTTCCAGAATGAGGAACTTCACTAATGATTGTTCCTCCCCAACCAACTGCCTTTGAACATCTTATCTCCTTCCTGTTCCAATTCAGACATCTGAAGGATTATTTATGACCCCTCCCACATCACCTATAACTGGTGATGGTGATTTTTACAAAAACCCACAAACTGCATTGGATCATTGATGGATGCTAATATAGGAAATCAAAAGTGATTTTAATTACTCAGAAATAAATCTTTGCATCTAAGAATGCAAAAGTTGTGCTCCAGGCTACAGGAATTAAAACAATTTCTGTGCATTTAATTTTATTTCTCCTCCAGCCTAATTGTGAGACAGTGGTTTGGGCAAAAATTCTGGGTTAAGTTAATGGAAAACAGAATACTTGTTGGCAGGTGGTTGTTTTTCTCCCCATATATATGCAAATATAATGATTTTGTGTATATCTGTATATGGTTTAAACAAAGTGCTTTAGCTGAAGTTTGCAGGAAGAGGAGAAAAATTTCTTGACAGTCGCTGAGCTCTGTTTTGTTAACATGATCCAAGACAAGTGTATATAGCTCACATTTAGGTCAATGGTTTTGCACAGCTTACTTAATGAAAGGAAGTGAAAAAGGTGTCACAGATGTCAAAAGGTTTAAAAACATGGGGAGTTTCCTTTCAGTCATGCTTGTAGGAGGATACCTCTCCAAGATTTTCCTGGGAGACTGCAGAAGTATAGTTGTCAAGGAAAGAACAAGGGTGTGTGAACAATCCAAATATCTATAATGAAGAAATAAACACACTACTATGGAATGTTTATCTTGAATTTTGCTTTACTAGTTAACATATTTTGTATCACTAGATTCATAGCTTTCTTTCATGGATTATTAATTTTAATATGGGTGAATATTATTTTATTTTTTCATGAGCTCTTGTTTATTAGCAATCTCTTATCAAGTGATTCCCATTTCAAGCTCATGACATCTGGTGATTCAAAACCACAGGTTTTAAAATGTACCCTACCTCGATTAAGAGTTTGCATCCCAATAGAGATGTGTGAGATACTGAAGACAGTTGAAATGGTTTATTACTGCACCACACTTACCCAGGAATACTAAAATTTCCTAATGGAAATTTTCTATTTCAGTGTCTGTCTCTAGGTTTAGTAAATAAAAAATTACTTACACATACAGAGAAGCTTTCTACACAAAATCTTTAAATGCCTTCTCTAGCTCAGTGGCCTGCATAACTTTGCTAAAGGCACATGCATTTTAGCAATTTCAAAAACTAATTACAGACTAAATTATATTGGTTTATTATGGCCCCATCCTCATCTCACTTGTCAAAATCACCACGTCTTTCCTGTTGATATCTGAAATGCAGTTCTACTTTGTACAGTTGAGACCTGTATTTTCAGTAAAGTCTTTTAACTGTATTGAAACACACACATGAATGTGTCTTAGACAAAAGAAGTAACCTCTCATTTTTAGTTACGACTCCAGCAATAACAGCAAACTTTACATGTTTTCCCAGTGTTCCTCTTTTCTTTCAGATTGTTGTTAAGGTTATTGGTAATCACAGTCAAAAGCAGCTTATATATGACTACAGGTGGAAGTTCTGTTTGTGGATCTATTGTGTAACTAAACTTTAAGCTATTGATATTCTGTATTGAATTGTACACTACTACTAATCAAAAGTCTAGATTGTCTCTTCCACTCCTTGAGTAAGTTTTGTGATATCTGAATAATAAAGCAGATCTGCTGAAAATCCCCAAATCCTAATTCCATGAGGTTACAAAGAATGGTAAATTTCTGAATAGCTCCAAACAGAAAGTGTTGCCAAGAAAAGAGACAGGAATAAACAAAGAAAAACTAATATGCCTCTTATAGTCTTAGTGCAGTAATTTAGTTTCTTAATTTATTAAGTAAGCTCATTTTAAAACGGTAAAATTCAAATGTTTTGAGACAAAAGTATTACTGTGATTACTTGGAAATCTTTAGATCCCACTGCTTGGTGTAACTTTCTGAAAGTGATTAATCACTTTCACAGATTAACATCTTTTAAGTAATTTTCAACAAATGTACTTCTTGAAAAAAAAATACACTTTAGGCTGAAATATTTCTCCAGAAGATAAAACTAGACCTTCACATGAATATTCATTCAGACAGGAATCTGTGTAGTTCTACCAGTGCAGCTCTCACAAAGTTATTCAGAGTTCCATTTTTTCAGAAAAGAAGCCTTTTATTAGAAGGAGCTACTGGGTTTTTTTGTTTGGTTGGTTTTTTTTCTCCTAGCTGTTATCAGAGAGGAAGAACAGATCTATATTGACAAGAGAGGGAAAATTCTGAAGCTGAACTTCTTCCTGGGGACAGTTCCCAAACCTAATCATTTTAGTACATTCCCTATGAGACCTTTATTTTGCATCTATATTGACAGTCTCTACAGCAAAGAACTGTGATTTTTGTTTGAATTTGCAGACAGCAAGGAATTTATTTGGAAGATTTAAGAAAAAAAATCTTGTAACAAAATTTCTAACGCATCTCCCGGTGTTATCTGACAGACTGTCATGAGACAAAGGCACCCTATGTAAAAAACTGTTTTACTGAACTTCTGAAAGTTCTAACAGAGAGACTGAATGAAAACAACAGAAGCACCAGGCCTTTTTAGTAGAAAATTCTAAATGTAAACCTTTTAGAAAAAAAGAGATAATTTAGTATGATTGCAAATGTCCCATAAGGTTCTGATAACTGAATTTGGTTTTGCATGCCTTTTATTGTTGTTATGGTTGTCACTGTTAATAAACCTGGCTCAATTTAGTAGATAATACTGTGACTGTACCATAATGCCTTATATATTTTCTAAGCTGACAAATTAAGCTAATAATGTCATACTTCATGCTCTCACACAATGGAGAAGGCTACCAAGAATTTTTGTGAAGCTCACAGTTATCTTTTAAGGCTAAATGGATTATCCAGGATGGGGAGTCTTTTGTTTGCTCAATTGGTTTGTCCATGTAAGCATTTACAATAGGAGATTCCTGCAGCTGCAAGCACGAGTTTACTGCTGTGTGAGAGAAAGAGAAGCTTGGGTAGCCAATTAAGAGATGTTGTGTGGTGACTGCTCCAGGCTGGAAAAATGTCAACATCAATTTCAGGTTCTGCACATTAAGCCAATCAGCAATAGACTTTGTTTCAGCTTCTGCTCTCTTGCAGGTTTTTGGTTAAATTGAATTTTATAAACAGGCAAATGGAATGGAGCCCTTCACCCTTTCGAAGACAGTTTTCTGTTTGTGCAAGTGAAGGTTATTAGGAAATGCAAATATGATACGCATACCAATTATTCTTTAAAAATATTTCACCTTCCGTATCCCCCCTTGAAGTCAATTTACTTCCATGTAGAAGTGCTTCACACTGAGTTCCCTAGAGTTTAGCCATTTGAAAATATATGGGCATCATGAATATAAATTGTATTAAATATTCTTGGGTTTTAAGTGATACCGAAACAAGGCGTGTTGTCTAATTTCATTTAGCTGCAGTGATTTGATGGTTTCTGTAATTTAACCTTGGTTCAGAGCAACTTCTCTGAGAACACAGAGGAGTAACACTTTGCAGCTCTTCTATTACATTCATGGTTGATACAGTAAAATATCTGAGGAAGAACTCTACTTCATGAGTGGTATAGACATTCTCCTTCTCCCAATATTTGTATTACAGTATAGATATGGGCTTCAAGGACAATTTTCATTGATATTAACCACCAGGTACATCTGTTTCAAGTGCTTCATGTGCTTTTGTAGCCCTAGTGGTGATTTCCTGAGGAAACTGTCAGATTCTAGTCCTCCTTCCATGGTACCCTGCAAGTGTAACTAACTTTTCAGTGTGACAAAGCTCAGGGGAAGATAATACATTCTTCCCACAAGTGAGATAAAATTTTCCTTCCCTACAAAAGAGACAAACCTTTCAGGCTGATCTGAAGATTAAATCATTTGGATATATCCGATCCAGCTATGCAGCAAGGCTGTACTATCCTTGATTTAAAAGGGAAAAAAAAAAAAAAAAGACTTCTCTGTTATATATTCTGACAGTTTCAGGTCTCTGGACTATAATCGTCACAACTGCTCTGATCAGCCCATGGAAGGATGTCCTCACGAGTTGTCCTACTGGTATTGTGAATGTGATTTATGAGTACTTTTGCATGCTATGGATATATAAACATGGACAGCATCTTCCTCATCAGAGTCCTTAAAAGGTCTCCAATCTTCCCAATGCTATTAGAGATATCATATAGGTGAAGTTTTATTTGAAAAAGACTGGCCACAGATTATTTATGCCTTATAACTCTTTGGCATGGACATTTAACAGCAATTGGTACAAAATTTGATTTTTCTACAATAATTTCTTTTTGTTTTTCATGAAAACTTTTAATTTGATGCTAGCTTTGCCATGATTAGTAGTATCATGCTTTATCTTGTATAGTTGTCACCAAATGAAGTAACTAAATCCAAGATCACACATATTCTTGAGAGAAAATAGATTTTTGTATTTTTATTTTATTGCTTGCAATAGGAAAATATCTTGGTATGAATACAATGCAAATGTTGCTCACTTTTGGCTATCTTAACCATCTCTGCAGTATAAAGATGCTGTATGGCTTCATGTGTATTAGCTGCTGCTTCAATGACTGAATGCTTTGCCTGTCAAAATTACCTTATACCTTTCCACCAGCAGGATATATCGAGTCTTAGAGACAGATATTGTAAAAAAATTTACCCAGTTCTGAATATAGCAAAGATATTTTATTAGAAGACACAGAAATGCCAAATTCAGGAAGAAGTTCTTGCTTATTTTGTTTTTCTTTTCTGAATTAAATCTTTTTATAATGTCCTAAGAAAAGAAAAAGAAAGATGGAAGAATTTTAAATAACTCTTCTCATCAGTTCAAAGTTATTTTATGTTCTAGGGAAAGGGGCTACATGCACTCCAAGTAGTCTGAGCTACCTAAGTTCATGATAAATGGAGTAAATAGACATTCAGAACAAATTAAGACAATGCAACATATTGAAAAAAGATATACAGATATTAAGTAATTCCTTATATCATTGAAAAAAAAAACAACAAACAACTGGATGTATGTGTCTTCAAAGAAATAGATCGTATTTGATATAACTGAGTTGTGGCAGAATTTTTCTTACAGATAGTAAGCTTACTAGTTCCAGCTGGCATACTATTGTGGTATAACAGGAAAGGGCAAAGAGAATATTTACCTTACAGATGCTGTTATTTTACAGATGTTTACAGGTTATGAAGACATAAAAATTAAACATGTAGCTTTTAAAATAGTGCTAAAGTTCTCTGAGACGTGCTAATAGCTAAAGACAAACTGCCCTTTAAAAATCTGTCCTTTCTGTATATGCTATTCTGCATGAGTAACTGAGAACATCTTTTGTTTGTAGAATGTTATTTCCTTACAGATGTAAAAAGATTAATTTATTACAGCATATCTTGCATTCAACAATATCCATTTCTGATCTATTAAACGATAGTTTCTACAAGTCTTTAAAATTATCTCTATTTTTGACTTTTTCTCATCTGCTTTTCCTATTTGAGAATGGAATAGGAATTCTGAGAATTCTCTAAGCCAGTACTGTGAGTTATTAACACAGTGTAGAAATCTTAGGGAGTAATGCACAGGGAATTACATACCATTTGGAACTTCATGTTCGTCCTTAAAATTATACTGACTGCTATGCGGTTTAAGTAGAATAACAGATTTTTTTCTTTTGCTGCATTGCATTGCAATTAAACGCTGGGACAAGTTGTCCAGAGGTGCTTTGGAAACCATCCTTGGAGACTTTCCTGACCTGACTTGTAAGATCTAAGCTTGAATCCAGTGTTGACCATGCTATAAGCAAGTTACTTTCAGTGACTAGCTTGAGGATTGCTCACCCTTTCTCTATAGTTCCTTGTTATTTTGTAGACTGTGCTGGGGTAGAAGGACACTTCACAGAAACACAGAATCACACAATGTCAGGGGTTGGAAGGGACTTCTGAAGAATGTCAAGTCCAACCCCTCTGCCAGAGCAGGACAAAACTAGAGCAGATCACACAGAAATGCATCCAGACAGGTCTTGAAAGTCTCCAGAGAAGGAGACTCCACAACCTCTCTGAGGAGTCTATTTGGCAATGTAGTCTTCTGGTGAAGAATGACTCACGTTAGGTTTAGATGAAATTAGGAGAGAAAGCATTTTTTCACAGTATTCAAAATCAACAACAGAGCTAAAACTGTGTCACTGCTGAAGAAACATAAAATGGGTGCTTAATCTGTTCACAAAATTACTTTGGTTCTGTAGCATAGAAGTGCATAAGTGAAACAGGAGGTGGATGGATATAGTATCTTCCTCTTAGAGTAACATTGCTAATCAATGTGGAACTCTTTTTCAATCTTAAAATAAGACCATTCTGATTAATTTTCCAAGAGACTTGTAATCATTCTTAATTCATACCTGTTTGGGGTCCAGCCCTCTCTCCATACACTACACCTCAGATTGTATACTGTTTGGAAGAGCTAGAAATCTCCTATCTTGCCTTTGAATCTCCCCGGGTAGGTTTTAATCTTCTGCCCCAGGTTTAGTTTAACAAACATTTATGTCCAAGATGTCTTCCAGTCATTAATCTTTACTTATACAGCTCAAATGTCTTTGTGTTATCACTAACTGTTTATCTCTACTTGTCACAGTGAGGTGTAAAACTCTCTTCCCTCCCTTATTGACATTTGTATAGTAGTATGCATGTGCCTATGAGTTTTTCAAGGTGAAGTTTTTCTGTTAGCAGATTCTCTCTGAATCAGCCTGCTCTTTAACAGTCATACTTAATGCTGTCATCTCGATAGAATAAATGCACCCACTTAGATGAGCATAAGCATCTCATTCGTATAGTTTCAGGTAAACAGTGGGTTTGTGTGACTGAGCTTCATCGTAACTTTCTGAGATACTGTACAGCACAAAACCAGATTTGTTTCCTTCTACATGTCAGTTTTTAAGTGTAAGAAACTTATTTCTTGCAGATGCTGTTTTGTGTGCCTGTTCAGATATGATTCACATTCTGGGAAGTGTCTTCAGAGGTCCATAACCGTAACTTGTTGTTTTGTTATTTGGATTGCTCATACAATGCAGTCTCTCATTTGCATATAAAAGTTATATAGCAGCATCTCCTTATGCACTGTTATCATTACTGGACTGCTTTGGTTTGGAGCATGACAAATAGAATGAGTTTGCTTAGACTTGAGCCAATGGTTTGGTAAAAGATATTGTCTAAATCCCCATTAAGAAGAATAAATGAACAACATAAGGAAGTATTAAGTGTTCAAGGCAGTGAGATAAATCTTCCACTTTTCGTCAGTAACAAAAATGTATTTGCTACAATTCTCCATTAACTCAAGGCAGAGATGATACTGGCTTATTAATACATGCTGGGAATTCATGCAGATGACACAATTTTTCTTTTCATTGTTAAAAATGTTTTCTTTAATTTCAATAGCACTTGCTGTGCCAAAAGAACTAGATTTTAAAGATGTACATCTCTGTAAATCTTATATATTATTTATGCTGCTATTATCACAAAATCTGGTTTGGCATGAATGCATATACAGTTAATATATCTTTATTTTAATCTCAAAACAGAGCTATTAAATTTAATTGTGTTCATGTTGCCTTTTGGTAAGATCAATAGCAGTCTTAATTTACTAACAGAAAACATTAAAAGAGTTTCTATGAATATTAAGTTGAACAAATCAATATGAATTTGTAATTAATTACTTGTTTCAGACATAAGTACCCGTGGTTTTAATTTCTTGAAATGTTTTTCGAGTTCATGAAGAAGGAATAGTTCTGTTGTGTTTATATTGTGTTTATACACAATAGAGGGAAGGCTACTAAAACCCATCCTCTACCAAAAAACTTGTATTTTTTGTGCTTAGGGCTGTAAGACACAATTAGATAAATAAATTGTAACCCTCCTTTCTATCACTGAGATATAATTCATGCGAATAATAGAAAATAACAGAGGGAATTAATGTTGCTCAATAATTTTATTTATAAGAAAGTTTCCTCCAGAAAATTCTATTGTATATTTGGTCCATGTACCAGAGGACATAAAGGTAGTGTTTATCATATTTTCTCCGTTTCCATCTAAATAGAAGTTACTATGGAATCTTGCCTCAAACTAAGAGCTTTTCAGCAAAGGAGTCATTACACTGATTCCAATCTGTCATCCCATTGTAAATCTGGATTGCCTCTATTGAACTCATGAGCATAACTCTGGAATTACTGCAGTGTAATTTGGCACATGCAGTATAACAAGGTAAAAAACCCTGTGGCGTAATACAATATATATATGCACATAAAAATCATAATTCTTTCAGCAATGTATTTAGTGTGTCTATGCAAAGTTCTGTGCCACAGAAGCAGGTTAAATGCTCAGTGTTCCCAGCTACAACTGCAGCAGCTGACTTTTCTGCAGCTGGTGTTACTACCTGTTCACTACACAGTAAGCAAAAGTATAAACAGTCCAAGAACCACTTCAGAAACTCCAGGGAACTCCAGGCTATAATGGAAAAGGTCCTGTAAATAATTTAAAATTAATTAGGTAAAATCACCCAAAGAATATTCTTTTATATTTTTCATAAATCTCCTTCTGAACTTGAAATATCTTTAGCTTTACCATTACTGAAGCTGCAAAACACTGAGATAAAACCTACACTTCAGAGATACATTTGCCTTTTAAGAAATGAACATTGATTCTTGTGTGTGTTTATTCAAAATATATCTAGTTGTGCATTAGGATATAAAATACTGTTCACATTAAGTAGGATGGTTGCAATTCACAGGAAAGGCAAAGTGGAAAGGGATTTATACAGCAAACTGTTGGACTTCACTTTTAGAAAGTTTTTCATATCACATCATACCTGACTTTATTTTAGTATATGAATGCCATGACTCAAAAACTCAATTTGTTAGTTCCTCTAAGTAAAAAGATAAAAAGGTGCATTAACCCAGGTGCTCTAGTTCCTATTAATCACTTTTTTTAAACAAAATAAAGCTGAATGAAAAACAATCTCAGCTCAGAACCTAAGATAGACCTTACATATGTAAAGGTGATACCCAAGGCTAGTATTCTTCTAGCTTTGGGAATCCAGCCTTGAAATCAAAGGAGAAAAGATGCTCTCAGCATATGTACATGAACATTCTGGGGTAAAAAATGCACAACTCTTAAGAAGTTACCTCTATCTACAGTGATATAAAGGTTTTTACTGATTCACAGACTATAAAAATGCATCAAAACCACTAACCAAGCTAAACCCACTTTACTACTAATAAATAAATTCTAGAACATTTACAAGCCATTAAATATTAAAACCCATTCTCATAGTCTTGAAATCTGCTGTTCATTACCTCCTGCCCCTGTGCCAAATGCAAATATGCACAATGTTCACTGGATAGTTGCCAGTATCCCAAACAACTACCCACTTGTTAAATTATATGTGGCATTTTGAAACACAGCATTGTCTCTCCAGTCTGCTTCTAGGAATCTGTCCAATAAAATATGTATTAAATAAGAAAATATTGTATATTGTGTTCTAAACACAGTGCTCTTCATAACAGGAGAGGGAGTATAAATGAAAGAAGTGGAAAAAAATAAGCTGCTGTGTTGCTCATGAAGCTGGTGGTGCATCCCAGTTGAGGAAGAAATAAGAAGCATCTTATTGCATGAGCTTTGTTTAGAAGGAAAGATGTCTATTCACTCTATTTACAGTGCATGTTTGCATCATCATTTGGATCACTCTCCTATCTTCATTAAGTGCTTTATATAAGCATTTAAGGACAAATTCTACCTTTATTATAAGGGTATAGGGGCTTGTCTTCAGTTAACATCTCAATGTACTGGGAAGCTGATGGAATAAGCTCTTGCATTTTGAAGAGGTCTACAATTTAGGAAAAATATATAAATGTCCATATACGAAGATTTCTGATACCTGTGACTGGTTTCTCAGTTTCCTCCTACTTGAATTCACTGGCATTTCATCAGCAAGAGATAGAATTTGCAATTTCAAGAAAATTTGAGGGGGTTCTTCCCCCACAATAATGAAGATTTTTGGTGTGCTTAACAGTTTAAGACCATGAGGAATATATTAGTTTTTAAATTCACATGACACTTTTGAATGAAATATTTTCAACCAGTCGGATAAATCAAGAGTAATTGTTTGCTCAAGCATTCTGTCTCTGATCATCATGATGGTCAGAAAAACAAGCTGAGAGAAAACATTTCATTCCAATCACTGACAGATTTTAAGTTTGTAACTGAATTTTGTGAATAATGCTGATTTTTTTGTTAACGAGCCTAAGCTCCCTTAGCCTATCTGTAGTAAAACAGAAAGATCTTTAAATACATTGCATGCATATCAAGGTTGTGGAAAAAAACTTTGCATCTCATGATGTTAAATGCAATGCAATTGATGCATCATTAGAGATATAAAGTTGGAAGTTAAATTAGTTATTGAACTACTTGCAGTCTGATACCACCTATTTAATTGCAACTGGACAGTAAGACTGACAATCACATAAATCCTCATATCACACCAGAACTAGTTCACTAACTCAAGCATCTAGATACTTTTGTCCTTGAAAACACCATTAAGACAAAAAGGCTGGTTTTGGTGGAGAGGTTTTTTTGGTTTGTTTGTTTGGGTTGGTTTGGTTTGTTGATTTGGTTTTTTTTTTGTCTGAATGACAAAAACCTAATCTGTAGAAGGATGGTTGTAGGGGCTTTGAAGAATAAAGTGTGCATGTGCTATCCCATGTCAGGATATCACAAGAAAATTTGTCCAGGTGGTCCATGCAAACATGTTACTAAGCTGTTTCATGAATATACACTATACAAACACAATAGGGGATAATCTAAAACTAGTCTAGGACTTGCCCCAGTCCACACCTGTTATCTTAAGACACAAGTAGCATGGTTTATCAGGTTCCACTCCTAAAGCTGAGAAGACCATGCATAGGGGTAATAACACAGGGAATAGCTAAAGTACTGCAAGCCCACTTCCTACCATGACAATTTACACTTGCTCATATTAATAAATGTGAGGAAGTATTGAAGCTGGTAAAACTATGGTTTAATAATGCATTCCAAATTAGTTGTTGGTTATGTGTCCCATGACAGATTCAGTGGCTCAATTGTAGGCACTTTTAATAATGCATTTCAACAGTTATCAGACTTGTTTTCTGTCACAGATAAAATGGCTTAATTATAACCACTATTTTATGCAACACTTTGTCTACATATTGCAGTCTGCTTAGAGTAAAGGAGAGTGTAGTGTCCTACTCTGCATCTTCAGGAAAAGAAAGCCCACATGCAGGACCTGGCACTTAGCCTTGTTGAAGCTCATCCCATTAACATTGGCCCATCAATCCAACCTGTCCAAGTTAACGTTGGCCCATTGATCCAATCTATCTAAGTGAAGTGATTATTTGGTTTCAAATAGAAATTCTAACTTTTTCACATGTATGTTGTCTTGGAACATGGCTATGTCTGGAAAAAAAAAGAAAATCTGGCTTTTTTTTTCATATCTTTGACAAATTATGTGGTTGTGCAGGTGAGTGTGTGGTGAAAGAGACAAGCTAAAAATGTTAATATGCTAATATTGCAACTATAATTCACATACTATTTTATTTTCACTCCTTAAGTTTATAAATAAAAATTGCTCTGTTCCAGTTGCAGTAGAGAGTAGATATTTTTTACTGATGAGTTAATTTATGAAAAATAATCTAGAGATTTATAAAATAGTGTTATTTCGGCTATCTTTCCATTTTCTGAAATATTGTAAAAAACCATGCTTGCTGAATAATGAAAGTTAAATAATTGTTTTCTATGAGACATTTAAAACACAGCATAAAGACATTACATTAGATTATTTTATTTGCTACATGCAGTGTAAAGTGTGATTAAGAAGAAACACAGTGACATGTCTTTGTTTGGGTAGTGTGTTTTTCTCCATATTGAGAAGCTTTTTTCCATTGGGCATCTTCTTTTTCCTGATAAAATAATATCCAACTTAGTGAATGCTTGGTCTCTCAGCTAAAAACCAGCATACTTGGGTCTGACCCAAAAAGAAGTTAAATCAATGAAATTTTTTCCATTTGTTTCAGAGGGCTTTGAGTCAAGCTTTTAGCTAAGCAGCTGTTGGGTTCTTCTAAGCAATATAAATTGTTTCTTTGGATGATATGCATTTTTCTGTACTATACTCTATGGAAATTTTGAGTTTAATAACAACATGTCTCTTCAGAGGTGAAATTCTTCAGTTTCATCATGTGTACCTGATCAGAATATAACTTGTAATAGAGATAATAGTTAAATGTGATATGTAATTGACTGAAATAAAAAACAAGGCTGTCAAACCAGAAATGCTAAATAATGCTGTTTCCAGGAAGCAACTAACACTGGTGACATTGTCATCTATTCCTGTAAAAAGCTATGATGAAAATGAAATATCTCAAATACAAATTCGGATGATTCATGTTAAATGCAGCCTTTAAAATACTGCCAGGATAAATGAAAAATGTAATGGCATTTGCAGCCAACTCCACATAGTTCTGCCATTAGAAACACAGCTGAGGTTATAAATAGCTATTTTTACACAAAGCCAATACTATATGTTAAACAATTTAAGTTTTCTCCTACCAAAAATAGTCCTTACATATAGTACATCAGGCAGAAATTTTAAAAGTAACAAACCCTCCATTCTTGAAAAGGTACTGTAGCAGGAGAATATTATGTTGTCATGTTGCTAGTAACACTATCATTTGAAAAATTATCTGCTATCTTGAGTGATCATAAATGACACAGATTATTGGTCTAAGCTCCATGGGGCAAGGGCATACAATAGAGCATTGCCTAGCAAAAGTTTTTTCACATTAGCATAATACTACTCTCCAGAAATAGGGGAATGGTTAAGTCATAAATTGTACATATGGCCTCATTCTGCTGTAGTTCTGCACAGACACCATATTTCTTCCCTTCTGCTCTTGAATGTTCATTGCTTTTCTCTTCCTATGCCCGTTTCCTTACTATCCTTTAGAAACTTTTGACATAAAATTCCATATCTCTTAGAAAATGTACTGAGTATAATGCAAGTTTTAGTCTTTTGCCTTTATGTACTATACTGAGTATTCATCTCTTGTACTCACTGAAATAAAATACTCTAATATTCTTAAACAATCCTTACAATTAGGAGGACATGCAGAACGTTACTCTGTCCAGCACATTATGGCCAGGGAAATAAACTTTTCTTTTAACTGCCTAATAGAATTAAAATAGTCATTTTCTGTTAAAAATCAATGATCAATATAATTTTAACTTAAAAGGATGCTTCTGAAATTCTGAAAGACCTTGCAAGTTCTCCATGCTTCTTTTTTAAGCAACTTGGTGGATAATAACTTAATTCAGCTGATTTGAGGGAATTTTTTTTGTTTTTTTCACAAATTTACCGGGTGTTAGTAAAATGAAGGCCATCAAAAAAAAAAAAAAGAAGAGTTGAAATGTCAGTTTGGCTTTGAGATAGAGAAGGGAACCTTATCTCATACCTCGAATGCAGAATTGAACACAGGTTCACAGGGTGTCTGGGGCTGGAGGCACTTCTGGATGTCTTCTAGCACACTCAGAGCAGTGTCAGATACCACACATTGCTCAGTCCAGTCAAGTCCTGACTCTCAGCAAGGATGGAGGATCCACATCTCTGGGCAGCCTGTTCTAATGTTCACCCAGATTAGAAAAGTATTTTCTACACTGGGACAGAATTTCCTGTATTTCAGCTTGTGCTCACTGCTTCTTGTTCTGTCACTGAGTACCGATGAGAAGAGCCTGGCTCTTATTTACTTCTCCAATGGGACATTTATACACATGTATGAGATCCTCCTGAGATTTCTCAGTGCTGAACAATCCCAGGTCTCTCAGCCTCTCCTATGCCAGATGCTCTGGTTCCTCAGTAATCAACACTGTACAGGACAGGCTGTTTCTTATAGAATTTCTATACATTATCACCATAAATGCTGGCATGCAAATGAGAAAAGGTCAGTCAGTAAAACAGTATTTTAGCACTGTCAGAGCCTGTCCTGGCATGTCAGAAGTATCACCTTATGTCTGTTGTTCAAAAATAACACTTTTTCAAAGCCTTATTCATTCCTACTTCCAGCAGAACCTCTTATTTCAGCAACAGAAGATTCAGATCTGTGAATAGCTCTTAGTTAAGTGCCAGTTTCTCATAATCACACACAACACAAGCAACAAAAAGAAATGGTATCATTGTGGTATTCTAGTGTATCCATAAAACCACAATTTTTTTCTTCTTCTCCATAGCTAAAGCTTTAACCTTTCTGAGTCACTAGGAAAAATAAACCTGATAAGCATAATTATTGAAATATCTCCTAGCAAAGAAATAGTGAAATGGAAATCTGTGGCCATAAAAAGTTAAAAATAACTGACATCTCGAGAACTGCAGCCTGTGTAATACAGACTGTGAAGCACTCACAATAAGAAATTTGGTTTTGTTTAGATTAGCAGAAGTGACTGATTCATTTGGTGGCAGTTTTCAAACTCAATTTTGCAAGTTTTTTGATTTTAATTTTTTGTTCTGTTCCCTATTTGATATAACAAGGTAAAGGAACTTAGGGCAGATGGGAACCCACTAGAACCTGGATGAATGGTTTTGGAGAGTATTTTTCCATCTGCTTCTGTTTTGTTCTATACAGTTTGTTCACTCACATTAAAAGGTAGCCAAATAAGAAGGAACACATTTTTGGATCTGTTTTTAAAAAGAGATTTTTTTTTCTTTTGGTCCAAATCCAAAATCTTGAGATCCCTTCCTCAACAGATGCAAGAAATCACATAATTTGGGCATCAGTATTTTCATTCATTAAAATAAAAATTGTTTTAAGATGACTTTTCTATTACTTCTTTCTTACAGTGATCAAATATATATTGAGAAAATTATTGATCATGATACTTAAAACATATTGTACTTACAGAAGACACATGAAGCATGTTTATCCTATGAACTTTTCCCTGGAACTTTTGTTTTCATGCCCTATAGATGAATATGGCTGCTGAATATACTTCTAATATTAATTAAAGTTTGTTAAAACAGCTAAAGAACTTTCCAGAGCACTTCAGTGTGGATAGTAGGAAAGTGCAACAGTACATTGTAGCTTGCATATACAGAGTCTACTTAACACTTTCCTAATAGTAGTAAAGACAGTAACTCTTCCCTGATGTTTCCCCCCTGGCTGTTACTATCACAGGAGTCCCTGACTCATCTCGTTCAGGTTTTGGCTGTGCTGCTGGGTAATGGGCTAAAGTTCCTTAGTAGCTCCCTTTCCTCCAACCTTGATGTGTCATCCCTCCTCATGTGAAATGAAGGCCTGATCGTATCATTATCCCCTTCCTTCTTCTCATCTGCTTGATCATTCCCATGTTCTACTGTAGGTCCAAGCTCATTGATAGCTCTTACATCTTCCCCTTGATGTGGCTCACGGTCTCCTACTTCCCCTGAAATAGCAGTGAAGCTGGTACCCTGCTCCACAAACGTCCCAGGCTTTTTTCCAGAGAGACTCTTTTTTCCCTTTCCCCTCTTCAAATCTAGGTTAAAGCTTGGTCAATGACCCCAGACAATTCTTGTGATAAAAACCTTCTCCCCCTTTGAGAGAGATGCACTCCATCTGCTGCCAGCAGGCCTGGCCTCTTGTAAATTGACCCCTGGTCAAAAAACATCTTGTGAATTCTGTCTGTCCTGGTTTTTGTCAAAAGATGCCTTTACTAATGCAGCCTTTACATTCTGGATGCAGTGAAAATGTGGGTGTGATTAGTGTCAAGTGTTACGTTAGCAATATCCATTGTCCATAAATATACATGTATATAGATAATGCAACATCTATGGTGAACACTAGCTCACAAATTTGACACCTGTCTGGCACACCATTCCAACTCTCCCTAGCAACACACCAACTCCTTGCAGTAACAATCCATCTGTCTGTGTTATCAATCCAACTGTTGAAAGCCCAAAATCTTTCCAGGATCAATCAGTCTCAGTATCCTGCCAAGCTATTTTCCCTTCCGTGTTAAAATGACACAAGAACTTATGCAATAAACTGCTGGTTTTTTAAAGGGACAAATTTGTTGTGGCTCACTGGTCTTCAGACAGTCATGTAGCTCTAATTTCAGGTACAAAAATTAGGAAACTAAAAAAAGACAGATAAAAACCAACATCTATGTCAGATGAAATAGAATAATATTTTTTTTAGAATTCATATACTCTTACAACACCTTCAGCACAGGGAACATCTCCATATGAGAGTACAATGCTTAACTTTGAACCGAAATTGAAAGGAAGATAATTTTCTGCAATCACAGAGCACAGTTTACAGCAGAAAATACACAGCATTTCTTTAGGTGAGTGCTGAGTACT
This sequence comes from Chloroceryle aenea, assembly GCA_013399075.1. NCBI lineage: Eukaryota > Metazoa > Chordata > Aves > Coraciiformes > Cerylidae > Chloroceryle > Chloroceryle aenea. The sequence continues at coordinate 25,739 of VWZY01005704.1, read as the reverse complement.
TCATATATATTGCTAAATTCTAAATGTAATTATCTGTATTCATTTCTCTAATGCTATGAAAATAACCATTTATGCATGTCATTTACCCTATTTCCAGTCTTATTTATTCTGTCTTTATCTCCAGTGACTCTGGTCCCCAGTGTCATTTTTCTTTATCTCACAATACAGGATCACAGAATAATTCCAATGCAATATCTTTGTTTTCTGTGGTCCTAAGGATATATTGAGAGATCTCTAGGTCACTCCACAGCCCAAAGCAGGGCCATCTATGAGATAAGACCAGGATGTTCATGGTTCAGTCTAGCTGTGATGTAAAATCCTCCAAGGACAGAGAATTCAGAGCACAACTGTCAGAGCAACCTGCTTCACTACCTCACTGTCTTCATGAAGAAGACATTTTTTCTCCTCGTATCTAGTTTGAATCTCTTGTCTCAGTGTACATCTGTCGTTTCTTGCCCTCCCTCCCTGGATTTCTGTGAGGAGTCTGGCTCCATCTCCTTGATGATAATTGCATCGGGGTTTGTTAGGTGCACTGAAGCTGTCCCTTTTCCAGGCTGACCCAGCCCACCTCCTCCAGTCTCTTCTTACTGGCAAGTGCTGCAGCCCTCACCACCTCAGAGTGCCTCTGCTGAGATGCCTTCTGTTTGTCTGTTCTTTGCTGTCAGAAAAAAAATGGGAAAAACTGGATACAGTATCTAGATGTCATCTGACAAGTTCCCTGTAGAGGAAGCCAAGCCATTCCATCAATTTACAGGCTATGCACTGTTAATATAGCCCAGGAGGATGTTGCTTGTCTTTGCTGCCAGCACACTCCATGGACTTAAATTCATCTTGTTGTCCACCTCCATCCCAGAGCCTTTGCCACAGATCTGTTTCATAGCCTCTCTAGCCCCAGATGGTGCTGTTGTAGGGGCTGGGTTTTTATTCTGTAATGGGAGAAGTTTCTTGGCGTTTGGAGAGCTTGGTATTTGTCCCTACTGAATTTAATAATGTTCCTGATCACTCATTTCTTCAGCCTTTTTTGAAGCCCTGTCCTTGAGTGTATTGTCTGGTACCCATAATTTGGCATCATCTGCAAAATTGATGAGAATATGCTCTGTCACATCCTGCTCATCATTGATAGAGATGTAAAAGATAAAAGGTCCTGGATCAGACCCCTGTGGTGGTCCACTTGTCACAGGCATCCAGGTGAAGCATGACCATTTAACCACTTTCTGAGCCCCATTATCCAAATATGGTTGTCTATCCATGCAGACTCCAACATTCCAACTTCAATATCATGATCAACAGCATCAAAATCTTGTTAAAATCTATGCAAAGAACATTCACTACTGCCCTCACATCCTCAATTCTTTTTATCACAGAAGAGAACCAGTTTGGTTAAGCATGACTTGCTCTTGGTATATCCATAGTGTCTTCCAATCATCTACTTAACTTCATGTGTCCAGAAATGTGTTCCAAGAGGATTCATTCCATGAGTTTCCCAGGAACTGAAATGGGACTTACCATCTTGAAGTTCACAGGATTGAACTTCAGGATGGTCTTTTGGCCTTCTTGGCCTTTTTTGAAGAAGGCTGTGACACTTGCCTTCTCCAGTCAATAGACACCTCCTTTTCCTTTTCAAAGACTATGAAAAGAAACTGAAACCTACACGTCTGTCATTGAGTAGCTATTTTATTTTGGTGAATAACAATAGAAACATTGGAAATATGTCTAATATGCAGATGACTTGGCACTTGACTTCAGCTGATGTTGTGTATATATATTCTAGGTATATATATTCTAGGCGTGAATTATTGATACAAAGTGTCTGGCTATAGAATATATCCTGGAAATCTGCAAGAGGGTTATTATTTTGGTTCACTATTGAGTGTACTGTAACTTGTAGGGCATCAGTAGAAATTAGATGTATGAGATGACTTGGCACTTGAACCAACCTGGTCAGCTGAGGAATTCTTGAATGATTCTGTATTAACCTCCTCTTCACTCGGTGTTAATTCAGGCAGTGTTTCAAGTGAGCAATCTAAAGAGTATTCATATGAATTAATAGTATAAGCCTGAGTACACAAATTTGTTAATTGCAATTAGAAGACAGTAATAATTTGATGTTTCTTAAGAGCTTAGAAACCTTTTTTTTTTTTGCTCTCATTACTGCAATTCATCTAAAGTTCACTTAATTCATATTCTTTAGGTTGCAGTCTTTTAAAAAAGATTGACACCTTATTTATTTAAAATAATGAAAATCATTGCAAAAGAAATTTAAATGCCAGTGTGACATATACTGAGTACTTTTCCTGCCTAGTCCATTGTACATCGTTTGTGTTTTAGATCAACCCTTCAATAGATATGGCTAGATGACTTCTAAACCCATTCACCTATCTAGCAAGATGGCTTTGCACTGTTTTTTGTAAGCAGAAAACTTTATTCTCCCTTCTTCTGGTCCTGTCAGACCTCAGTGACTAGTTTCCTTCTAGTTTCTTTAAGTTTCTATCTCATAGTTTCATGTTCAATAACCTCAGTATCTGGGAAACGAAGGTGGGAGGGGGTTAATTTCTTGTCCATACATTTTTGAGATGCTTGTGTAGAACACTGGCAACACAGAAAAGCTCTAATACAAGATTTCCCACTCCTGCTAAACAGTGTTAATAAGTGAGTTTTGTGTTTTATTTTGACTTTCTTTTGTGTGTGTGAAAAACAGATTTATTTATGCTTATAGCACAAGTAGAACATTTTACTGATCCTACTGTCTTATAAAAATAGCCATTCCCTTGTAACATATTCTGAGTAAATCAGGTCAACTTTATTTTTGATGTCCAAATCAGAACTGAGATGCTAGGGATAACATTCTTCTTGTCTTTTAAGAAAGTTGTTCCACACATGTGCATGTACTTATTATTTGTATAGCTGTACTTTTTCCAGTGTCCAGCATGTTCTTACAAGGAATTAAATGTTAAAAAATGGATTGTATAGAATATACAGTGGGTTAAAATATAATTTGAATGTAAAAAAAAGCAATGCTATAGCTGACTAAACTAATCAAATGATTACTGATATTATGAGGAGGTCCCAAGATACTCTTGGCATTTTATTAATTTTGAGTCCAGAGAGGTAATCTAATAGTCCTGGTCAGTAAACTCCAGCTCTCAACAGATGTCCTTATTCAGATGAGCTGCCCTGCACATCCTCAATAATTAGATTGCACATGAGTGGCTTGAACCTCATCACTTGGTGCAAAGAGCTGACTCTCATCTCTTCAGGTCACGTGCGCTTAATTGTGAACTGTAACGTAACAGAGAGTAGGCTTTGTGCACAATTCACATGCCAGACTAACAACAGGGGATTCGCAGGGGTGAGAGGGTTGAATGGATGAAAGCACTGATATATTATACACTCGCACTTTAAACCTAATTTGGAGATAGAATTTCACCTTTTCAACTCTTCCCTACATTCAGTCGCAAAGCACAATTGCTCAGGCTTAATACATGCCACGACTTTGGCCCTGCAGTCATCAGCAGAGATGTCACAGTTCGTTGGTCTGAAATGTGTATCAGCACTAGGCACCACTTAGGTGAATGTTTCAAACCAAGTAAAACTGAGCACTGAGTAGTCAGAAGTTGACTACCGTGTTAAATTGATGAGACAAACTGTGTTACAGATTCTCATGGGAAACAAATGGAGGAAACAGATTTAGATCCAATACTGCAGACCTATTCCCCTCCCAGAACACTACGGAAAGGAAAAGAAAGCAGGGCTGTTCAATTTTCCATGTTTGGTTTTAGAGATCTTATGTTTATTCCATTTGTTTTCTTACTTATAGCAAGCAAAGAAGGAAAGTGATACCATAGCTGTATTTCCCTTTTCTGACTTGCTTGATTTCTTTTACAATGGCAGAGGACCTTAGTGCTTCTTTCAAGTGCCCTTCTCAATTACTGAAGGGTAAAGAATTATATGTTTTTAAAACACAGATAGTAGCAGGCAAAGGTGATGTAATAAGGAAAAGAAAGGTGGATTGAGGAAAGAGAAGAGACAGTGACCCAATAATATAGCCTGATTTTATACACTGAAAAAAATACAGGCAGAACAGATTTCCTAACAGACAAATTCTAAGGGGTAAAATATTTTTAAAAACCTTGAAGATCTTGCATTATAGTACATTTTCTGTATGCCTATTTTTTAGCTTTCTGATGAAATTACAAATAAATGCTATAATAATAATGGTTTTTATTAATGAACATGTGAAGTACTTAGTTATTTCTACATTAGAAAAGTGTCTGAATGAAGAAAGGTTTTCTCTCTGAGATCCATTTCACATCACATTTTTGTAAACAAATTGGCTTGTCGTGTGGCATCAGGTAGGATAGAAATGGGTATTAGTGGACAGAGAGGAGCAAATTGGGGCAAAATCTCACACAAAAGTCTTATGAAATTAAGTAAAAAATTTTAAATGCTTTATCTGAAAAAAGCCAATAAAACTTTTTTGAATCTTTGATTTCTGCTTGTCCTAATTAGATATATCTTGTGAAAAGTTCAGCAAAGTAAATGTTTGGTCTATATATTTTTAAATTACAAAAACATTCCTTATTGTAATGAAAAGGAAGCATTTTGAGCTTGAAAGTATGATGCAAATTATTACACTTAGCCTATAGCAAAACATTCTGCATCAAAGAGCTGTGCTAGCTGAGGCAATAGTCAATGTTTAAAAAGAAATAATGAATGCAGAAAATAAAGCTTGCATTTTAATTCTCACAACATATGGAAACATAGTTAGTTTTATCTGTGGAGTTGTATTTTTGTCCTTTAATCCAGACCCATCTTTAGTCTTTGATCATGATACAGTTCATAAACCTGTCCTCAACTCTGGCAGATCTGGAAAAAACAAAGCAGAAACAATCAGAAGATGTCATTTTAATTTACTCAAATGTATTTAGCAGGCTCACTTCTGAAATGATGCATTTATATAAAAATTAACACATTTCCTAAAACAATCACAAAATCACAGACTGGTTGAGGTTGGAAGGAACCTCTGGAGGCTGTCTGGTCCAAGCCCCCTATGCAAGCAGGGAGCTGAATGCCCAGAACTGTGTCCATGTAGATTTTGAGTATTTCTAAGGAGGGAGACTGCACAAGATCTCAGGGCAAATTGCACCAGTGCTCAGTCAACAGTAAAACAGTGTTCTCCTGTGTGTAGATGGAATGGCCAGTGTTTCACTGTGTGACCATTGCCTCTGCTCCTGCCACTGGGCACCACTGGAAAGAGCTCCTTCTGTCCTCTTTGCACCCTCCCTTATGGTGTTTATATAAATTGATGAGATCCCCTCTGAACTTTCTCTTGTCCGGGATGAACAGTCTCAGAAGATGCTCCACTCCCTAAATCTTCCCCATGGCCCTTTGTTGGATTTGATTTGACTCCATTCACAACTCTTTGTTCTGTATTTTATCCAGCAAAGTGTACATCCATCCAGCCATGAGCAGCCAGTTTCTCCAGCAGAATATTGTGGGAAACATGTCAAAAGCTTTACTAAAGTCTACGTAGACAACATCCTCATGCACTAAGCAGATCACCTTGTTATAGAAGGAGATCACGTTAGTCAAGCAGGACCTGCCTTTCATAAACCCATGCTGTATATGTATCTAGGATGTCCATTTCTCTCTTGTACTGGGGAGCCCAGAACTGGACACAATACTCTAGGTGTAACATAATCAGTGTAGTGTATAATGGAAGGATCACCTACCTCAACCTGCTAGCAGTACTTTAATGCAGACCAGGATATAATTCACCTTCTTTGAAGCAAGGGCACGTTTCTGGCTCTATGTTTGACTTCATGTCCACAAGGATGCCCAGGTCCTTTTCTGCAAAGCCACTTTTCAGGTGTTGCATGGGGTTGTTACTCCCAAGGTGTAGGACTTTGCACTTGCTTGTTGACCTGTATAATATTCATGCCATCCTACTAATTTTCCTGAAGGAGAACCCAGAGAGTCCTGCAAAACCTGCTGCCTCAGCTGGCTGCCTCTGTTAGGTGAACTGTTACAGGGATGCCTCTGAATAACCTGCTGCAGAAGCAGGAAAGCTGAATTGTTGCAGTTCCCCCACAGGTTAATTAGTTCTGATTAGAAAAAGGCTGGTTTTGCTTCATGTTCTTGCTAATGTGGCCAGCCTGCTTTGGAGTGCACTGTGTAGGCATAGATTTCTCAGTGCTAGGTTATATTTCTGCACAGTAAGTCAATGTAGAGCATTATTATATGCAGATTACTTAAAAGATCAGCACCTGCCTCCTGTCTTCATTCAGCTTTTATTCAGTTGTCTAACCAGCACTTAGAACAACCAATTGCTACTTGTAGGGAGCAGTTCAATTATCTTTTTTTTGGTTGGTTTGTTTATTATTTGTTTGGTTTAGTTTTGCTTGGTTTGTATTTGTTCGGTTGGTTGGTTTTTGTTGGTTGGCTGTTGTTTGTTTTTCTTTAGGAAAGAACAAATAATTATTGTAAATTCATGTTTTTTCTCTTTGGAGTAAGGCAACCTGATTTTTAAGAGTACGAGAAAAGCATTTGAAGTATTTGGTTCCTCATCTGTATACCTAGCTTTGTCAGGTAAGCATAAGCATCTAATTATAAAAATCAGCATAAGAAAATCTTAAAGGCCTTTAGACCATTCTAAAATGTTTCCTTGCATTATTTCCACAGTAACAAGAAAACCTTTTGCTTGCCATCCCCACTTAGATCAACCAAAATATTTCATAGTTTTGTTTACACAACTTGGCCAGTAGAAGAACGGCTGTCTCCAAACTTCCTGTTTCCAACTTTCTTTAACTGTTGTCTGAACTCAAGTCTTCATCTTGAATTTAGATAAAGTCAACAATTTTAATGGCTCTAGTAATTACGCACAGATTTCAGTATAAACACAAAATTGTGTAGGCATGTAACATCAGTCTCATTTTAAAACAAGACTAGTTCCTTTATTTATTTAAATATAATTAGGAAGTTTGTGCCATTACTTTTTTATTCCAAACTTCTGGCTTTTTTTTTTTTAATATTTTTTAAATTAACAAGGTTTGATAGTCAGAATTTTCCATGGAAACAGGCTTGTATTTTATGTTTGGGGAGTTTTTAACGTAGAAAAAAAAAGAAGACAGCAGACTGCTAGATGAAGTGGGTAAGCTACTTTCCATCATATTTGAGAAGTTGTGGCAGTCTGGTGAAATTCCCAATGACTGGAAAAAGAGAAACATAACCCTCATTTTCAATAAGGGAAAAAAACCAACTGTATCCTGGGCTGCATCAAAAAAGTGCCCAGCAGGTTGAAGGAGGTGACTCCTCTTCCCCTCTACTTCACTCTCATGAGACCCCACCTGGAGTACTGTGTCCAGCTCTGGAGACCCCAACACAAGATGATCAGAGGGCTGAAACACTTCTCCTATGAGGACAGAGAGAGACTGGTTCAGCCTGGAGACGAGAAGGCTCTGGGTAGACCTTATAGCAACCTTCTCATAGCTTAAGGAAGCCTACAAGAAAGCTGGGGAGGGACTGTTTACAAGGTCTTGTAGTGATAGAACAAGTGGTAATGGCTTCAGACTGGAAGATATTAGATTTAGATTAGAAATTAAGACTAAATTCTTCACTGTGAGGGTGGTGTGACACTGGAACAGGTTTCCCAGGGAAATTGTGGAGTCCCTTTCCTGGACATGGGTTGGATGGAGCATTGAGCAACCTGATCTAATGGGAGAAGTCCCTGCTTATGTCAGGGTGGTTGGAACTGGATGATCTTTAAGGTCCCTTCCAACCCAAACCATTCTATGATTCTATGAATCTAGTCTTCTAAAGTGAGCAGGTAGTTAGAGTCCTGACCCATGAATGCAGTGAAAACTTTGAGGAATAATGTTGCTGAAAAGCAAACAGACTTATAAAAAGAAAGATGGTGCAAATGAGCTCCTAGATGCTATCAAATGGTTGGGATGAGCTTTGCTACAGCATTTCTCTTAAAAGTCTGAAAAGATGACCAGCAAAAAAAGTCTCTCTCCTTCCTACCACATAAGCTGTTTAGAAAATAAAATTCAGCCAAAGAAATTCTTGGTTACAGAATCATCCTGTTGCAATCCTGAATGGTTTTTATATTCCTAATGAATTATAATTCACTGTCCTCTTAAAGTCTTTATCATAAACTGACTCCATCTCCTTGATTCTCAAACATGAAAGGGAAAAATTCTTTAGCAAAACCAAACAAAAGCAACAAAATAATGGAGCCAGATGTTAATGGTGTCCTAACCCTTGTTTTTTTTTTTTCCATAGAAGAATTATAATATGCTGTTCACTTAATCAAATGTTCCTTCTCAAATAATCTTTCTTTCTTAAAATCTTAAAAGCGTTGAGCTTGATATTTCACTCTTTTTTCACATAATGCTTTTAAACAACTAAGCATTGACTGCACTCTGATAGAGCTGATTTTTGGGGGGGGGATGGGGCCTATCTTTGTATTAGAACTCCATGGTTTTGTGTGCTCAACATGGTAGATAACTCCATCTTTTAAAAAGAGATGTTCAGATAAACACTGTGTTGAGATAGCCTCCTCAAAAACAGGGGAAGAGTAGCCATTACCTAAGGTGAACTTTTTGTTTTATTACCAGACAGAGAGATAAATCTTATGATTGCTGAATTGTAGATGCTTTTAAAGATAATTTAGAAGTCGTAGGTATGAAATATACAGTAGTAAATCGTTTATCTACACTGATGGTAAAACAGTTGTCTAGCTAGAGTACACTATCTTTTCCTTTCTAGGCAAGTAGAAAATCCATAGTTTTATTCAGGTACTAGCTTTCCAAGTCAAATAAATAACTATTTCTGATTCTTTAATCCTTATGAAGGCAAAGATCTCTTTAAGGTTGTGAGTAAAGGCTACAAAACTGGTCCAGAGAATCTTCGAAGGGAAAACAGATAATACATTCCTGTGATGGATGATGTCCTCTTTGTATCTTTACACCATTTGTAAAAACACATTCCAGACTTGCCTATAGTTTCAGCTGATATAAACTGATCTGGTGATGCAAAGTAAATGTAAACCTACACAGAAAGAAACATGAAGTCAGACTACATTTTGATACCTTTAGCCTTAGCCAATTGTTGCTTACTCCAGGAGCAGTTTCACTTAATATACTTCATGTCAGTACTGTATGCCTGCTTTCTGCTGGTATGAAAAGTACTGCCTAGTCAGAGTGATAGCAGTTGGTATCTGCTTTGCACAGCTGGAAGAAAACTACACAAAGGAATCACATCCTTAATAGACATATGTAAACCAAAATGTTCAAAAGAGTTACATGCAACAACATGTGCCAAAGAGATTATTTGGGATTGTTTTCTCTCCTGTGAATTTTGGCTGAAATTTTAATAAAAAATTGGTAAAACTGAATGAAGTATATCTAAGTATATTTTGAAGACAATGTAGTTTAAGCATTTACCAATACAAATTCAAAAATTATTATTGTGCCTATCAGCTACTTAACTGGCATTTCTGTTTGTATTCTCTAATTAACATAATGAAGTATACAGACTGGTATTCAAAAAACTAGTGGGAAGCACATAACCGAGGCTTCCAGAAAACTTCAGATCCATAACTAGTTGTCAGAAGATTTCTCTCAAACCCCTTCTAGTGGGAACACCTTAAAAGATCATTGTAAGCAGAACTGTGTGATACTTCTATCAACTTAACGTGTATGTTTTGTGTGGTATAAATGTTTTAATACCTTTTCTCCTCTGTTTCTTATTTTATATAATTTATTAATAAAGTATTGCAATTTTTACAAAACTAAATGCATCAAGGAACAGGAAGAGAGGAGTCTGGCACAACATCCCAAGGGGATCTTGAATTAACTCTGATGGGCATTTCAAGACTCCCACATTCTCCTCTAGGAAGAAGATTCAAAATGCATTATACTTTTATTTTAAAACATGGTCCTATGGTATTCATTTCATCAGATTTCTTGTATTTCCAATCCTGGCAACCCTATCAAATTACACTGTAAAGAGCTGTGTTGTACCAACACACTTGAAAGGAACTTCCATTCCTTGTCCCATATGAACAACTCTATGAACAGTATTTTTCTGTTCTTGTTTAGTTCCTGGAATGCAATGTGACAGCATGTTGGAAACGATTACAAGTCAGGAGTAAGCGTATTCTGCATGATTCCCTCAGAACTGCTTCAGATTATTACTGAGCACAGATGAATGGTGTTATGAAGAAGATAAAGGGTATTTTCATCCTTCATTCCAAAGCAGTGAAATGACTGTGAAGCCCTTTAAGGAGCATAGACAAATCTTTTAGCAGTAATATATATATATATAAAAATTAAAAAAAAAACCAAACCAAAAAAAAACCCCAAAATATTTAAACCCTTGCAGTTTACCAATATTGACATTTCAAGGTCAAAGTTCTTTTCAGTAGGGTCAGATCTTTTAAAATGCAAACATGGATGATCATAGAAATTTGAATTGGAAACCTAAGAGCAAATTTCTGACACAGGGTACAGAAACTACACATGCAGTTACAATATATAGTGAAAATTTTATTTCCATTTTCTAAACATTTTAAGAACTGACTCCACATCCGATTTTCTTAATGAATCATCAAAAATTATTCTGATTCTATTTCAAGAATATCTTCAATTTTACCACGTTAAAAGATATTTATATGATTTTGTTGGAACTTGATGAAGCTTTACAATTTTCCTCAAAATGACACATGAAGGTGTCATAAATAAATGGCATATCTAGTTCCAAACAACAGGTAGATGTTGTATGAGCTGGAATGAGTATTACCTTTCACATTACATCTTGGCATTCATTTCTCTGATCATTTATCATATGTTATATAAAAATTCTTTCTTTGGTCAGTGGAGATGAGCAATTGAGCTGTAAATCTGAGTGTGTCAAATCTCTTGAGAGGCACCTGTCTCTCTCTCCAGTGCCTATAGAGGGAGCCTGGCTGCCACATTTTTAATATTCTATAATTAGGTATAATCCTCACCCTTCATGTGACAGTATGATATAGGATACTTTCCAAACAGTTAAGCAAGTAACTTCAAATCTCTGCATCCTCACATAGTATGTTATACAACACAAAAATAAGGAATTTTTCCTAATAAACACTGTACACTATTAGGAAAACGATACCACAAAAACTGCAGATCAGATTTTTATAATGTGATGTTAAGTGGTCCATGATTTGAATAGTTTACTCATGCTTTACTTTGTATTTGTGATGACCCACAGTGCCTCTTTTTTAGTGTTGATCTAGAAGGAAATAGAGCCCTTGTTGTGGCTACTTTATAGAAAACACTATTTCTAAATTAAACACATTTTTAAAAAAGGAAAAGCTTCTTTAAAAAGGTGAAACCTTCCCTTTTTTTGGACTTAATCCTACCTATAATTATGTTGGTATTGATCTAATGTTAACTTCAATAACAGTACAGTTAGGCCTATTATTTGTTATGTCTGAAGACAGCTTAATGTTTAATTGGCAACAGCTAGTGCTGTGGCAGTACCACCAATAACAACAAATGCAAAATCAAATCCATCACCTCAACTCTGGCTCAAGGTTGGCTCTTACAAATCCATACAATACTTGTATTGGTTTAAAAGAAGTCATATACTTAAGATAGGAGTTTATAGAAAACAACAAAGAAATTTCTTGACTTATAGGAAGCAAAGTCCTCATTATGAATGTTTTTCTTTGTACATTCTTTATGATTAAGCACAGTGAATTCAGAACTATATGGAAACATGACACATTTCAGAAACAGCTTCACAACAATTGCTATCCTGTGGCTTAAAAGGTCTGTTAAGATGCTGTTGCTATCTTTTACAAGTGTGAAAATGTCTCTGCATATTTTAATTCTGATACATGACTGTAGGAAGCATTCACAGCACTTTCTTAATTATGGTCTTGTATTTCCATAAATAGTTAGAATATAGAAAACTCATAGAATTGTCTATTATATACTCTTCCTAGTACATATCCCTAGTCCACAGATTCTGCCTTGCTCGTCCTTGTGTTTGAAGTGACTTACTAATGTGATTGACTAGAGAGAATAAAATGTTGGACTGAAATGTTTTGTTATGAGCAAACTGAGCTGGCAAAGATTCTCAATATCTCTTCCTTGCTGAGTCACAATAAACCTCTAGAAAGCACATTTCAAGGCATGGCCTGTTAATTATTGCAAATACCATGCAAATAAGTGCCTTAGATATAAGCAGGTGCTACAGAGAGTCAAACTTTGCTGTGATTTTATTTATTCATATTTGCAAAATCTATATTATTAAATAGTTCAAGTTTCAAGACTGAAATCGAGTAAACACAATACTGGTTTCTGCTGAAAAAATAATGATAAATATATATGTGAATGTATTAACATGTGTATGTATATACTGTGCCACTAAAGGAAAGGAAACTCCCCATTAATTACACACAGCAAACGTGTTTGTTCCTTGTCCTGGTTTGGGTGA
>VWZY01005704.1:0-13157 GCA_013399075.1 Chloroceryle aenea | reverse complement strand
TTCCTATATTACATTGCTGGGCATTTGGTACCTGCCTCTGTGTAATCTAGTGGTTATTTGAAAAGAAAATAGAATAAATTAATAATCAGGGTCAAAGATTGTCTCTATCGGATATATTCATGGTGTTGATTTCTTAGATTTTGTATTCTCTTTGCACTGCAAAGAAGATTCCAAGAAATATAAAAATACAGAAGAACTATATAGAAATGTAAAAGCAGACTATTTATTGGTAATTTAGCAGTAGAAAAAACTTATGTACTGTAAACTTTGAGAAAAAGAAAACCTCCAAGAGAACCAAATCTTAGATAAAAGCAGAGCTTAACAGATACAGCAGTGCTGAAAGTCTATTTAAACAATGCAAAGCACTGTTCTGGAGGTTGATCTTTTGTGGTTAATTGTATGGTTTCTAAGTACTCCCAGCAAAGTCATTGAGACTACTTGGAGTGCTCGAAACATGTGAATACATCTTTGCAATAGCAGGGCTTCAGATTCAAGATATTATGTACCTAATCATTTTATATTAAGAAAATAATGGCATAAAAATATAAAACGCCTCATCTGTGAAATCCAATCTAATTTCTTGGTTAAAAATTGTTACTCATGGTGTAAGGTTCTCCAGCAGAAGAAAGCCATCTCCTTGACCACTAAGTAACTGATAGAGAGAAGATGTTAAAGCTTCTTTTGTTGTTTTTGTTTTGGTTAGCTTCCTTTATTATTTTGGAAGGTAGAAGAAAACAGCATGTCTTTCTTTGTGAAAAAAAAAGTGACAGCTTCGACATCTTGAAAAAAATATAAGGGGATACAGCACTGCTTTACTTTGACTATGACAAACTCAGCAACCTGTTCATTTTCTGAAGAAACAAAATATGAAGAAATGTCAGGAAATCTTGCTAATGACAAATCATCAAATATCATCTGCCTGTCTTTTAAAAAGGAACTGCAAGTATCAGTTAGAAAAAAGATCTTGTTTTCATTTATATTTATTATTCTCATTATTTTGGTTTAAGTCAGAAAGGATGAGATTCTATTTGAATTTTAAACCAGTTTATGGTAATGGTCTAAACTTGCTATGTTTTTTTGCAGTTCTTTAAGTATATAAAACCTGAATATGCTGAATGGTGAATGGTCTTGAGAGGCGAGGAGGGGGGACTATATATCTCTAGGGATCAAACACCTCTAATTATTGAGTTCTAGCTCTGAAATGCTGTGTCTTTCTACAGGAAAAATACAGTAAAGTATCAACATTGCTGTAGTTGAGCATGAAACCACTTCTCTGTATCAAGGTCAAGTCTTCTGTCTAATCAGATATTAACATATTCATTCAGATTGTCTTGAAATCTGTTGTCCCTCAGGGATTGCAGGATAGGCTCAGTGACCCTTAATTATGGCTGCAGAGAAAGAAATAAATTAATGAGATATTGCCCTTTGGTTCACAATACACAGAGCAAAAACAGAAGCAAAAAAAACCAAACCAACAATAAACCAGAAACAACAACAGAAAATCCCCCAACCAAACAAAAGTCTCTGGGGCTCCCCAAACATAATAAAACATTTGGGAGTTCATATATCAGCCTAATAAGGTTCTGTTTTGTTCTGGTTTCTTGGCTGAAAGATGTGACGTGATTACAGCTGCAGTGAAATAGACACATTGTGGGGACCCTAGAGAAAAACACTCTGCTATATAAAACATACTGCAGATTTGAAATATGCCTCTACAGACCAACTATTGGTTTTCAGTGACTACAAAATAGGTTACAAGTTTACAATAAAAAGGATATAATCAACTAGCTGGAAATGTACTAATTCTGTCACATTGGAGAAAATGGTAAGGGACACAATTTTATACAAGATATGGCATTCATAATTTTTCTAAATTTATATCTTCAAATAATGTACAGATACACTGGATATGATTAAGAATTCTCTTGAAGGAATAATGAAGGTCTGAGATATGGACACTTCTAGAAATCTAGCCTGTCAAGAATGATCTTGAGTGTGCATTTGGGACTGAAGTAACATATACTTCTGAATTATGATTTTGCCTTTCTCTTATCCTAGCAAAGTTTTTATAAACTGTAATAGCAACTATGCTTCTCTAATCAGGAGTAGAGTTAGCCTCCAAACTTAAAATAATTCTATAACCTCAGAAATGTTTGAACAAATCAGTTCTGAAAAGAGTAGGAAAAGTAGACATCTAAGGCAATTGAACTCTATAACCTTCTAGGATTGATATTTTCATTCTTAAGTTCTGAGCTTTAATATTGGTGCACAACAAACAAAAATCCTCTTACACAGTAAAACTGAAAATGCTATTTCAAAAGAAAATAGAGAAGAACATCTATCATATTTTTGAAATGTTACAGGACTTGCTCATAAGGCTTGAATATCAAGAAATCAAATCCTGTATAACAGTCCTTACTATTTTTCTGATTTTAGCAGCAATTGACAGAATAATGCTTTAGTAGTTTTTCTGTTGTTTGGTTGGTTTTTGTGTTTGTTTTTTTTTCCTAATTAAACGATGAAAAAAAAAAAAAACACTCCTGAGATTAAAATGCATACAGAGGTGAAGAGAAATTTATTTTAAAACAACTTTACAGGAGAGACATAAAAGTAGCTTACTGTCTTAGCTTAACTAAAATTGTATAGTATGAAGAAAATTACCAAGAGTAGGCGAAAAGAAAATTGTGTCTGCAAGAAATGAGTGTGTGCCTTATTGTGTTTGTCTCAGAAGTTGGGGGAGTGAACACAGTTGGGGAGTGTGAGAAGGATGACAACAAACTCCCTTCTTAATTTTGAAAATCTTCACAACGACATCCATAAAATTTCCTTGCAGATAGATTTTTATCTTTTGTCTTCTGATGTGCAAGTATAAAGTGATCTCTCCATAACAGATAATGTCAGCAAAGTTTTCCACTTCTGAAAGTACATACTGGCTATGACTGACAAGGGGACGTTTCATGGATGGTTTTAAACATTTTGAAAAACCATATTAAGTGAGCATCAGACAAGGGCAAAGACATGCCATTAAGGGCTAAATAAATGAATGAGCTGACCTACCATGCAAATGTTTCTTCATGTTTGTTCTATTTGCAGAAAATTAATCAATATGTAACACCAAAAGGTTTCCCATGTTTTCCTTTTTGTTGAGTACTAAATAAAAGCTACTAGAGAAATAATTTACAAGATATGGTCTACACTCTATGGGGTGCTAGCATATCTTTTTAACATAATAGGATCTTGTGAGAGAAGTTGAGATAAGAATAAAAATGCTGGTGAGAAATTTTTTAGTGTGGTTTTTTTTGGTAACATATAGCATCACATCAAAACCTAGAACCCTATACAATAGATGTTCTAATTCCAACATGATTAGAAATATTTTCCAGTTCAAAATGAAATTTTGAATAGAAAGAGGTGGGCAACAAGATCTAATCTAACCCATTGCTCACGCTAGGGTGTAAATGTGATTCACCTGGAACACTTAAGACCTAAACTTGTCTGCCTGCTCTGATTTCAAACAGTAACTTAGAACCTGCATCTTTTATATTTAAGGTGAATATCATTACCAGTAAGCTATAAACTTTCTTTCCCTGACTTAATGAATATTCATGTGTATAAACAAAGTACAACAGTCTTAGTAAGAATGAATGGAAAAGAAAACAATTTTGTTTATTCATAAGCATTCTACTGATTACAGGGGCCAGAAATCCAAAATGAAAGCTGACATTCACTCATTCTGCCAAGAGGGAATGACAAAAAGCATGCTAAATGCAAACAGACAAACAGAAATGGTAAATACTGATAAAATTACACCTTTTAAAGACTGTGAATGTCTGTAAGAATGGCTTGTTTCAGTAATAGCTTGAGCAAACAGAATTTGTAATTTCCAGTGAATATATTCTTCTGTAGTCCTTACGTCCCCTCCCACACCCTTCCTCTTAATTTAAATGTTGTTTGTGCTGCTACTGTCTGCTCATTGCAGCTAAAAGATGAGGCTTTAAGAGAACTAGGCAAACTGGATGCATCTTTTCTGGGATGTATGTTACAGCCATTCATTTGTTTTATATATTTCCTTCCAAAAGAAAATTTACAGTCTTTGTAAATCTTACAATTATAACATCTTGTGCCAGACAGGGTATCAAATCTTAATGCTGCTCTTGCATACCTGTTTTTGTTCTGGATGTCTGAATCTAAATGACTTTTGCTGCTCTTCAGACTGATTTAACCTTTCTTCAAGGAGTATCATATCCATTTTGAATTGGAAAAATGGTGATCCATGCATACCTACGTTGTGATGAAGAACTGCCAAAATGAGAAACTAGTGGTATGAGTGAAAGTTTCAAAGTTTCATATTGTTAAAAGTCATAAAATTAAAAGAAAGTTTAAGAAAAAGTGACTCCACTTAGATTTGGGTTTGTTAGTGAAATGTCCACCCGTTTTTATAGGTATTTCAAAGTGATGGGGAAAAAACAATCATTGAAAAACATTAAAATTGTGCTTTCAAAACATACACAGGTACTCATTTCATAACCCAGAATGAAAAAAGATGCCTAATGTTTATCCTATAAAATATATAGAAGTGCATGATCTGAAGTTTTGAAAACCAGACTTTGATTTTAAAAGCTTCCATATTCTATTACTTCATGTCTCAACTGAAGGTCTGCTCCTCTTGCATTGTTTGCTCCAGAATTTAACGTTCAATCTTCCTCTTACTATACCCAGTTGCAAAAAAAAATTAGTGGCTTTCCATTACAATATCATATCCATATTCTCTGAGCACTACTCATTATCCCTAGCTTTTCACCTTAATGCTTCTTATGTGTTAAATGTACACTTGCATTATTTGATATAATATTAGGTACTCATTAATGCAGTTTTGCTTTAAGGGCCAGACAGAGAAAGTACATGAACTAAAAGGAGAAGGTACAGGACTGTAAACTGTTCTAAGCTAGTTGTCAGTTTTCAAGTCAGAATACTTTAGACATGTTTGTAGTCATTGCATCATGATAAATGAATTTTAAGTAGGTCAAATAGGTTCTCAATATAAGGGAGGCTGTCTCTTAGTAATGTGGTTCAACTGACTGTAGCAGGGTGTGATTCATTGCACATTCCACATTGCTTCCAAATATAACCCTGCATTTTTTTTTGTGTGTGCAAATCTCTGTATAAAGAAGTTATTTTAAGAAAATTTAATAATAGCAATACTGTGTATTTTTCTGCATGCTGTTATATAATTTCCTCCATATTAAAGAACAATCATTCTGTTTATTACAGTGATGTATTTATGGTGGATTAAATTTATCATTCATCATCATAAACACATAAAATAAATACTGGTTTTAAGATCATAAGAAAAATATAGTAACTGGCATTTTTCTCAATATCTAGTAATCAGAATGCATGAATATACATATGTATGTGCTTGTGTAAATGATTCTATGAAGAGGAGAGGAGAGGAGGGGGAGAGGGGAGATACAGGATTGAGGACTGATCCCTTTTTGGGGCGAAGAGCCTTGCAGAACCAGTGGGGACTCGTTTAACCCTGTCAGTAAAACCACATAAGGCTGAGCTGGCCTAGGTAGTGGTATCAGGCTTAACAAATCTGGATATGGGTGACTCAGAACTAAGACTGAAGTGACAAAACTAGTTGTTAGTGGGTTATTTATTTGTCAGGAAATTGGGGCAGAGAAATGAAAGTAGAACAGTGGTGAAATGGAAGGGGAAAGGGCATAAGAAGTAATTGAAATCTAGTGATGGATGATGTCAACCTGTTGCTGTTGACCATACTATATATGTCAAACACATTTCTCCAGTCAGGAGGACCAGAGGGGAGATGCTGCTTTCTCTGACTGGGAAAGGACCAGTGTTGGTGATCATATCCAGCCTGATGACAGTGACTTCTCAATCTCTTCCTGACAATGACTCAGGTGAGTTTTCTACAGTGTGCAAGCTAACATTTGGAGGTGGTCCTCAACTTCTTATGACATTTGTACAAAAAGATAGCACTCCAGAAAATGGAAAAGCGTTCTGTGCATCCAAAGCAAGCCAGCAGTAATCCATCTTCACATCCATTAAAGTTGTATTGAGATTCCCTTCTGTGCTTTAGAAACTTCCACCTTTTTCAGAGATCTTCCTTGTTTAGGTTTTTTGCACTGTAGAAATGACATCATGAAATCTGGGAAGTCTGAATATTTCATCTTGGATTCCTGTTGCTTGTATCATCATTTACAAAAGGTCATTCATTGGACTTGAGTTGTGACTTAGCTGATCCATATTACATGTGACACTGCACAACTGCAGCCGGGCAATGGCCAGTTGAACCTAATGACAAAGGGAAGATTTTCATGTAAGATGGGGGGAAAGAAATGGAATATCAATATTAACATTTGTACTAGGTTCTTGAGTAGTTTGCATGAATAAAAAACTCCTTTGGAATTAATTCCTATCCCATCCTGATATTCACCATGACAAGTATTGTCTTCAGCCTTCTTTGGTGAAGAACATGTTTAAACTTCTGCTGTACTTTAACAATTTCCAGTTAGATCTCTTAATTATTGTAGCTGCATGGTATTCACATCCTGACTACTTAGGGTACTTTTGTTTTCCAGCTGCAAGTAGCAGTAGTAAATTACCTATATAATTCACTGCTTCCCTAAAGTATACCTCCTGTCAAGCCCCAATTTTTAAGAAAAAAATCTGTGCATGTTTTGCCCCCCAAATTCAGTTTTTACATGCAGTGCTATGACTGAAACAAGATTTTATTTGTCTAATAGATTTTAATCTATTTGTAAGTTACTTGTTTTCACTTTATATTTCCCTTGCTTCTATGTATTTGCTTGTTATGCTTTTAAAGTTTTGCTGATACTGTTTTAATACTCATATGAATCATATGAATCAGTTTAACTGTTTTAAAAGTCAGTAGAGATGTACATAGATGGACAGACTCCTCAGCCAGTCAGACTTTAGCTGTGGAGTCCAGTTTATTCTTCAGATGTGGCTGTTCAATCCTCTTCATTCTGCAGGGTTTCTAACCAAACACATTTTATCTTTTAATTTCTGCTTAGAGAAGATAGCTTCTCAGTATCTTTACATACCCACATAAGAACTCTGTGACAGGTTGAAATATACTGTTGTTACATTGTAAGTGGTGCTGTACCATAATTAAGAGTATTTTATTATCTCAAATAATTTTCAGGTAAAGAAAATACTGTGTCTCAGAGCTTCATACTCCACTGATTTATCCTACCTGCTAGAACAAGTTACAATGAACCTACCAAGAGCAAGAATTATCATGTAATATATGAATCTTTGCTTGGGTGGATAACTGTTGCTTTCTTTTGCTTTGTTTTGTTTTAAGTGAGGCTGAAACAATATATCTCCATGGTGTATCATACAGTCATTTTTCTGTATTTTGTTGGAAAGGTTAGAACCTGAAATCATAATGCAATCTTAGAAGTGTAATGCATGTAGTTGGGTGGACAGATGTATTATAATTCTTCTTAACTGTGGTTTATTATCTTTAATAAGAAAGACAAGGATTAAAAAAGTGTTTAGAGAGGTACAGATTACATCTCCTTTATTAAATATATTACCAGTAAAAACTTTGCTTTTTCCTCAGTTTCATTACAGCAGAAATAGCTCCTTTAGTTTAAATGAATCATATACTATTTTGACCTCCCCAGCAGCCCATTTTCATCAGATTCATTATGTGGTAAAAATAATTAGCCAGGTGTAGTGATAAGGGTTTTCAGTACTTTTACACATCTTGTCTCAAAAAGGCTGTTGCAGAGTCTGACTCATCTATATGTGAAATTCCATTAGCAATCTCTTTGCTGGGTTTGGTTTAGTTTCTTTTTTTTTTTTTTTCCTGATTTTATTTGGGGTTCTGTGGGTTTTTATTTTAGGGTCTTGGTTTTTGTTTTTATGTGGTTTTGTTTTGTTTTGGGTATGGTTGCAATTCAGTGTTCTTTGAATTATATGCATACGACCTGGGAAGTAATTTAGCTGTTATTTAAAGTACCCTATTTAATATTATAATACTTCAATTAATATTTAACAGAAATTCATAGAAATAAAGACTGTTTTCCAGTCATATAAAAACAAAAATAAGTCTGAGACAAACTGAAGAAATAACCTAGCTCACTTGAGGTTCCTTACAGGCCTACACCCAAACTGTGTCTCCATCCATTTCCTGTGATGCTGCCCTCTTAAAAGCTGTTACAGATTTTCAAAGGGAAGTAATTGAGAGGTTGCAAAGTTGTTGTAGGTTCTCCATAAATCTAGAAAGGTATTAACTCTGCTTAGACTGCCTTTCCAAGACACTCTGTCTTTCCAAAAATTACACTTCTTGTGAAATAAAAAGATTTGGATTTCCTCAGTGTTAGTAAGAAGAGGAATCGTATTGATGAATAGCCAAAGTGATATTAGAAATATAACAATAATAAGATAATAGTAAAGTATTTCTGAAACTAATCTTCACACTCTATATGCCCCAACTCCTCTTGTTCTTCCTGAAAGTTGCCACAGTATTACCTGCACATGGTTTTCCCCTATTCTAGAGAATAAAGGTCTAGAACTGGGTATCTTTTCCAGGAAGGTGCCAAAAGGAAGAGAGCTGCTGAATGTAGAATCTCAGTATGGAACTGGCTGAGGTGGCTGGAAGGAGAGCAGGTGAGGAGTTAATCTGTGATAAAGGTTTTCGTGTCTCAGAGCAATACTACAACAGAAAGGGGTCATATTTTTTCTTTTTCATATTGCACAGCATCTTCTACTAGAGAGAAAAGTAACCAATAATATTAAAGCAGATGAAAGGAAAGAGATCTACAATCTCCACCCACAGATTTTCAGACCTTACTGATGGCCCCTTCAAAGGTTTAGTGATAATATTACTAAGATCAAAGTAGGACACTTTTTGGTCTGAGCACTGTGAAATATTCAGATGTTATCACCTACTGTAGTGCATGTCTGTGTCTCAGAAAGAGTCTGTCTGCAACCCAGCTTCAGAGATTCTTTGTGATAACAGCTCACTTCCTGGAGGAGAGCATATATATCACAGAAAGTCTTGTCCCTGTATCACAGTACATTCAAAATGAGACTCAGACTGAAGTCAATCTGTTAACCACAGCAAAATTAGAACTTTGGGGGAGGAAGAAGTTAAACAGTAAAGCAAGTTGGTAAAGACCTCTCAAGGTGTTCATGAAATTGCATTTGATAAACAATAGTGATAGTAGAACAAAAAAGAAATAAATGCCTTGTTCACTTTGGCACAACGCGAGTAAATAGATACCTGCGTGTTTTACAAAGGTGGTCATTCAACCTCCAAATCTTTCTGAGTATTATTTAGCATCAGCTAGGCAAAAAAAGATGGTACAGCAGCTGAATAGCAATGCTCTCTTTCTAAATTTACTTTAAAATAATAAAAATGGAGCATGAATAAAGCATTCTGGATAGCAGCCTTTATATAGTAATAAGAAGTGCTAAGTGCATTAGTTATGACATCTGAACAGTTTGCAGTCATAGAAATGTCCATCTGAAGCCTTTGCAAGCTCAAGCCCACGGTGTTTTTAACACCCTTAAATATTGAATAAATCCTAAATATGAAAGGATTTGGATCTTTTTGGTTTGATTTTGTTGGGGTCTTTTTGGTTTGATTTTGTTGGGGTCTTTTTGCCATTTATGTACTTCCATTCTTTAAACACCATTTTGCTTACTGCTTTTGAAACAGAAACATAAGAATACATATATAGTATAAAAACAGCTCTTACCCTACATATGACTTCATTAACTACTAGTGGGTTTTCATACATCATCATCTTGGACCTTATGTTTCCTGTCCTCTCACTTCATTTCTTACAGTGGTTTCATGTAGATGACTGTCAGGATCCCTTCTGGAAGGAGATAACTCTACATCTGTGGAAACCAAGCAATTGTTCCTACAGGTAATAAGAACTAGATGATGCCAGCTCTCAGTCCTTCTACCTAACTCAGTCCTCAGGCTTTCTTTTAGTATTTCTTATAACACAACATATAGCATACATTGTGTGCTGTGATGTAATAGCCACAAAGACCTCCAGTCATAGAAGCATTTTGGTTGGTGGATACCTTTATGATCATTGATTCTAACAGCTAACCCAGCTCTGCCAGGTCACCACTAAACCATGCCCCTAAACACCACATCTACATGTCTTTTAAATACCTCCAGGAATGGTGACTCTATCATTTCTCTGGGCAATCTTTTCCAGTGCTTGACAGACCTTTCTGTGAAGAAAAGTTTCCTAATATCCATCCTAAACCTCCCCTGGCAAATTTACCTTCCTGGGTCATTTCCTCAGCTAGAAACTGTTCCAAGAGCTTTGCAGTGTGGGCACAAAGTCAATGTACATGAAACTGCAGAGGCCACAGCCTTTTCTCCAAAGGAGTTTGAACTCAGCCACCCTGCCTGAAGGAACCATAGCCATATGGACACAAGCTGGATGGTGTCACCTAGTCTCAGCAGTGCAGAAAAAGACCCTAGCTTGTGTTATTTAATTGTATTTATTATGCAGACATAGTATTAGTGACAACCTAACAGGGATGATGATAATTTTTTTAACATATTTTTTGTCATTATTATCCTTAAGAAGATTCTGATAACAAACAAACAAATAACAAATGAAAAAATAATACAGTGAGAGCATAAAACCATTCCAACTGTTGTAGGTAATGCAGGCAATAATGCTGTAGACTTGAAAACAGAACACTTCAGAGATGTCATTCTCCTCTGATACTCATCTTCACCTACCACATTTACAAAGGTATCATAAGCAGAAAGATTTTTTTTTTCCCCAAAAGTTACATTGTTTGATTTGTGAGTTACCAGAATATGTGAGGGAAGTAGCAGGTCAAGAGCTGCTTTCCAACACTGCTTTCTAATGCAAGATCAGGGGATTAATTATTCTAGTATTATCATCTGTTATTTAGGCAGGCCAAGGCTCTGAACTTGGTGTATAGATATTGCTAAGGGATAATATGAGGCAATTATTACTGTAGCTTTCTGTCTCATAAACAAGATTGTATTCAAGAGCATGCCAATTATGCAGACTTAAAAGCCATAATCACAACAACAGGACTATCTGGAGCATAAGCTTTTAGACTCACAGGACCTTGTATAACCCTACATACTCAACATGGGCACTGGCAAGCAATTTCAGATAGGAATCTCCAAGTAATCCACACTCCATGACTTCACAGGACTTCATAGATCATAGGAAAAGTGCTGGAGCATGTTATGTTAACAACATGCTATGGTAACATCTCTATATAAATATCTTCTCCCACATGATGGTAAGAAGTTTTAGCAAGAGCTGTGGCTGAGTTGCATCTATATTAAATGGAGACATTCTCTTGTTCTGGAAAAAGAAAGTGGAAAAGCATTTATGTCTGATGTGCACTGAATGTAAGATATGATTACATACACTTTCTGTATACGTAATGTCAAAATCTGTACAAATATTCTCTGCACCAGTTCTTCTCAGTCAGTGTTAAATCATGGTATCAGTAGTGATACTATTCCATGTTTTTAATACTATGGCAGAATCCATGTATCAGCATAGTCAGTGAACTGACAAGCTAAAAGGAGAGCTTAATAGCTTGTCCTTGTACCTTTCTACTTTTTTTCTAAATCAAAAAATGTTGATGATGCAGATACTTGTATATTAGGTTTATATGCTAAATAAAGTTCCCTGGAAGGAATTAACTCCTAGGGAACAGCAGGAGTGAAACTATGTAGCTGGTATGTTATTGTGATTGGAATATTTACAGACAGTTTGTAGTTGAAAATATCACTTATTTTATTTTCAACATACAAAACCCAATTAAAATGCAAAGTTATTTGCTAGATATGATGGGTGAAAGCCTGTAAAGAATATCTGCTTTGGTTCTTTTAGACACAAAAATACATGAACAATAAATCCTAAGGCTTTTATTATCATATAATTTAAGTGTTTCCGACACAGATGTTTGTATTTATAATTGAAAATTTAATTTGGCTTCAGATTTCCCAGGAGAATGTATACAGTACTCAGACACTTGGAAAAAGAGAAATTATGTTTGAAAGATAATATAAAAAAGAAACACAAGCAATTAAAATATCCCAAACTTTTAAAAATTGTTTATGATTGTTTCAGACCTCTGATTGCTGACTCTCATTTAGTAATGCAACTTACTTATTAAGAAGAGGTTTCCTTCTTTCCTGTTGAATAAAGATTCTAAAATGATATAGCAAATATCATTTGACTACAGTGGATTCAATTGCTCGTGTTGTGCTTTTACTTTATTTAATTTAACATCTTAATCCCGTTAGAGATTTCTAATAAATTATGTTTCCTTTTGTATGACATAAACCTCTTTCAGTATATGGTGAGGCCAGTAACATTAACATAAAGCTCTTCTGAACTGCAAGCTACCCAGTCTGACTCTCACTGGTATTCTTTCTGTGATGATTTCCCATGATATTTGAAAAGTCCTGGCAGGCAGGTGAAGTCCCTGGTGACTGGAAGAAGGGAAACATTACACACATTTTTAAAAACCCTGGCAACTACCGACCTGTCAGCCTCACTTCTGTGCCTGGGAAGATCATGGAACAGATCCTCCTAGATGCTCTGTTAAGGCACAAGGAGGGTGGGAAGGTGATTTGAGACAGCAGGCATGGCTTTGCTAAGGGCAAGTCCTGCCTGACCAACCTAGTGGCTTTCTATAATGGAGTGACTGTATCAGTGGACAAGAAAAGACCCGTGGTTGTCATCTATCTGGACTTGGCTTTTGACACAGTCACCCACAACATCCTTCTCAAGTTGGAGAGATATGGATTCAATGGGTGGACTGTTCAATAGCTTGATATCCAGATCGAGATTTATGATGAGTGGTGTCCCTTAGGCGTCTGTACTGGGACCAGAATTGTTTAATATCTTCATCAATAATATAGACACCGGGATTGAGAGCAAGTCTGCAGATGACACCAAACTGAGAGACCTGGAGAAGCTAGACAAAGTGGTCTCAGGTGAACCTCATGAGGTTCAACAAGACCAAGTGCAAGCTCCTGCACCTGGGTCAGGATAAACCTCATTATGAATACAGGCTGAGGGATGATGTGATAGAGAAGAGCCCTGCAGAAAAGGACTTGG